>JAGMVL010001361.1:0-115698 GCA_019202695.1 Populus x sibirica | reverse complement strand
ACTAATAGCCAACTTCTTTAAATTCTGAGCTTCGCCATCCAAATAAAAATTACAGTTCTCACTCGGATCTTCTTTAATTAGTTCCTCGAATGCAAAGCCAAATCCTACGTAACATTATTATAGAGTTACATGTAATTTGTGGTGCATTTGACATTCTAGCATCTAATCTTCAGGAAAGCAATAAAAGGCATACCCTTGTGAGAGCAATAAGTGTTGCCTTGCATATCTGCATAGCAGCTTTCATCAAATAAAGAAGAAAATCCAAGTTTCTTTAACCTGAAGTAACAAGTTGATTTCAATCAGTGTACAATTAAAATTTAAGCATTCCTCAAACCCTGACATGAGAGCATTATAACATAAGCATGGTAACATGTGACACGACCCTAATACATCAAAAACTTGGAATTTGTAAAGACAAACAACACTTGGAGTCTTGATCACTATTGAATCTCTAGTCCTCCTACCCACTGTCCCGACGAGCTGATAATTGATGTTACTTGTTAAAATTTTCTGATCTTTTCACTGAAATTATGATGATTGGAACATTTGATTATCTTGCCTACTTCATAATTTCACTCATGCAATCCTGTTAGCAGAATTGGTGAATAAGATTATTTCAGAAATAGATGGAAAAAAATAATAATTACAGCATCTAAAATTAATTCCACCTTTCAACTGAAACAAAGTTGTAAAACCATTTGACTTCTTCGCTTCAACTATCGACATGAATGCATCTACAAATTGAATCTATGCCAATTTTAAAATATCAATAACAACGTGAGACAAATAAATAAATCTATGTATTAACATGTGCAAATGTCCCAACAGAACAAAAGAATAGTTAAAAGATATTATAGAAGCAGCATATGGAAATTAAAACATGCAGGGGCAACAAACAGAAGAATAGATGTATGATTTTGGATTTCTCACATCTATGATCTTTCAAGATGACCATTCAACTTAACTACTTGATAAGAGCTGCTATATATGGATAATAATATCTCAATTCATAATTTGATTAAACCAACCCAAATTTTACAGTAAAAATCAACCTTGTCATGTGATTGGACCATAAAGTGAGCTGGCATTCTACAATCAAGGAAACAACCAAATTCTTCCCACTACATCATTTACAATATAATAGAATCAACTTGGAAATAAAATTTGATATCATTTACAACCAAATTCTTCCCTCTATATTTACAAAATAAATTATATAGAGGGATCACAATAAGAAAAATCAGATGGACTAAACAGTCCATTAACCTTTTGCACTGAACACCCATTTACCTCGCCGAAAATAACCAATCAATTTGTTCCTTAAAGTAATGTCTGAAATCTTCAACCAAAAATGTCACCACAGCTTCGTTGCATTACCTTCTGTTTTGCAGGAAAAAAAATAATTACATAATGAAAAAACGAGAAAGCACAGAAACCCTAACAAAGAATTCTACAGTAAATCCCAAAAACTACATAGATCTTTTAACGGTGATTGGGAGAAAATAAAACCAGAACCCTAACCGAGCACAATAAAAAAACCACTCTTGCGTATTAACTCGTTTCGTTACATCCTCTTGATTGACTTCTTTCATTTAAATTATTGCAAAAAGAAAGAGATTTCCGGGTTTTGATTTCTGCTTTCTGTTTGGGTGCAAAAGACCCAGAATCCTACGAATTGAATTGCTGCGAATTTTAAAAGAAATCCACAGAATTAAAACCCTAATATTTAATTACAGATAAAACATAGAGAAATATAAGGAGATAAATCAAAACCTTTTGGTAGGCTTTGAGAAAGAGACGGGAAGGTTTTGTTTTGTTTTGTCGCAGGCATTATTCGATCAGAGCCTGCCCGCCCGAATTATTGGACCGGACCGTCCCATGATGAACCTAAAACCCTAGCCCTAGGGAAAACTGCCATAAGAAGAAAACGAAGGAAAAGAAGAAAGGGAAGAGGAAGGAGAAGCAGAGTCCAAAGAGATTTCGGTGGAAAGAGGTGGTATTTTGTGTATTTATAACGGTTAGGGAAGCCTCGCGTGCCTGTTACGCTGGCGGGGAATCTACGCCAATTTTAAATTGGGCGTGATGGGCCTAATTTAACCGTAAAATGGGCCGAGTGTGTATTAATTTACTCCAGGCCCGTGTTTTATGAGCCTTTAAAATCTGCCCACCAAAAAGTCACACTGAGTTGCAGAAGGCCCAAGTAAAAATAACCTGGGTGACGATCGAATTTTTAATTTGTTCCTGATTAATAAATAAAGTTTATTATTTAACGAAGAGCACATGCCAGCAAAAATTATTAGTTTTTAAAGCTGGATGGCCTACAAAAATATTCATTGGATTTAGATAATCATTGACATTATATTTTGCAGAATTAGTATACTAGTATGAAAATCATAGGATACAACCATTCTTTTCATTATTCATATCAACAGTTAAGAAGGTGATTCCTTTTATTTTTTTATTATTATCATTTTTTTTATTATTCAATATTTATTTTATCTTGAGTTTATCTATATAAATTATTTTGATTTATTTTCACTACTTGTTTTTGTGGTTGTTTTATACTTAATTTTATAAAATCTATTTTTTATTTCATTTAATTAAGTAAAAAATAATTTTAAAAAATAAAAATTTTAAACTTAATAAAGTTGATCATCATAAGATAGTAAATTTAACCTATTAAATCGTAAAGTTCAAATCGATCTAACATATCATTGTTTTGATAATAAAACAAAAAAAAATTATCTTAATTTTTTTTTTTAAAATCAAACTATGTTTTAAGTTATTTTTAAATTCACTAAAATTCAAAATTAACCTACAAATTAAGTTTAATATTGGCAGATAATTCCGATATGAGATTTAAAATAAAAAATAAAATCACAATGCACGTACGATGGTACAAGAAACATCTGTTTAGATCTTAACTCAAAACTAGTTCAATTAATTAAACTAGTTAACAGATGAGTAAAAAGAATCACAATTTTATCAAGCTACCTCAAAATGTAATTTCAGGTGGAGAAAACGGTGTCGTTGTCTCGCCTTTGCAAAACCCCCCTCCTGTCTTTATTTCACCATCACCAACCAAGCTGCTTTAACTAAAGAGCAAGCTTTCTCCTTTTCTCTTTCTCTTTCATTCCCTTCTTTTTTCACCGAAAAACATCACTTGCGGAAACAGAACTCTGTAGATTTCAGGATTTTAGAAGTGGGTCTTGAAAATCTTCTCTGTTTTATCGAGACAGAGGCCCTGTGGTGGCTCCAAAGTTGACAGTGATACATCATCCATAAATCTGTAAGTGGAGTTTGTTTTTTCTTGTGTGAGAAACTGAGAGGATTATACTCAAGAAGACAGAATGTGGTTTGTTTTTGAATGAAATTTTGAAACTTTGACATCCCTCCAAGATGCACTCATTTTAATGGGTGTGATATGGATGTCGGTTCAATAGTCTATCTTTTTAAGTTGACACTTCCTGATCTCTACATCATGGCCTAAAAGATGTCTTCACTGATTCAATCACCAAAACCAGTAAATACCCAATATTTGCTATGATTTATCTGTTTTGACTCTGGAATAATCTTCAAGAGTCAATCTTAAAGCCCCCAGATCCATTTCCTTGATGGATTCTCAAAACCCATTTGAGGAGGAGATCTCATTGAATCAAAGGAAGGGAGGGAATTCAGTTAGGGAAGTGAGGCATGGATCAAGAGGGGGTGATATAGAGTTGTTGGGTTTGTCGCAGAAAGAGATTGGTGATGATGATGCTAGATTGGTTTACTTGAACGATCCTGTAAAGAGTAATGAGAGATACGAGTTTGCTGGTAATTCGATTCGAACTAGTAAATATTCAGTGTTTTCATTTCTTCCCAGGAATTTGTTTCGACAGTTTCATAGAGTAGCGTACATTTATTTTCTCATCATCGCTGTGCTTAATCAGCTTCCTCAGCTGGCAGTCTTCGGCCGGGGAGCTTCCATCATGCCACTTGCATTCGTGCTGTCAGTTACGGCAGTCAAGGATGCTTACGAGGATTGGAGGAGGCATAGGTCAGATAGAGTTGAGAATAATAGATTAGCTTGGGTTTTAGTTGATGATGAATTTCGACAAAAGAAATGGAAGGATATTCAGGTTGGTGAGATACTCAAGATTCAGGCTAATGAAACCTTTCCTTGTGATATTGTACTTCTCTCAACTAGTGAGCCAACTGGGGTTGCTTTTGTGCAGACTGTAAATTTGGATGGAGAATCGAATTTGAAGACTCGGTATGCAAAGCAGGAGACCATTTCAAAGATTCCTGGAGAGGAAATGATTAATGGGTTGATTAAGTGCGAGAGGCCTAATAGAAACATATATGGATTTCAGGCAAACATGGAAGTTGACGGGAAAAGATTGTCACTTGGGCCCTCAAACATTCTTCTTCGTGGTTGTGAGCTCAAGAATACTGCTTGGGCAATTGGAGTTGCTGTTTATTGTGGCCGTGAAACCAAGGCCATGCTTAACAGCTCAGGAGCTCCATCAAAAAGGAGCCAGCTTGAGACACATATGAACTTTGAGACCATCATACTCTCTCTGTTCCTTATTTTTTTGTGTAGTGTTGTTTCTATATGCGCTGCTGTGTGGTTAAGGCGCCGTAAGGATGAGTTAGATATCTTGCCTTTTTATAGGAGAAAGGACTTTGCACACGGGGCTCCCCAGAATTTTAATTATTATGGATGGGGGTTGGAGATATTTTTTACATTCCTCATGTCAGTTATTGTATTCCAAATCATGATCCCTATTTCTTTGTACATTTCCATGGAGCTTGTCCGGGTTGGTCAGGCTTATTTTATGATTCGAGATATGCTACTGTATGACGAGGGGTCAAATTCAAGATTTCAGTGCCGGTCTTTAAATATTAATGAGGATTTAGGGCAAATAAAGTATGTTTTCTCTGACAAAACTGGCACTCTTACTGAGAACAAGATGGAATTTCAACGTGCAAGCATATGGGGAGTAGATTACAGTGATGGGAGAACCGTTTCACGAAATGATCCTGCTCAAGGTAGCAAGAGTTTTGTTGTTTTGAACATTTTGATTTTTTTGCATACAACTTTCTCATTTTTTTTTCTGTTTGCTGTGTCTGGCAGCAGTGGATGGGAAGATTTTGCAGCCAAAGATGGAGGTGAAGGTTGACCCTCAGCTTCTAGAGTTATCAAGAAGTGGAAAGGATACGAAGGGAGCCAAACATGTTCATGATTTCCTCCTTGCATTGGCAGCATGTAACACAATCGTGCCTCTTGTTGTCGATGACACATCTGATTCTACAGTAAAGTTGTTGGATTACCAAGGGGAGTCTCCGGATGAGCAAGCACTCGCTTATGCTGCTGCTGCATATGGTTTTATGCTTACAGAACGAACTTCTGGTCATATAGTTATTAATATTCAAGGAGAAAGACAGAGGTACCTTTTTACTACTTTTTTCTTCCTTTTTTACTGCCAGTTTCTTGGACATATTTTTGCTAACATCTTAATGATGATTACCACCGCCACTTCTGTCATTGTTAACATGATTGTGTGTCAAGCTGTAAATTGGCTGGAGACAGTTTGGTTACTAATTCAATATTATAGTGGTATCTCTGGGATTAGCATTAGGGAAGAGTATGTTCATCTTAAAGTGAAGACATGGATTCGTAAATGAATCGACTTATATTGAAATCAACTAATACTTTCAGCTTTGTGATGGAAAGTTGGGGACACACAAATATGTTTGTGCTGTTTGGATGAGAAGTTGTCTTCTTTTTTTGAATCCTCTTCATGGGAAGGATCTTTCTGAAACTCCCCCATACACACATATCATTAAAATACATGGATTGTAATAGCAAGGAGAATGCGAACCGATAGTGTTTGCAATGCTTGGATTAGTTGGTTACTTGTTCCACTAATTATTGTTGCAATGTTGAACTTCTTTCCATGAAAAATGGTTCTTACTGTTTCCTTTTTTGTTGGACTATCCCATATTGGCAGTGCAGGTTCAATGTTTTGGGTTTGCATGAGTTTGATAGTGACCGGAAGAGGATGTCGGTTATATTGGGATGCCCTGACAAGACTGTGAAAGTCTTTGTGAAAGGTGCTGACACATCCATGCTTAGTGTGATAGATAGATCTCTGAACACAAACATTATACATGCAACTGAAGCCCATCTTCAGACTTACTCCTCAATGGGATTGAGAACACTTGTTTTTGGGATCCGTGAATTGAATAATTCAGAGTTTGAGCAGTGGCACTTAGCCTTTGAGGCAGCTAGCACAGCTATAATTGGCAGGGCAGCTTTGCTTCGCAAGGTTGCTAACAATGTCGAAAACAGTCTTACCATACTCGGTGCTTCTGCTATTGAAGATAAACTGCAACAAGGGGTGCCAGAAGCCATAGAATCTTTGAGGACAGCAGGGATCAAAGCATGGGTTTTAACTGGGGACAAGCAAGAAACTGCTATATCAATTGGCTACTCCTCAAAGCTCCTGACAAGCAAAATGACCTCAATTATAATCAATAGCAACTCTAAGCAGTCTTCAAGGAAGAGTTTAGAAGATGCCTTGGTTGCATCTAAGAAGCTCACGATCACATCTGGGATAACACACAATACTGGGGCAAGTGATGCAGCTGCTGTGAATCCAGTGGCGTTGATTATTGATGGCACCAGCCTTGTCCATATACTTGACAGTGAACTTGAAGAACTGGTACTTGCTTGTGAATTCACCTTTATCTTTCTTTTTTTCAAGGCAATGGTTTTGTGTGCTGATGTAGTTTATTCATTTGGCTGTAGCTCTTTGAATTAGCCAGTAAATGTTCTGTGGTTCTGTGTTGCCGAGTGGCTCCATTGCAAAAAGCTGGAATTGTTGCCCTTGTGAAGAACAGGACTCGTGACATGACACTTGCCATTGGAGATGGTGATTTCCCCAACTTATGTTAGATCAGTAGCTTTATGCTTCCCTGAACCAAACTTCAGGGAGCATAAGGAATTACGTTGTCTTGTCTCTCATTGGTGTTTTATTCCGATGTTGGAAAATTCTTCTAAATGTTTACAGGTGCAAATGATGTCTCAATGATCCAAATGGCCGATGTTGGAGTTGGCATTAGTGGGCGAGAGGGTCAGCAAGCAGTAATGGCATCAGATTTTGCAATGGGGCAGTTCAGATTCTTAGTTCCACTTTTATTGGTCCATGGACATTGGAATTACCAGCGGATGGGATATATGATACTATATAATTTTTACAGGAATGCAGTGTTTGTTCTTGTTTTGTTTTGGTGAGTAAACTTGCATAAAGCATATTTTGGATTTTTTCTTTCATATGCAAAATTATGCTATATGTAAATATGCTATGCGATGGTAAAATTTGTTGGAAGTTTTAGCAGCCTTCACTTAATTCTTTGCCTGATCCTTAACTATCTCTTTGGCTATGTGCCTTATTTAAGAAGAACTCTGTTTCCCCTTCTCTTTAGAAGTTAAAGAAAAGGGTTCCTTGCAAAGCATTTTCGATATAATTGTAGAATAGCCATCACTCATTAATTGGGAAAGTGAACTCCTTCTAAATCGAAGCTGACTGGATGAAGTTAGCTGAAAGTTTTATCCCTTCATTTCTTGTTCTTATTAAACACTGAAACATTTTTCTGATGAAACTGTCATCGGAGTGTAGTTAAATTAGGATCCTAGTTATTTTGCAGACAGTGTACAAAAATAAAGTGTGCTCCTTTTTAACCCAAAATTTATGTGACATTATCGTATGCTTGTTAACACAGTTGTTGATACTTTGTCATCACTGCACAGGTATGTAATCTTTACTTCTTTCACTTTGACGACTGCAATCACTGAGTGGAGCAGCATGTTGTATTCTATTATCTACACAGCATTGCCTACCATTGTAGTTGGTATTCTTGACAAGGACCTAAGTAGAAGGACTCTCCTAAAGTATCCCCAGCTTTATGGAGCAGGGCACAGACAAGAGGCCTACAACTCTAAGTTGTTTTGGCTGACAATGATCGACACCTTGTGGCAAAGTGTGGCTGTCTTTTCCATCCCTCTCTTTGCATACTGGGCCAGCAGCATTGACGGATCAAGTATAGGAGATCTGTGGACGCTTGCAGTGGTCATTTTGGTTAATTTGCACTTGGCCATGGACATCTTCCGGTGGAGTTGGATTACTCATGCAGTTATATGGGGATCTATAATTGCAACTTTCATTTGTGTCATTGTCATTGATGCTGTGCCTATTTTCACTGGTTACTGGTATGCCCTTTCCTTTGTCATATTGATCAGCTTTTAGAACCATCCGTAGACACAATGCATACCTTTATATATACTCATCTATGTTCTTAAATGTCGTATCATTTCTGACTTTAGTTTAAACTGGAGATAATATCATCGATTAACATTTGTTGTCAGAAAATAATGTGTATCAATCGGAAGATTCTTGTTTCCATTGTTTTGCATACAGCCATTTGAAAACTCCGTTTAAGCATTTAGATTGAGAAACACTTGCATGTGTTATTCTTGTATATATATATATATATATATATATATATATATATATATAGCATCTGATGTTTGCAATTCAATGTAACATGACAGGGCCATCTTCCATGTTGCGAAGACAGAATTGTTTTGGTTGTGCTTACTCGCTATAGTTTTAGCAGCTCTGATTCCTCGATACGTTGTAAAATTTCTGTATCAATACTATAGTCCTTGTGATATTCAGATAGCAAGAGAAGCTGAGAAGTTTGGGAGTCCAAGGGAGTCGCGGAATACAAAAATAGAAACAAATCCGATATTGGGATCTCCACATAGATGACAGAATCACCTCCCTTATCTTGTATAAAAATATGATTTTCTTAAATTTCTTCTAGTGTAATTGCTGTTGGTTCCTGGATTTTCAAACATATTGTTTGCTATCCAAAGGATAGATGTTGTAATAGTTTAGCTTTGTGTTGTGTCAAATGTTGTATCACATGAAATTTGTTGTGAAATTAGCTTTGTTTACAACAGAAAGAAAGTTCGATTTACACGAATTCTACCACAAAAGGATTTCATATGAGCTTTGAAATTTCAATTGTTTCTTCTCTTGATATTCTCGGACGAGTTTCTTTTTGAATGTAATGAAATAAAATCTGATAGAACTCATAGGATAGTCTCTCATAATAAGCATGAACTATTCTAGCCCCTGGAAGTACGATATGGCATGAGATTGGACTTTGAAACTACAGATAGTCATATGCCATACACGGGAAATCAGACTTGTACAAGAGGACTAAATTGACCATCAAATTCTTGGAAATATAGGAAGTAGATATAGTTACATTTACGAACATGAGACATTCAGTTCTAACTTGTCCTGGAACTCTCCCGAACTTGTGCTGCAAACTGCAAGTTCCAAAGCACATCATCAACTGATGGTCTATCAGATGGCTCTTTGGAAAGACATCTAATACATATCTCCATCATTATCTTTAGAGATTCATCTGAGCACTCCTTGTTAATTGCTGGATCAACAATATTCCTTCGAGCTACATCGTCAACTGTCATGCTTACTTTTAACTGCGCAACAATCAAAAGTAAATTGATATCATACATCACAAATCCAGGAATAGAGGTGGTGTCATGGAGACACCAGAGGTACAAGTACTAACCAGATCTTTTGAGACGATGACTTCATTTTTAACCACTGGCCTTCCAAAAATGATTTCAACTAAGATTACTCCCAAGTCATAGATGTCCTCCTTATCCTCATGTCTATCCCTGCATTTGTCGAAAAGATCATGAGTGGATTTATTTTTTCAACAAATGACTAACAACAAAATCCTAATTTTAAACTAGTAACAAATTCTACAATCCTCATTTGAGCTTGAAAGGAGTCGACCACGGACCTTGTCCCAAAATTTTGTTTTGTTCCAGAAGAAACTGCAGCGCCCACCTGAAAGGCTTTCAAAAGAGCATGAACATGATATACTTTTGCTTGGAAGAAAAAAAAAATCAGGGATCTCTTTATTATCTAGTCATTACCGATCCCTCAGTGAGTAGTGGCAGGTTATAGCTACAGAGTTTTACAAGCAGATCATGGTCCAATAGGACATCTGTTATCTTCAGATTGTTTGGAAATACACCTGGGACAATCCCCGTGTGCAGGAATTGAATACCCCTTGCAACTCCAATAGCAGCTCCTATTCTTTGTGGCCATTTCAGCTTGTTCTCTGGAATTCCTACCAAAGTGCTAAGATCATGAGAATGTGATTGCAAAAATATCATCCTTTATAACACAGAACTATGGACAATCATTTTACCAGAGATGTAGTCTCTAAGAGTCCCATTTGGAACAAACTCAAATATATTAAATATTCTGCTGGTGCTGGAATCATCCTGGCAGCAATCAAAGCAGTGTCCCAGAGCACTGATTAAGTGGTTATGTCTGAGTTTTGAAATCAACTCAATATGGTGGGTAAAGGTACGTTGGCTGATCTTTTTCCTGACTTTTGAGCTTCTAATAGCAACAAGACTTCCATCATTGAGCTTTCCTTTATACATCTGATACCATAATAATAACAGATGGCTAAATTGGGGAATAATGAAAAAGGAAGTGTTTTGGTTCTATTTCTGCACTAGCTAAGTAGCAGAAGTTTAAGCATTCCGAATTGCATACCTGACTGTTTGAATCTTCACTAAGTAAGTTCGAGGCATCGAAGTTATTTGTAGCCTCCTTGAGCTCCTCCAGAGAAAAGGTTCGATAATTAGGAAGGCTAGCTCCAAGCTTCATTGTTTGTGATATGTGCCCTAACAAAGCAAAAAAAAATAAAAAATAAGCAGGATGTTAGACTTGCCGTCTTCACAGGGAAGATTTAAAGACCAGAAAAATCTCCTAAACTCACATGCCTAGCAAGAGAGTTAAGATATGAAAAACTTTAGAACCATATAACTAACCCTGTTTTAGCATTAAAATGGAAGAAAATTTCTCTCTGTCTAACCCAACAATTGAAAGAAGAAGAAAGTAAGAGCTTACTTGCATCTGAAAGAAGTTTCACTGTGTTCACTGATGACAAATTCTTCACGAGTATCCTTGTTTGGGGTTTTTTCACATCATCCTTACTATATACCCTCTTGACAAACAAGAAAACCAAGCCAACAATTGCAATTCCTCCAACTACTCCTCCCATAGTACTTGATGCAAGAACTTCCTTATCGTGTCTCTGATGCTTAACATCATCACGAGGCAAGATTTTCACAGCCAGTGCTTCATTGTGACAGAAGTTAAAAGGATGCTGTTCTTGTTCTTTGTTTGACAAGCAGTTTCTAGCATACAGGACAGTTCTGCTCTCTGAGCTCAAGTTTAGGCAAGTAGGTAACTCTCCAGTCAAAAGATTTGAGGATAAATCTACATAGGCTAGTTCAGCATGGCAGGACATATTTTCGAAGAGCATCCCTGTAAATTTGTTATGTGAAATATCAAGATAATTCATTGGAGGGCTTGACAACAAAGATGGAAAAAATGGTCCTACAAATCCATTAAAGGAGAGGTCCAGCTTCTGAAGCTGATGGTAGGTGACTAAGTCAGCAGGTATGCCAGAATGAAAGCTATTATTTCTTAGCACAAGAGTCACCACCTTGTTGTGCAAACCTGGAAAATCAGGTCCAAAGTGATTGTCTTCCAACTCAAGAACTTGAAGGTTGGTCAAGTTATGAAGATCAGGCACTTGTCCAGATAAGTGATTCTTTGAGAGAGAGAAAATTCTTAGACTTTCCAATCTCGTCAGAGAATTTGGTAGATACCCACTAAGGGAGTTGTTCTTCAAGCTCAACACAGCCAAAACTGGAAGGAAACCTACCCAACCAGGAACTTCACCACTGAACTTGTTATGGTCCAGAATCAGTGTCTGAAGGCTCTTCAAATATGAAAGAGATGCTGGAATGGAGCCGCTGAAATAGTTTGAACTTGCATTTAATATCTCAAGTGAAGATAACTGACCAATACTTTCAGGCAGTGGCCCCGAGAAGCCAAGAGAAACCAAAGACAGAACCTTCAAGCTAGATAGACTAGCAACAGTGGCAAAGAAATAGTCTGTGGAGAAATTTGGCGGAACCCCAGTATTTCCTACAATGTGAAGCTGTGTTATATTATCTTCATAGCACACTAGAGTTAGAGATGGAGTTGGTTCAGTGTTGCAGAAATCTGTGGTGTTGTCAAAGCTGGTCGAGAAAGATGGGTAGTTAAGAAGCTGCTGGATTCTCAGAAGGGACTGAGACTGAAAGGGCTGCAGCTGGCTTGACCGATGAAAAGAAAGGATAAGAAACAAGAGATGAAGATAGCATGGATAGTGAACTGGTTTTGCCATCAAAACTATCGAATGCAATAGTAGTTTGTTGGGATATGAATTTTACAAGGATTTAAAGAGGCTTTTCCATAACGTAAGCTTTTTACCAAAGAAAGGCAATGATTGCACTCGCTTCTTCTAAATTATACTCCAATTAGTTTCCTTAGTGGTGGAAATTGGACAGGGTTCTTGCTTTTTTCTAAGTCCCAAGGAAACCATGAGAGATTATTAAGACCTTTAACCACCACATAAGCAGAGTTATATGCCTGCATTAAACATATAAACCATGCCCTGAAAGCTTTGCATTAAAGTTATGAGCCACAGCAAAGCAGATTCTGCACTGCTGAGCCACAATACAACTAAAAAAACAAAGTGCACGAATAAATAGAAAGTAGTAAGTCACGTCTGTGTCAGTGTACCAGAAATTGGCACGTCATACCACAAAAGAATCCAGTAGCATCTCGATATTCTGGCATGTTTACAAAGGATGTGACATTTTTTCTCATCAACGACTAGTATTGGTCACATGATTTTCAGTCCAAGTGGAGTGCTGTGAACTGTTTGGCCACCCGGATTATAGAAATTGTTTCTTTTCTTTTCTTCTCAACAATGGTTTAGGGTATTCTGGGACTTGGATCTTGCTTCCCAAGAGCCAAGAAGCCATGATGAATTCAAGAAAAATTTCTATATTTAAAACCAAAAGGATAAGAACTCTTTTACCCCCCTGTCACTGTTTTATCCACCATCATTCCCATCTTTGATCATGTACGTAGGGATATTATTGCATGGAGGGTTTAGGTAGACAAGACTAGTTGCCACCACCACTCACGTGTTCAGCAATGCATCACATAAAATTTTAGGGTATAGTTTAACTGGTCAAATTCTGGATTTGCTCCTTAAAAATCACTAGTTCAAGTCCCATAAACCTCCGGGTTACTGGAGGTTTACATCATCGTTAACTTCAGGACCCGTAGAATTAATCGAGATACACGCAAGTTAACCCGGACATTCATGTTAATAATAATAAAAAAAAAAGTAATGCATCCCATAAACTTGAAGAGATTGGATGGATGGTTGATGAGATATGTTTTTTTTTAGTTTAAATCTTGATAAGGTATCATTAATTTTTTTTTTAGATGCACCAATCCATACAGAGAGCACGTCTAAATTGCATGAAAAGTTTTAATTTTAGAATATTTAATGTTAATTGAAAAAAGCAGTTTACTGGTAGATGGCGCATGACCTGGTCGGTACAAGAAGACAAGGGAATGTGAGTTCACAGTGCTTCACGGGAAAATCAGGTTGACGCAGAAGGCTACAGACAAAACCATCCAAAACAACAATGTTTCACTTCTACCCTTGTAATCTAAGATTTATCAACGCTACTCCCATATCTTTTAAACTTTCAATCTTTCCCTTTGCTGCAAAACACTAACAAGAAGCAGGCTATTTGGTTTTAATGATTAAGGGTGACATTGGAAACTCAATCAAAACTATAGGGGTAATATTGAGAAATCTTAAACTATATGGTTGAAATGGAACATTGAAGGATCTATAGGGGCCTAAAAGTAGTTTACCAAAAACTGAACAAAAGGTAAACTGAAACGTCCCCATATCCTTTCACATCAATGGACTTGTACAAAATTTCACCTTGGGAAATGAAGAAGCTTGGATTAGATGGCCATCCTTAATAATGCAAACCAGACAAGCACTGTGCCTTTTCTGTTGTAAGCAAATGATTCGTGGCATTGAAAAAGTTATCAGGGAAAATCTGTCACGGATGGGATTTGTGAACTTGGGGGGGAGTATCATTTCAATGATGGAGCCTCAAATTTATGTGTTTGGAGTCTAAAATTTAAGGAAACATCAGCATAATCTCGTATTGAAATCAGACTGATGAGTTCATGTAACATGTCCAATCGTGAGTCTGGTCCCGTAGAGTCTGTAGAGCCATAAAAAAATGAACAATTTTTTACAACAATTTCACCAAAAAAATCACAGCATTTGAATTAAATCAAATTTTGCCACTACACTTTCAATCTTCAAGCAAGTATCTGTTTCTTCGTGCGCCGAAAGCAAATCTCTGCTAACAAGGAAAAGTGCAAGCAGAAGAGTTGATCAGAACCAATAACAATCCCCAAGTGATATAAGTTGGTGCATCTTCAAGAGTTCTCCAACAGAACAGAAAATCAGAGTGTTTCACTTAACTGAGAATATCTGCGAGTATGCTTTCACCCCGGTGAGGAAACGGATGTAGGTAGGCTTTGTTGATCCATTGGCAGGGATAGATCTGATGTTTGGAACAAGGTATTCTGCAACCTATGAAAACCCAAAAAATCTTAATCAGTGGAACTAAGAAGTGACTCACATTAGATGATCCACAAAAAGTGCCCCCTTTTCTTATGATGCAAGCACCTCCCTGGTAAACAAAACTACACACCATCTTGGCATTCGCAACTATTTCAATCAAGATTAACTGATATGATTTACTTAACCATAGTAATCACTAACAGTTAATGGTCATATGGTTCTGTAAACCATGAAATACCAGCACATTGAATGACAGCCTAGTAAACAAAATCTTACCACTTCAGCTGGTTCTGCCAAAACATTAATGAAAAACTTGGCCTGCAATGGATGAAATTTGATCATTTCAATTACAACCCACAGAAGACAGACTCCAAAAGAAGATGATCTTTTATTCTGACCTGCTTTGTGGTAGCTCCAGACATGAGAAGATCAGTTGTGACCATTCCAGGCTGCAAGCCGATACCAAGAAAATTAAAAAAAAAAGCTAATAAAAAACTGTTGATAATGATGGCATCATCAATGATAGCAATCAATGATGATAACACAACAGCTTTTAAGAGGAAAGGCTCATAAATTTATTCTTTTGTTTTTTTTTTAAGTGTTATTTGACATAACAAAGTGCATGAATAGTGAACTCGAAAGGAAAGAGCTAAAAATAAGGCAAGCATACCGACAGATTGTGCACTACAACATTTTGAACATCTTGCATCCGCAACTCAGCCTGTTCCATTAAAAAAGAAACATGTTTTTAGCAACTCTCACATAGATATCTAATCCTAACACATTTCACTAACATAGACAGTTGTCTAAATGACCTTTATATTTAGTCGCATGCTACTTAAATAACACAATGAGAATGATGGAATAAATGATGATTTTTCTGACTACTCGATTCTTAAAATATCAGTAGTTTGACATCTGGTAAAGTACCAACAACAAATAGTAGAAATGGGAGTTGACATCATATGATTCTACAAACAACCCCCAAGGGCTGGTATAAAAAGATTAGGAGAAATGCAAGAATATTTGATGCTATACAATGAGAAAGAAAACACTCTTCTGATATATTCTTAGTGATTGAATAACACTCAACACTACTACTTGAAAAGCAAGTTGAGTGTGCACCTGTAGGGATTTTGTTAAATGCACTACACTGCGCTTAGTTGCCCCATATGCAGCAAATCTGAGAGAAAAGGAAAGGAGAAATATGCAATGAGAAGTCAATTGGCAAATTCACATCGTGAACTGGGTGTGCACAAAGTAGTCACTTTTGTCAATGGAAACTGACATAGAAATCATGAATGACTTTAGCAAATCTAATTAAAGCTCAAGAAAACTGAAACGTGGTACCTTGGGGTTGGTCTTCCATCTGAGCCAGCTCCATCAATGTTGAATATGTGACCCCCTCGAGGTTGGTTCGACATCATTTTTATTGCCTTGACAATTATTATGTGTAAGAAATAAACCTGAAAGTGCCAGACAAGGACAAAGAGAACACTTTTACCTCTCGACAACAAATCATCAAACCAAGGGTGTTTGTAGTGACAACTTCTCTGCACAAAAGTAAACAGAACAAACAACTTGAAGCATTGCAAAATTGCAGGGAAGAAGAGCAATAGGAAAAGAAAGGATAAAAAGGAAAGAAAAGAAATTAATGAAAACTTCAAATGCTCACATAAGATCTTCATCTGAAGCTTCTGCCAGGGGCTTATAGCTATAAGCATTGGATCCTGCATTATTAATCTGCATCATTAACATGAGGTAAGAGAGTAACAGCAGAGCCAAGCATTTTTATGGGAAAATGAAATGGAATCAATGCAACACCATATACTGATGGAGTATACCTAAGAGGGTAGGTAGCTGAACAAATTTAGTATCAGTTCTGCTAGCTGAATGAGAAGCATAAAACATGAAATTTCTCATTAATTATTACTAAACCAGACCATGAAGCTACGAAATAGCTAGCATGGAAATTACACAAAATGTTTATCTCTAACAAATTCCCAACACTGATATGCGTATTTTACCAACAAGAACAACCTTTCCGTACAGCATCGCAAAAAGAAACATCCTTTAACCAACTTTACAGAAGAGCAACCATCCAATAAGAAAAGGTTTATCGATTCCTATAGGGAATTTTGTTTAACTATGACAATTAGAAAGCATAAAGCAGCTGGGAGTATTTGCAACAATACCCATATGTCGATGTATTTCAGACTTTCTTGTGCAAATGCAACCACATCCTTCACATCCTTTCCTTCTCTAACATCACACTTTGTACCCTGCAAAGGAGGAACTGACTCATAGCCAGAAGTATGAAGTATAGACAACTGATCATGGAAAACTATCATGAGGGAAAATAATGACACAAAAAATAAATTGGAGAAAAGAGTTGTGAAGGAGGTACCCACACACGTTGCTCTCCAAATTCTTCTCTCAAGCTCTGAACAGCAGACTCCACCCGTTCAGCTGTCAAAGATTGCTGTCAACAACAGTAAATACAAGCAACTGGGTATATAAACTGCAAGCTTCGTATTCTTTCAAGATATCAACTCAAAATGTCAAGTTCCACTATTTCAGGCCTTTGGGTCAAGAGGGTTCTTTGGCATAAAAGACCATGAATCAAATAAACTGAACATCAAAAGTCCCCATTAAAAAAATTCTCCAGGGGTATTTACTCAGATTCAACCAAACTGATTGTGAGAGAACCATAGTTAGGGCTTGTCAAAAGCAACTAACTTATATGCTTGAGACATTTCAACATATCTACCAAAGAAGATCCTTACCTGACCTTGAGCAAATTATCACATTGTCACCTGCCTTTAGAAACTCCTTAGCCAAAGCATACCCTATTCCTGGATTAAAAGCATCAACAAGCTCTATTCACATAAAGAACCAGCCAACTTAAGAAACTGAGACATTAAAGATATCATCTTTAGAAACTCTTGAGCCATTGCACACTGTAAAAAACAATTCATGCGAAAACTGATAAAAAAATCCAATGATTCTCATTTCACACACGGAACAAAGCCATTCTTGGACTGAAGAATGCAATTTCTCGCAAAGAAAACAAAGAAAATGACCCCAACAAAGTAGCACTCAAAGCCAAACTAAAATAAACTCAGTAGTAGCAATGTACCTACTTGACCACCTCCCTTCTATTTCTCGTTGACCAAAAATCAAACCATCCGGTACAGACACAACACCCTTAACTCTTGGACTAATTGGGGCCTTAATTCGCAGCAAACCCACAAAAAAGAAACCCAGAAATCATATTCCATAAATCCATCAAAGGGCATAGAATTAACCAACAAAACCAAACCAGAAACCACAGCAATACACACAGCAAAGCAAACACCACAAACTGATCAGACAGTAATTAGAGAACCAAGAAAAGAAAGAACCTTTTGTTGAACCAGTGATTAAGACATTGAAAGGAGGCAACATGGGCTCTCTACTCGGTGCAGAAGAAGAGGAAGTCTGTGCCTTCACAACTACTGGATAATTCAAATATGCAATGCCCGTATTGTTGGTGTAATAGCTGTTTCTTGCATTAGTGCTTTTTGTTGGGGTTTGGCGGGAACAAACGGTCAAGAAAAGGTGTGAAGGAGAAAGAAGTGGAGGGAACTGAGAGGAAAAAGAAGAGGCCTTGAGAAGAAGAGAAGAAGAAGAAGGGAAGGGAAGAGAAGCACAAGGAATAGCCATTGGTGGAAGTACTTTGCAAGAGGAAGGTTTTAAGCCTTTTATAGTGGATAATAAATAATTGTGTTTGGACAGAGTGAGGACAAAACTAAGAAGCTATAGATAAATAAATAAAATAAAAACAACGTATTTTTTTTTAAAAAAAAAGTCAATGGTCTTTTTAACATGCAGAGCGGATCAATCAAAGTTTTTTACCATATTTATTTTTTTAAGTATTTTTTATTTAAAAATATATTACAATAATATTTTTTTATTTTTTTAAATTAATTTTTACTTCAGCTGATCTAAAAAAAATATATATATAAAATTTATTTTTTATAGTGTTTTTAAAACAAAAAACAAAAAAGAATCTTTAATCATGAAACATGATGTACATGTACCATGTTTTATAACCATGTAAAAAACTACCAAAAAAAAAGAAATAACTTTATATTCACGCCAATGTTTATACATAATTCCTTTGCATATATTTTTATATCAAAATGGTTGTAGTAATATCTTTGATAATAGACTTTATTCTGCGAAATTGGCATTTAAAAAGAAAAAAAATAGTTCTAATTAATTTGTTCCTTTTCTATTTAGTTCAATAATAATAAAGCAAAGTTCACTAATAAAATAATAAATGTGTGGTGGGCTGCTGAAAATACTTCTACGTGGAGATATTGATAAGGAGGGCCTTTCTTGCAACTCTATACCGTAACGTGCATGAAAATCCGAGAACTGAACAAAAACAGGGCTTTACTCGTTGAACAAAAACCTAGCTTGATCGTCGGCTTAATCGAGTCACGATTAATCGACGCAACTCGTCAGCCCAGGCCAGGCCAGGCCCAGGCCAAGCCAAGCCAAGCCATATTTAATAATCACGGTAGAAACTGACTACTCTCGCCTTGCATGTATGATCGATATCTTGGCTTGGCTAGAAAGTAGAAACTACATGATCTCATCGAAGTCTGTTCATTCCTCTAAACCGCTACAGGTTCTAAAAATAAAAATCTAATGAGAAAAATCACCCCACAACCTCCCTGGCCCCACCTAAAACATGCTTTAATGTTACTGGTACATGGGAAAAAAATTATCTTCAAGCTCAATACGTCCAAATTCAAGAATGACTGTTCAAATGTTTCTCTGTCTTGGTTGCTCGGCTACATTTTCTTTCCTTTCTTTCTTGTATACAATTTCACAGTCCATACCCGCATCAACTTTACTAACCATGTGCATTGGCTTGGGGTCGTGATCCTCTGCTCCCATAGGAATTTGAGACTTCGATGGTCTGTACGGATTATCAGGTTTCCTCTGCTGTCAGGCCAGGCATCGAGAGGCTCATGGTTGACTCTCCTAATCAGCATGTCCATATAGCCTGTAGGCATCCCTTCCTTTCATTGTTTCAGCCCCAGTTAAGCTGCTGGCCCCCGGACTGTCAAAAGCTCAACGATCAAGTCTTGCCCATGTCCTTGTCCGAATGTCTTGTTTAAGCCAATTCAGCAATTCCAAGAATAACAATGGACAGTGGACAGCCAGATCAACCAGGCCGACGCTGCTTTGATCTACGACGTTTCCCAAGAAGTTTGAGCATGTTATCAGTGACATCAGGTTGGGAGTCGTCATGCTCATTTTGATTATTGTCGGATGTATGGGTTAACCAGGCCAGTGCTTCAATAGCAGCATCCCTCTCTGCTTGTTGCTTGTTTCTCTTGGGCTTCCCCACAAACTGCATTCCCTTGAATTCAACCAGTGCCCTAAACTCATTCGTCTTAAGGTGCTTTGTCTTGTATTTTGGAGGGGAGTGTCCAGCTCTCATCAGTAGGGTTTGTAGCAAACTTTTTGGATTTGCTCCGTCTTTTGTAAATCTGTCATTATCATTAGTTACCTTAGGCTTCCTGCTTTCACGACCAAACACAAATTTTCCTTCACATTGATCTCCTGATACCAGGTCTTCAACAGCAAGCATGAGGTATTTTCCTTCCTTGAGAATGTCAAGTTTAGGATCTTGAAGCTGCATCATCACAAGAAGCTCTTTATCGCTCAATGCAACAGATATTATTAATAAAAAATCTTTCCAGGTTTGAGGTAGATAGGTTAAACCCACAACAATGTTCATGTATTGGATATGTCAATCACAGCCACGATACAAAAACTCAGAGATACTCTACACGTAAATAATATCATCACACCAAAAGAGATGTGCTCATGAACACAGTAACAATGAAAAGAATATTGCATCCTCGGGCAAACAACCATTCAACAAAAAGCTCTTGACAAGTACATTTTTGGGAGCTTTCAATGCAAATAGTTGCAGAATGGAATAAACTTTTTTTTTTATATAAAAAAAACATAGTTCTAAACACCATCAACATTACCGCATCTTGGATCAGTGTTATAAGATCTGCCTGGCCAGGCAAGTCAAACTGGTGACCTGCCGACCAAGGACCTGGCCTGTGAAAAAACCTGTCTTTCTTTTTTTTACCAAAACAACATCATTTCATGATTTTTTTAAAAAAATTAATGCTTGGGTTGACCAGGTCAACACCCGACCTGTGACCTGAGCCCTGGGCCAGGTTGACCCCGGTTCAGGTCTTACAACTATGTCTTTAATTGGAAAAATCTGAAAGGGGAAAAAAGTGGTCATTTAACTATGTCATTTAATCTGAAAGGATTTTAGAAAACTAGGAGCATAACCTCTAACAGCTTGATAATATGAATCATTTAACAAGCACAGAACTAAGAGGGGTGTTTTATTTTAGTAATGGAAGGTGGAACCTCAGAAGATGAAAAACTAGGATTATGTATATGGCTAGTTGAAAGATGGAACATAAAATTATTTTCTCTATACTAATCATCTTTCCCAACTCACCTTCTTCTGAATAAGCTTATCAAGTTCTTCATTAAGCTTTAAAAAGCACTCTGCCAAATTATGATCCATGAAGAAATCAATGTATCCGTTCAACATTTTCAGATGCCCAGCCTGAGCACAAGAAAATTACTGATTATAAAACTCTGCAAGTTCAATAGGAAAGGAATATCATAACTATCCATAGAAAAGAGCTAAAATTACCTGTGCTCCACAAGCAAGTGCACCACCAAAAAGGATCAGTACGGAATCAGATACACCAGTGGAATCACGTATGAAAACTGAGTTGACCTTTACTTTTTCACCAAAGACCAGCCATGGATAGGGAATTGTCTCATAGCGTGCATTCACAGAATTCTGAAGCAGAACCATCATCATTATCAAATACTCTCGTGGACAATATAAGAAACTTTTACAACATGATGACAAGAAGTCAAGAAATAGCGCGCACATATACACTTGGCAAGGGTCTAAAATTTTTCTAGTTACATACCCTTCACATTTCAAGAACTACTCAGTTAACAGGGAAACACACACACACAAACAGCAAAGTGATCATGCGAGCTAGATCACTCAAACTCAGAATTTATGCATCAAGGCATGCATAACAACCATTAGTTAAAAAAGTCTAGTCCGGCACACTAGTTTAAGTTTCACACTTACAGCATATAGAGAAACTTGGCCATCATCCATTGTTTTGAAAGACATGGATGTTTCTCTGTGCTGCGCACAAAGAAGAAAGAGCAAAATGTATCAGCTATCGAATTTCGTTATGAAACACAGGATGTGCATTTGAAGCAGAGAAACATTACCACTACTGACGCGATTCCAGGATAGAGGCCAGAGCATATAATTGCACGAACCAATGATTGGTTGTGACTTAATTTGTTGTGGTTGTTTGTATCTTCTTCTATTAAGCCAGCATCTTTTAAAATGAAGTTAAATTGCTTCCTTAGAGAATGAATGGCCTGCAAAGTTTGTGCAGACAGGAAATTTCTCCAGCAATACTCATATGCCGATCCTTCTCTTTCAGCTTCTTTCCATCCTTCATATGCACGGACAAGAGCCATATGATCACTGTAGTCTTTTGCAGAAAATCTAGACTTTGCTGCCCCAGCTAACTAAACCAAAGATAGAATAGTTCAGCTGAAAATAAAGCCAAAGCAGGAAATCTAGAACCTGGAAGCATAGCGCTCAAACATACAGGAAAATGCTCCAAATGCTGATTTATAAGTTTCAAAGGTGCATTGATCAATAACAAGATTGTTAATACAGGACCAATGCACAGGACACTATTGTTAATACTTGATTGCACCGTACTTACATCCTTTTTGTCCTGTGGCAGAAGGAAAGGATCCCTGACACTGAGCCCGGACACTATTGTTAATATAGGACCAAAGCACCCAAAGATGGCACCCATTATTAACATTTTACCCAGCTTGGGATCTACTGGAAGCATTGTCAAATACTTCCCTGATTGAAAAATAAAACAGAGGAGTTTAATAATTATAATTAAGAACTAGAATATAAATAGTAGAATTCTTCTCATCTGCAAGAATCAGCAAACTGACCAAGATTTGTCAGATTCTCCTTCTCATCTAATGCACCAATCATCTTCAGAAAATCAATCGCATTTTGGACCTGTCATCCATGGAACTTGTCAAATTGTGCAATAGACTAAGAAATGAGGTTGCAAATTATTTGCATTATTAATACTTGTCAAATTGCAAAATGGAAAAGTGGAAGCCCTTAAGTTATGCATGCAGCTTGCATTATCTTTTGCAGTGTGTATTCAGTAATTAGTGCATGAAAGGTCATGGGCGATAAAAATATAGTAGGAAGTAATGTTCATCCATTTTCCCCTTGTACATTTTCATTAATGATTTACAAATGTTCTAGTTAATGGATTACTTTCTACAACAATCATAGACATGAACCATTAAACAACTTCTACAATGATTGTAGGATCAGAAACCAGGTGGTATACAATTTACAACAAATTTTTATGGTGAAAAAAAACAGGTGGTCACAATAACTCTAGAAAAGGTTGGCTTGGCAAATCTAGTTGAGGAAATTGAATGTGAGCTAAAATTGATCAATTGCAGTATGACATCCTCTATAGAGAGATGCTGTCATCAGTTGTATGAGGTCTCCCTTGGTAGGCCCCCTTTACTTGAAGTTTATTCTAAGTCTTAAAGGCCGGCTCAATAAAGTTTCAAAGAAGAATATAGGCCAGCATCCAGGGGGTAATATGGAAATAAAAAAATTGTGTTGACAACACTTACAGCCAATGGTTTTGGTGGCTGGAGAGCAGCTGACAAGAATTCTCCTATGCTTCCAACCTGCAAACTCTTTATTTGCAAGCAAAGAGAGTTCAGGGGAGTCCTCAAAAGTTCAGGAAGTTGATATTCAGCAAAGGCTCCATATACACATCTTGGGTATAGGTGGTAACATTCGCCTGGCTGCACTCGGCCAGCCCTACCCCTTCTCTGCAACCCATGAATAGCCAAAGAAGAATATGTCATTTATGAAAAGAGACCAGGAAAATGGCATAGATCAAGGTGAAGCACAAAAGACGATAACAGATTCAAATAAAATCATAATCAATCCAATAATGCATGCTACCACGTGGCAACAGTGCATCTTAAACATTCATATAACCATCCCAGGCTGCGTGAACCCTCAAGCTTAACCAACTATGTTTCCAGTGAAGAAAATACCCCATACATTATATAAACAGGCATTCCATACACGCTCAAGTGAGAATAGAGATCAAGTCTATTCCATTTTACAGTTAGAAACATGCAATTTGGTAATAAACCTGAACGAACAAATCCAAATGATGTCAAGGCAAGCTTACTTGTCGAGCAGATGCTTTTGATATCCAAGAAGGTAGCAGACAAGGTGTGTTGTTTAAAGCATCATAAGTGGTTTCTTTTGCCTTCCCACAATCAATGACAAAAACTACATCATTGATTGTAATGCTTGCCTCTGCCATATTGGTTGCAAGAACTATTTTATGTACATTAGGAGGAGGTTTCTCAAAAATCAGTTTCTGCATAGAGTAAACAGATGATAAGTAATATGACATGAAATCAAACACTCCAAATGATATGCTGAGCATGAACACTGTAGCATCTTCATTTCACTGTAGTTATTTTAATAATCTACTGTTATACTCTTTTCTAACCTGGAAGGTTAACAAACATGATAATTGCATATGTATTATGTAGACAATAATTATGAATTGGGCAAGTTTCTGGAACACCCATTTTTCAGTGTGAGATATCCTACAACATCACGAATTATAATCACTCCTGGTCCCTTACATGGTCCGCTGCACCAGTATTGTTTTTTTGTTTAACTAGTAAAGGTGCCTCAAAGGGTCAGATCTGCATTGAGTAACTTGCCCGACGAGATAGACTGTGGAAAGATAAATGCTCCCTTCAAAGTGGAAATTAACACGCATTCTAGCATCCAGATAAGTCTAACCTTGACCAGAACAGGGGAGCTTTTAGGATTTTATTTCCATTCAAAAAACCTAACAAGATAAGTATTAACATAAAACTTAAAAGACTACCTGTTCTGAGGTTGCCATAGAACCATGGCAAGTTAGAAGCAGAATTCTGTTAGGATCACCCAGGAGAGGATGTGCTTTAAGTTGGTCCCTCAAACAGCTAATATCCTCCCAGCCAGTCATGAAAACTAAGACAGCACCTGGTCGTTCCTTCCGACATATATGGCACAAAACTGCTTCAATAAGGTTAAATCCTATGCAATCAGGCATCCAGCGTGCCAGAGAGTCACGTGCTCTGGAACTATAATTGTCAAAACTTGAATTAGTAAGAGCATCCTGTCCACCAACAGCAAGAACAACAGTTCCCCAACAAATTAGTTTTTGCAAGTGCAGTAGATAGTGCTCTAGCAAATAGAACTAAAAATACCATTTTACTCCAAAAGTAGGCTAATGCACACAAGACTGAGAAATTTTGGAAAATTTACAACTTTGTGTTTCAAGTCTCTAGTCAGAAAAGTAAAATGAAAGTAGTATAATAGTAATAATCAACAACAGGTCTTCAAGAGACTGTCATACCTCAACGAGAGTAGTGATCTGGTTTTTCCTTTTTCGTGGTGCCAGTTGCCTCTGTGTTTTCCACATTTTCTCTTGGCCATAATCATCAATTTGATTGAAAGAAGTCAACTTATATCCGGTCATTTCCAGTACATCTTCTAAAAAGTGTGCCCTCACTGGATATGTAAAGCCCTGGTAAAATACATGAACATTTTGAGGACCTCATGGTGCAAGCTATATCTCTATAACTGAGACATTTCAGTTCCCAATAACCAGATGTAACAATTTTGAATCCATGTAGCCACAAAAGAGGATGCATGCTTTTGAATGGGCTTCATCAAAATAGAAACATTTTGAAGGTGCAAGCATATATTTTCTTATGTTTACCAGCATTAGAAACTGCAGTATGGTTTTCACACTCTTCTGCTTGCATGCACAAGCCATATTTCATAGTATGCAGTTACAAACCCTGAGTATTTCTCTCAGGCAATTTTTGTTGTTAAAAACTAAACTCCAAAGCCAACATGGTCAAAATCACTTCAAAACAAAGTGCACAGCCAGCTTAAAATACAATTTCCAAATCAAAGCCCAAGGATACTTGAAAAAAAAATGAAAACTGATTATTAAAACAGTTGATGCTCACATCTCATCACACCAACACCAGAATGCTTTAAATACCAACAAATAAGTGTATATTAATAACAATTCCTGCTTAGCTTACTGGAATATGAATAGTTGGTGCTCCTCCAAAATAATTGGAAAAGAGTTCCGCATTCAAAGTGGCACTCATTAAAATCAATCTCAAGTCCCGACGACGTGAAAGAAGATCCTTGAGCACAATCAATAGGAAGTCTGTTACAGATAAAATGTAAGACAGAAAGGAAGAAGGTAGAACAACCTCTTGTGAAGAATAGATGACAAACTAAACTTATAAGGAAGTTACCTTCATTCATGCCTCGCTCATGAATTTCATCGACGAAAACATGGGTTATGCCATTCAAGTTGCGGTCACTTAACAGGCGTCGAAGTAAAATTCCACTGGTACAAAAAAGCAGATGTGTGTTTCTTCCTTTCACACCCTCTAGTCGGACTTTATAACCAACCTAACAAAAAAATATGTTGTGGTATAGCAGCGAGAGAAAAAAGTTTTCAAATGAAAAAACAAAAAAGACTATCATGTTAACAAATCTAGTCTTTGTGTGTGCAATATGTTAATGTATTGAGAGAAAGAACGCCCACTGCTTCACCAAGAGGCTCTCCTCTCTCCGCAGACACTCTATCTGCAACAGCCATAGCAGATATTCTTCGAGGCTGAGTGCAAATTATGCTACAGAATGCTCCACGCCCAGATTCTATTTCTGACTCCAGAATATATTGAGGAAGTTGAGTGGTTTTCCCACATCCAGTCTCTCCAGATATTACAATGACCTACCAATAAGACAACTAATTAAGAATACATTTGGGAAAAGTAGACATTTATTACTCATATGTCATCACCATCAAAATGTTTCTCTTCTGGTTTGATGGCCAAAAGTGTGAAAATAAAAGAGAAACTGAATAAAAGTAAATGAAAACAAATCTTGACAAATTGAATGAAGTATCAAACATTTGGACATCAAGAAAGGACAGATTAGAAAGTTCTCCAAACAAAAGCAAAACAAAAAAAAATTCTTTCAACGAACATTGCACAATCTTTAAGATCATAGCTGAAAACAAGCCAATGAGCTGTATATTCAGACCTGATTCCTTGCTATTGCTTGGAGTAACTTCTCCTTTTCCTGGAAAGCAGGTAGAGATTTCCTAAAGTCCATCATTTTTCTGCCCTCGAGTGATTCCTATGAACCAAAGACAATAAGTACAGAACAAAATCAGAACGAGACACATGGTTTTTATCACCCCCACCCCTTCAAACATGTGCTATTGATAGGTTTACAATGCTAAGGATGTCTTGCTGATGACACTTAACAAATTAATAACAAAGATCACAATATGAGAAAACAACAATCATACCCGCCAGGCTCTTTGCATGTTACGCATTCGCAAACTCCTCCTCTGAAGAACCCTTTCCATCACAGAGCAGTCTAGAAATGAATCTGGATTCTCATCTGGACTCCTATCTTCAATCTGATTGACAGACGCATCATCTGCATTACCACCAACTTTTCCAGCACTTAGTTGAGTTCTATCAAGATGCTCCTGAAGTAAACCCTCAACCCTCCTTTGCAAACTTAGTGGGATAACCACCTGCACAAATGGAAAATTAAAATTCCAACCATCCAGCCTGACAAAACATCTAGAAATAACATTCATACAAACTCATTCGAAGAGCTTCACAAATCATCACCTCCCTTTGTGGCCGCTTATCATCCAAATCAGGCCTGTAGTTAGGTAGAGGAACCTTGCTTGCAACAACCACTTTTCCATATAGTTCGCTGATAAACAACGAAACACAAGCAAGATCTCAATATATCATTTCAAAGTCTCAGTCCACTACGGGCACACAAAACAAATATACTTGTTAACAAAAAGTAACTACTGCCTCCATTACCTATAAAGTCCCATCCTTCCAGCAAGATTTGAAATCTGCTCATAGTCTCTCCTGTCTTTTCTATCTCTAGAAACAATCTCTTGGTCTGTTTCACTGCGCAATAGCAAGCTGAGCTTCCATTTCCACTCATCAACATTGGCCACAGACGAAGAAGCCTAAAATTAATAACAAAACACCATCTTAGACCACCAAATTTCCCAATCTCTTGACAGTATAATCAGTCAGTTCATATACACAACAAATCAATTGCACTAATTCCCCCAGAAAACATAAAAACTATCACATTCATCCCACAATCAACAATAATACTCACAACCCTTTTCATTTCTAGTTGATTAATCACCATTTATGCATTCAAATCCCAATATTTTACACCAAAAATCAAAACTTTACATTCATAACCTAATAAAACGAATGATAGAAAAAGAAAAAACAGACCTTGTGGTTTTCAAAATCACACTCGTACTCGTCATCAGAGAACTGCTCAACTGCATACCCACAAAAACCACGCCTTTTGGTCACTAAAAAGCTGGTTTCATTAGAATTATGTAGAAACAAAAGCAAACTAAATAAAGGGTGGTTGTTTTTATTGCTGAAGATGGTATAGGAAAACGACTTCTTCTTGGCGGTGGTGCTGCATCCCAGAAGGAAACTTCTTAGCACAAGCTTCGAATTTTGCATATTTTAATTGATAATAAACGAAGCAAATTCATTGCTTTTTGTGTATTATCGAAGGTTCAAATGCAAGACAAACCATTTCAAGGCACCCTGTAAGCCACCAGTCTAGTAGAGGGAGGGAAGGGGAGAGAAACTGGCTAGTCCTTACAATAGCTAGCTAGGGAGTCTACAGTGGAACAGAACGAACCACGGCTTTTTAATTGGGGAAACCTAATCTAGTCCTTATAATATATACAGATTCTTCATTGAGTATCAAAATAAAGTTTTTTTTACCAATTGTCCTAAATATTTCATATATTTTTCAATTGAGTTCTTTTGTCAAATTTCTTTTTTTGTTAATATTTTACATTTAATTCACATATTTAAACATTTTAACAGAGTTGTTAAACACGGCCTCTCAGTTAAATAGAAACTAATGTTAGAATTTTGTTTTATTAACACGGTTTAAATATATTATAGATGAATAAAATATTAATTTTAAAAATAATTAATGTTTTTATAAATTTAATTTTTAATTTATGATGGTTAGTCAAAAATTTATAAGAGTGATAATTAATTCATTAAATTTATAGCTTTTAAAATTTATTATAAAAAAACAAAGAAAAAGTTTCTGACTTTATTTTTTTATATTTTTTCTCATTTTATTTTCAATGTTTTATTTTTTTTATACTTTGAGTTTCTTATCCCAAATCTAGAATTTAGGTTCATATTTTATTAAAAAATGTTTGAGTTTTTTATTTTGATTTAAAGACTTTGTTTAAAAGTGTATCTAAATTAAGAAGATGTTGTTGAAATTTTAAGAAACATAATACAAATATCTTAGTTGTAAAAATAAGAAGTGTATAAAGAATTTATCCTTAAGAACAATAAAAGTTTATTTACTTTAAAGTACTTAAATATTTTTTTATTTTTAATTTAAATATATATATTTTTATTATTAGCATGCTTGCTAGAACACTATATGCTAAATATATATGCTAAAATTCTATTATTATTTTTGTATTAAAAACATGTTTATTATTAGTTATACTTTTATATGTTTACGATCTCAAAAAACAAATATTCTTACTTTTATAGTTTTTATTATAATAAATTAAATATTTTTATTCATTAATCTAATATAATGCAACATATTTTAACAACATCATATCTAATCAACATACTATTTATTTTTTAAAAAAAATTAATAATATTTTTTTATTAAGCAGGTCAACCTAGCCAGCATATAAACATCGGAGAAGGTTTAGCCGAATCAGATTCATTAACTATGCCTTTTAAGCCACAAAACGTGTGGTGTGGGATCTAATTAATAAAATCACAATAGAATTCACGAATCCATTGGTAGCATTTTCAAGATTATCAAGAATAAAGTTTTTTTATTATTATTATTTTACCTCTCCTTACATAATATTATTTATTAAAATATTTTTTTATTTTTATTCTATCTATTTTTTTTTCTAATTTCATTAACATCCTCTTTTCATTAAAAATTAAATTCTATAATTTTTTTAATTTATTTTATATAAAGTTATCATGATATCATAATCTGAACCACAAGTTAGACGAGTTAACTCAGTTTACTCAAGTTTTTTTTATTAACAAAAAACTAAAAAAGAAGGGAATTTTATTGCAGCCTTACTAATAAAATACTATTTATTGGAATAATGTTTTTTTTTTCTTTCCTTAGTTTTTTTTTTCAATCTATATTTTTTCCACTCAATTTCACTTACATTCTTTAATATTGAGTTTGTTGGAGATTGAGTTTTATAATTTTATTTTTAATATATATTTTATGAAGTTATTTCAATCTCATAACTTGAATTGGGGGTTTGACAGGCTGACTTGAGTTTTTTTTTTTAATTAATTTTTTTCTCAAATCCATCATTTGATATTAGGTTGATTGGGAATTAAACTTCATGATTTTTTTTTCCATTCATTTTCTATAAGGTTATCCTCATCTCATAGCGCGGGTTACAGGTATGACCGGTTAACCCGAGTCGACTCGAGTTATTTTTATATTATTTTTTTAATCAAATCTTTTTTTTAATTTTATATTTTCAACACTGGATTGATTGAGAATTGAGTTTTATAATTTATTTTAATTTAATTTTTATTGGGTTATTTGATCACATAATTCGGGTTACGAGTTTAGCAGGCTAACCCGAGTTGACTCGAGTTATTTTTTATTTTTTTATTTTAATTGATTTTTTTTTTCAATTTCATCTTTCAATATTGATTTAATTGAAAATTAAGTTTTATAAATTATTTAGAATAACTTTACATTGAGTTATTATATTTTCATGACGTGACACGTAGATTGATATATTAATTCGGGTTGATCTAATATGTTTTTATCTCACTATTTATAAAAAAATATCTCATATCTCATATTTATTTTAAATCAAATTATATTTTTACCGATCATCTAGATTATCTTTAGATCTATAAAATTGAACGAGTCATATAAAATTAATTCCCTCATTATTATTTTTTTCACTATAAAAAATTACTAGCAACACACATGTATATTTTTTTATGTTAAAAAAAAATGATCTGATCTTAATCTAACCCGCATGCTAAAAATCTAGTCTCTAGAATAAAGTTTGAAGGTGTTATTGATGCCGAAAGCTAGAGCCTAGTTTTTCTGCTGTCCACGAGTCACTGGAAGTGAAAGGAAGAAAAAAATGGAGGAAATTGTTTCCGAGTCTATTAAATAATAAAATTATTTCAGTGAGTTATAGTGTAATTTACTTTTTCTTTTTTATTTTTTTTATCCATATCTCTCTTTTAAATCCATAGAATAATTAATTGATCCTTAGTATCTAACTGCTAAAAAGGTTTTTTTTTTTCGTCTAACAAATTAATGTTAATTAAGCTCTGTTTTTTTTTTTTTTAGTATTACTTTTATCATCATCTTGGCCTGTTAAGTATGCAATTTATCGAATCATATAAATTTATATGTTTTTTTATTAAATTTAAGTTTTTTATGTTCTTACCTTTTTTTCCCATTCTTTTTTAATTTATGTTTTATATATATATATATATATATATATATATATATATATATATATATATATATATTATAGATTATACGCAAATCTCTAATGTTTCTCTACAATAAATGTGGAATTGAAGTTTTTTAAGTATGCAATTTACCGAATCATGTAAATTTTTTTATTGAATTTAATTTTTTATGTTCTTATATTTTCTTTATTTTTCTCATTCTTTTTTAATTACGTTGTATAAAAATATTATAATTCACGGTTCTATACAAGAAATGTGGAATTGGGGTTTTTTGAATGAGGATGTCAGTATGAAATACTATAATAATTAAAATGAAACTATTTAAACTTGGCTACAGAAAAATAGATAATATTTGGAGGCACAATTAATGATAAAACATGTTCCATTATTTATTTATTTATTTTTAAAAAAGATGAAATATGCTCATATTAAGTATATGTGCTTAAAATATAATAAACATGCGATCTCAATACTTGCATTTCAACTGTTCTAGAGATGCCTTCAGATATAGTATTTATTGATACTGCCATATTTTCATGCCACAGTCTTGTTCTTGGAACATAGCTTTAGATCTTGCCAGATGAGCTAAAAATGCTATAGAAATGTGCTCCAACTACCATAATTATTGAAACTGCCACTAAAATATTCACTATCAGTTGATTCTCATCATTCTTCATGTCCTCGTCCTTGTTAGCAGAAGCTCTTGCATTCTCTGCATCCTTGGAAATATCCTTGTTAGACTTCTCTTTATCATCACCAGCAGCTGTCTCATTCTTCTCCTCCTCCTCCTCCTTCAGGACAACACTCTCAGCTGTCTTTGGCTCCTCACTTTTCCCATCCTTTTCCTCTTCCTTTACCAATGGCTTTTCAACAACTTTCTCAGCTATCTTTGGTTCCTCACCTTTCTCATCCTTTTCCTCTCCTTTCACCGAAGGCTTTTCAACAACTTTCTCAGCTATCTTTGGTTCCTCACTTTTCTCCTCTTCTTTCGAAGGCTTTTCAGCAACTTTCTCGGGCTTTTCCTCTTCAACAGGCTTCCCGTTTGCTTCATTCTTTTCTTTCTTTTCGGTGACAATTTGATGAGCCTTTTCACCATCTAACCCTGCACTCTTCTCCTCTATTTGTTTTGTGGTATTAACCAATAAATCAGCTTTTTGAGGAGCTTCATCTTGACCCTTTTGAGATACCTCTTCGCTGGCTGCCTTTTGGGGGCTTAGAGCTTTAACATCTTTCCCTTCTGTTTCTTTGGCAAAGGTGGTTGAGGTTCTCCCTGAAGGAGTCTCTTCTCCATTCTTCTCAGGCTTTGGTTTTCCTGTGGAGTCTTGAAGCCCAGGATCCTCTTGGCTAGCTGTGGCCTCCAATTCTCCAGTATCAGTACTTTTTACAGCAGGAATGTTTTTCGGAATCCTGATGGTTAGGATCCCACCAGCAAACTCCAATTTCATTTGGCTCAGGTCACAATTTTTGGGAACGGTGTGAGCTGTATTAAAGCGACTGCGCATGTTATTTGCGAGTATACGCTCTCCATAAACTCTGATAGTACTTTGCAGTTCGTCTGCTGTAACACTTACTTGCTCTTTCAAGAAACCTGCATAATTAACCACACTTTTAATTCAAGAAAATGCAAGGTTGAACCATGAAGATTTAAAGCTGAATTTTAGGCAATTAGATAATCAGAAAGTTACCAGGAAGATATACAAGTAAAACTAGAGCTGCATCTTCTTCCTTCCATTCTGTATTTGGCTGAAAACTGGTTGGAAGATTTTGAGAGGTGCTGCGGAGATTATATCTTCTGGGCCGAAAACCAGTGTATCCACCTCTTGGATTCATCATGATTTTTATCCTTCTATCTCTTTTGGTATTTTTAATAACACGAAGTGGAATTTTTCGCTCTTAATTAATCTGTTGGCTACAATTTTCTGGTTTGTATTTATATTAGAAATTTTCGGATTGTAAGTTGGTTTTGAGTTTTCTTAACAGAATGAACATTTGGTTGCTTTGCTTTTGTAAATTGGTTCGATGATCCCTTGGGCATTATAAGGCACAACTTCCTTCACAATTAAAGGAAGGTTTCTTTCTTTGGCATGTAGTCTTTCCAATCCATGACATAACAATTACAACGGATGATGATTTAAGAACCATCAGCAATGTACTCCAAAAAATATTCCACTGCTGTACAATGAGAACTGAAGCAAAAGCCAAAATTTTGTTGCCTTGGATATCGAATTTATTATCCAGCAAGAAATGCGATTCTTTGGCATTGGCCATCAGTAGGGCAATAGAACTCAACTGACTTTGCGATGAAGTCTTTTGAGTGAATAGCCTGCTCTAGTATTAATATATTCATGTTTCCTAATCACCTTCCGGTCCAACCATTGATGAGGTGACTTGAGACCTTGGATGGGTTGAGGTTCAGGCCGAGTTTAACAAATAACGGTCTGATGATACCACATGACACTTAGGCTTTGTTGGATCTGTCTTATCCCATTGATGGGTGCAGATCCTTAATATATAGTGAAAACAAAGGAATTCTCTGATCTGTAGGTTACGTTTAAAAGGATGTCTCCATGGTATTGTCTTATGTTAAAAAGGGTTTTTCTAGGTCAATTAGCGTGCTAAACATTGACTGAGAAGTTAAAAGCGATTATCCCCTGAGGCCAGGGAAGCGATCCAGGTCTCTATTTTTGAGAAATTTGAGAAGTCATTCATGACCTCCTTCTTCACCATTGCTTGGAGGGAGTGGAGCCCTTTCAGTAGTTGGGGTTTCTTCTACAGGACCAGGTTGTCTGGTGGTTGCTTTTGGAACTTTAATGATGAAAGAAAAATCCAGCCTGAAACCTAGTCTTCATTTTATTCACCTTAAAATTTTCCGGAGCAGAAAAATCTCGATTGAAAACTACTATTATAAGCAAGTGGTCACTCTGCAAGAACTTGAATGGCATGGAAGGAAGGCGAAGAAAGCACTAGTCCCTGCTTTTCTTATTAAGTTATACGTAGTATGTCGTAATGACTTCTCTTACACCTTTGAGAGAATGCAACATAAACCATTCCTTGCTTTCCAAATTGTCTGTTTATAGTATCAATTTCCAGGACATTATATGTTTAAAGCTTTGAGAAGTTAAAAATCGTGATCCTGATGCCAATTGATGCATGTGGTCTAGGAGTCTAGCTCATTGTTTATTCACAGATAAGAAATTTGTAGCCATAGTTTGTCTCATCTATGTTAAGAATTGGAAGAATAAAGTATTGTAATTATTTTTTCTTTTTCCTTGAATTGATTAAACTACAGATGAAACCTGCTTCGAATACAGTGTAAATAGCTGCTTCATTGATGCCACCAAGCTAGTCATGGGGCATGCTCATGTACAAGAAATACATGTGGTGTACATATAGAAGTTAGATGTATATATCAAACTAACTTTTGCTAGTCTTGATCATCTCTATATTCATTCTGCCTTCTTTCTAGATTGGCCATAGATGGTATAGAATACATAAGCTCCAATTGCCAGGATCAAAGAGAGTATGGTGAATTTATCTACTATATATAGCCTTTCAGTCACCACCCTTGTTACAATATTGTGATTCACAGACGTTCCAGAAGAAGAACTTGCATTCTCCATATCCTTTACCTCCCCTTCCTTCTCTTGTTCAACACTTTCACCACTCTTCTCCTCTTCCTTTTGATCACCAACCTGTCCTATAGTGCTTTGATCATCTACTTGCAGCTTTCTGGTAAATGCTAATGGGAAATTAGCTTTTGAAGGAATTTGATCTTGACCCTTTTGAGACATCCATTCGCTCATGCTTTTTCCACCTTCAACACCTTTGGTTTCTATAATTTCTTTATCCACAGTTTGTTGTCTTGCAGTACCATCTCCACTCATTTCAGGCCGAAACCTGCTTGTATTACTTTCATGTAGGCTTGGAGCTTCCTGTCTTGTTGGGGCCTCTAATGCACCAGTACTAGCTTGAGCAGGAATTACTTTTGGAACTCTGATGGTTAGAGTTCCATCATCAAATTTGGTTTTTGCTTCATAGAGGTTAAATTTTTCAGGAATATCCTCGAAAAGTGTATCGAAGTGCCAGTTTTTAAGTGCGGGATTACTACAGACTCTGATATAATGTGATGGTGCAACTATCCTACAATCTATATGCTTCTCAGCAAAACCTGCAGAGTGCATAATTTACCAACAAATAAGGTTACAAAATATACATGACATGATCAAAGCTAGTTTAACAAAAATATTTTCAACGTACCAGGTAGATGAACATGCAACGTAAGAGCTTCATCTTCCTCTATCCGTTCCGTTTTCGGTAAAAAAAGCGATCGCGATTGGGTAGGTTTACCTTGGTCCATAACAGTTCATCAACTAATTCATCTACTCATAGACCTTTTTGATTTTGATATCCCTCAATGTGCCAATGTTTTAGGGTTTTTTTTTTTTTAATGAATATGCTGACAGTTGATATTTATGGGAGGATTGCAAGGTAGTTTGGTTTTGAGTTCTCTTGACAGGGAGTCTATTCTTTCTTTGTTGCGTAGGTTTCCTTAAAATGAGGTTTTAGCTTTTGTCCCTCTATTTCCTGTGTACAAATTAAGGACAGGGATTCTCTACTTGTCCTGCAGGTCTTTTCCAAGGCTTCCGTACAGATTTTTGAACATCAGGCCTTTCATAAGTGTTAAATTGTAAGAAATACCCCCCCAACTATACGCAATCCTCAATTAAGCCTCCAAAGTTTAAAGTTAATAAATTTTACCCTTAAATTGTCGAGCATTACCCAATATCACCATCATATTTTGGTGCAAAAATCAGAGGGTAATAGAACGTGGCAAGTGGCAACAAATAAACTCATCTGTGTTAAACCGATTTTGGAAGAATCACTTGTCATGAAAAATGAAAAAAAAAAAAAAAAAAAAAAACCATTATTGAAATTGGAGTTTGTGTGAAATAAGTGATTTAATTTTTTTTATTATATTTTTCCTTCAAAGGCTGCATATAGTTGAAACAAAGTTATTAAATTATGTGGGATCCATGATCTAGTACAATTACAGGTTGTATGAGTTTTTTCCTTCAAACCTGTCATGCTGGAAAAAAGAATGAACAAAAAGTTAACTGAAATATCAAGACTAGCATTGTAAAATCAAATGTTCTTCGTTTCTTTTACTTTACAAATAAAGGAGGAATTCTCTCCTCGGCCTGCAAAGCTTACACTATACCTTGTTTGCATAATATTGATATTTGTGAATGTCCTATCAGTCTTTGGCAGGGTAAAAATATTCTCAGATTTATAATTAGAGGATTTGAAAGAGAAAATAATTAAATAGTTATTGGAGGTGAGGAATTTAATGATACAAGTATTTGAGGCCTGGATTTTATTGTAGAAATTTACACAATGGGTTTAAGTAGTTGACAAATACAAGTTAATGCATGATATTGTAAGAATTAGTCTTTGGAAGTTCCAGATGATCGATAGCTGTAGACCATGTAAGCTCCAAGTGCTACAATCACGAGGACTGCCACACCCATATTCACCATTGATTGCCCTTCTTCACTTAGCTCCATGGTGCTAAGTCCTTTCATTGTCTTCTTTGCAGCAGTTGCAGCTACGTTCTTCACTTCCTTGACTTTGCCAGCAACATTGAAATCCTGCTTTGTCTTTTCTTCAGTACCAGCACTAGCAAATCTAACACTCTTTTCTTTGTCTAATTTGTCCAAAGCTCTAAGAGAAGCGGTTTCACCAGCGGACATTGATTCTTTTCTTTTCTTGCTACTTTCATCACCTTCTGTTGCCAGAGATTCTTTTCTTTTCTTGATGCTTTCCTCTTGTTCAAACAAAGTCTTCTCCTTTACTGATTCTGTTGTCAGCTTCTTGCTTACTTCATCTGTGCTTTCTTTCTTTACAACTATGGGCTTTTGGTCAACTGTTTTAGCACTAGAGACCTGATCAGTCTTTTCATCTTTCTGCTTCATTGTATCAGTAGTCGAAACAACTTTGGGTGGGGCTTCAGCTGGACCCTTTTGAGACTTTTGATCTTTCAAGGCTTCTTGAGGGCTTAGAGCTCCCACCTTCTGGCCATCTGTTTGTTTTGGGCTAGAAAAGCCTGCAGCACCCTCCATACCCTTCTGTGCCTTTGTCTCCATTTTAGGTTTCTGAGAGACTTGAGAAGTCGTAGTCTTCTCTGGTAGGGCATCTTTTGAAGGCAGCAAAGCCTCGTTGGTTCCCTTTGCTTCTTCTTTGCGGTGAGATTGTTTGATGGTAGCTTTAGGCATTGTAATGGAAAGAATTCCATCATGAAACTTGCCTTGAATTTTATTCACCTCACAGTTTTGTGGAACAGGAAAAGTTTGATTGAATCGACTCCATTTATTATAAGAAAGTGGTCGTTCTCCGGTAACTCGAACAATTCGGGAGGAATGAACATAAGTGATCTTCAGCTGCTCCTTTAGAAAGTCTGCAAAATCAGGAAAAATATTATAAGAAAACTGATGTCTCTTTAACACCATCCTCAAAACTTCCACTCATCCTAATTCTGAACCATTTAAGACATTGCGAAGTTAAACCACGAACAATCGTTCGGCACAATTTATAAAGCCTAAAAATAAATGGTAAAGCTCACCAGGAAGATGAATGCGCAGAACATTTTCCCCCTCCTCTTCCTTCCATTCAGACTTGGGTTGAAAATCCTCATACTGGATAGCAGCATATCCTCCAATGCGTGTCTTCATGGCCATTTCTATTCCTCTCTTCTCTTCGGTTTTCGTAATTTAGTAGAATGTGTTTGGTGAAGTCATGGTTAAGCCTGTGTTTTTTATATAGGCCTGAAACAATGGAGGATCGCTAAAAGTTGTCCTTTTAGACTTTCTTAATCAGGAAACTATTCTTTCTTGATTGATTTAGTTTCTGAAAGTTTCATGAGATTTAAAGTATCCCATGATCATGTATGAGGTATAACCTGCTTAAGAAATAAAGCTGAAGTTCTTTGTTTGCCCTGTACTCATTAGGTTATCCATCCTCATTTCTCAACTCATCTGAAACAAAATTTCTTAATCATAAAATACACAAAACATGTTTTACATGCAGGAGAAATACTTCAGATGGAATTAATAAAAAATATTGTAGCAAATTTGGAATTGCTTTGGCATGAAGCATATGCATCCTGTCAAAATCTTTTAATTTCAGAAAAGTTAGCTGAATTCCTTGAGCTCAGAGACATCTCTGCTCAAAGGCTTTCTTTGACAAGGAATTCTGTTTCTGCCGCACCTTTTGACCCTTGATGAGAAAAAGATACCTGGCATTTGATTTCTCTGCAGGTTACGGTGCATGAGCTTGACAGAAAGCATATGATTCTTCCATAACCATTTACCAGCATCCAGAGAGACAACTCTGACAACCCAAGAGACAGGTTAAGGAAAGAAATGAAAGGGGGAGGCAAAGAAATGCATGCACGAAAACAAAAGCTAGAACTTAATTATCTGAAAAAAGAAAAGAAAGGTAACTTTATGGCCTCGGAATATTGATGCTTACTTTTACAGAATTTTCTTCTAAAGAATCTTCCTGAAAGGGTTGAATCCTGAAAAGAGAACTAGTAGCTAAAGAAGAATGGCTCTGCTGAATATTCTGACAGATACAAATAGAAACTTAGACAATGAGTAAGTCAGCACCATAAACAAAATGGGCTTCAACTAAAGGAGTGTTAGTAAAAGAATTGGCACCTGAAGAACAGAAAGCGCTCACTAGGCTGTATCCAGCTGCCTTTATCTGCATGAGCTTGCAGTAGGGAGTCCTTCCTGTGAGAAGAATTCCATAACCTTTCCTACAAGGATAGCTAATGTTCGAGCACAGTTAGCTGACCCGACCTTGGTGTGTGGGTTTGCCGGGACCCAAAACGAGGTCGTTTTGTGCCAATTTTTCTAAGAAAAACTAAAATGATGAAGTTTTGGACAAAAATTTTAAAAAAAATTCTCTAGAGTTGACCCGATCATGTCTCACCTGCCAGATTTGACCACGTCCCAAATTAGATTGAAATGAAACCTCGCCCTCTCAAGCTAGGCTAGGTTTAATAATTATGTGTTCAAGCACTCAATAATTCTCTGGAACTCGCATATGCTTCAGAATCGAATGCATTAACACCACTCCATAAATCAAATCTAACTGGCAGAAAATAATTAATATGTCCATAGAGAAACAAAATTTCCAAATATACGGTTTCTTATAAATTAAATTTAAGGGGAAAGGAACATATTTGTCCCCCAACTATAACATGATTCTCAAACGGATCCCCAAAATAATAAATTCTCACATGGATTTCCATTACCCAATTAACCCCACATCTTAAATTTATGATAGAAACGGTATTGTCCTTTTTATGATTTCAAATGAAGAAATTTTAACGCAGCCAAGAACAAAGGATAATTCGACTTGTTAGAAATCATAATCTAGAATACAATAACTATGGAAAAACATCTAAAATGTTCTATTTTTATGGTCTTTTATATAGAAAATACTAAAATATCCTAGTATTACTAAATAGAAAAAATAAAATAAAAAACCATTCCCTTCAAATAGAAAAAACTAGAAAAGCATAATAATTTAGAATATAAAAAGAAAAATAGGAAAAAAAATTAAATTCCTAAAAGGAAGATAAAAATAACCAAGGAAAATATTTATTTTTTCAGAAAATCATCACATTTTTAATATGATGGTGAATTGGGTAGTGTCCAATATATGATGGACTTAATTGGGAATTATTTTTGTTCGAGGATCCAATTGATAATTGGATGATAGTTAATACACATATCTGTCCTTCCCCAAATTACTATCCCTTTCATGTTAAATTGTTTATGCTGAACTGACATTTTGAAAGCTGTGGCCAATCAAAAATTATAGAGGTTGGATTTGCAAGATTTTTTCCCATAAATAATAATATAATGAAGACTCGACAATGAAAAAAATCACTACTGATATGCGAAAACTAGCACAATTACACCCTTATTAAAAATATAGATCCCAGGGCTCGATAATGAAAAAAATTAGTATTTCTAAAAAAATCTTGCAATTCTCACTCCCATTTAATTATTTCTCTGCTGATTGTAATGTGTAAAATCGATTTCATAATTTATTTGAAATATTATATTTTTATTTTATATTTTTCAATTATGACATGTATAAACTATTTTATTTCATTAATTTATTTTTAATATGTGCTATTTTACTATTTTTTTTTATAAAAAAAACTCTGTTATTTTCCATTTAAAAAAAAATATGCTATTTTTTTTTAAAAAAAGTCAACTTTTATCGGTAAACTTTCAAATAAAAAGGAATCACGTACATCCACAGAACTTCCGATTTTTATCATTAAAAATACATGGATTTCCTGATTTCTTGCTAAAAAAACCTTCAGTTACCAACCCTCCTTACAATAGTAAACAATCTCAGGTTGTCAGCGACTAAATGACTATGTTTCCGGTCATAATTAGTTCCTATCATATTTAGGATAAATGCTTGTCTAAATCTAGTAAATTTATTGCCTTATATATGCATCCTTTCTCTTCTTTCAAACCAAAATCCTCATAACCTATTCAACTATTTGTTATTTCCCTTTACATGCGCCTTGTAAGTTTTTTCCTGTTTTTTTCGCCTGGTCTATAATGTTTGTTTTGTCTTTAATTTTAAGGATGTTACAAAATTTGGTCAAAATCTTTGGAAAATGTTTGAGAAAAATAAGATAGCTTTGGCTGATTTTATGGTCCAAAAAGATTCCATCGAATCAAGAAAAATGATTGACTTTGCCTTTTGAGAAAGGCATGGAAAAATGAAATTCTTATGAACATGCTCTCCGAATCTCGCTTAAATTTTAGAATTGAATTGATTATTTCACTGTGGTTCATCTAATTCACAGGTACAGTGGTGGAACTTGGAATTATAGTTAAAAAGCTAGTATGGCCAAGGCATGGATCGCCCTAGTGGGGCTATTATTTATATGTTGCTGGTCATCTACAATGGGAGCTGAAGAACATGTTCTATACAAAGATCCAACGAAGCCAGTTGATAAAAGGGTTAAGGATTTGCTAAAAAGAATGACACTTGAAGAGAAGATTGGACAAATGGTCCAGCTTGAAAGAACTAACATGACCGCTGAAATCGTGAGAAAATACTACATCGGTATGACTGCAGAAATCCTAAAAATGCATGCACATTGCTCATGTTTCTCTGCATTTAAAAGGTTCTTGAGGCCTAAAGTGAAGAACTAAATAACTGGTGTGATTAATTATAGGGAGCTTGTTGAGTGGAGGAGGGAGTGTGCCAGCTGATAGGGCTTCTCCAAAACAATGGGTTGATATGGTGAATACGTTCCAAAAAGGGTCTCTATCAACCCGTCTTGGCATCCCAATGATCTATGGAATCGATGCAGTCCATGGCCACAACAATGTTTACAAAGCAACCATTTTCCCTCATAACGTTGGCCTTGGAGTTACCAGGCAAGTTCACATACGATTTGTCACAGGATCGGAGGCAGCTTTGATACCATGTTAGATAGCGTGTTTTGTGTTTTTTTCTTTTTTTCTTTTTGTATATATCTTCTGGTGTATTCATGAGAAGTTTCTTTAGTTTTCTCATTGTTTCGCCTTGGATTTGAACCTGAGTTGATACCTTATTGGATGCGTACTTTATTTTTATATACCATGATGTTTCAGGGATCCTGCCCTTGTGAAGAAGATTGGTGCTGCAACCGCGCTTGAAGTTCGAGCAACTGGAATTCCATATGCTTTTGCTCCATGCATTGCGGTAAACTAAGCGATTAATCTCGATCCCAGAATTGCTACGACTCAAATTTTCCCTTGATCTTATCATGCCACATATCTATCATTGCATTATGCAGGTCTGCAGAGATCCAAGATGGGGCAGGTGTTATGAAAGCTATAGTGAAGACCACAAGATTGTCCAAATGATGACCGAGATCATCCCTGGTTTACAAGGAGATGTCCCTGCCAATTTTCAAAGAGGCACCCCTTTTGTTTCTGGCAAGTAAGAATTGATTTTGTCAGGCCTAATGCGTCATTTTCTTGATCAAGCATACACAGATTCTTCAGCTCCATCTCCTAATGACGTCTATATTTTGCCCTTTTCTGACACCATGTAGAGACAAGGTTGCAGCTTGTGCCAAGCACTTTGTTGGGGATGGTGGCACTGTCAAGGGCATTAATGAAAACAATACCATAGTTACCCATAACGAACTCTACAACATCCACATGCCTGCCTATTTGAATTCACTTGATAAGGGTGTTGCAACAGTCATGGTATCCTATTCGAGTATCAACGGCTTAAAGATGCATGCTAACCGTGGATTGGTTACCGGTTTTCTCAAGAGGAAACTCAAGTTCAGGGTAAGACACGGATTCTGGCAGATCAAGTTATTGAATTGATGCACATGAAACATTGTATCATGTATTGTTGCCTGTAAATTTCAGGGTTTCGTCATCTCAGACTGGGAAGGAATCGACAGGATTACCTATCCACCTCATAAGAACTACAGTTACTCTATTCTAAAGTCGGTTAACGCTGGCGTCGACATGGTGTGTTACTAACCATTGTTCTCAGAGATTAAATGCTTGGATATTGATGTTAATTTCACCAAGGAGGAGATATCTGACATAGGTTTTGTATGATTCAGGTTATGGTTCCTTACAACTACACAGAGTTTATTAATGGTTTGACCGATTTGGTTAACAAGAAGGCCATTCGCATTCAACGCATAGATGATGCAGTTAAGAGAATCTTGAGGGTCAAGTTCGCAATGGGTCTCTTTGAAAATCCACTTGCCGATTACAGTTTCGTTGACAAGCTTGGGAGCAAGGTGAGTGTGAATTCAGCCAGGCGGATGAGGCCAGTGTTTTTCACTGACCACTCCCCTGAAAATGATTCTGAATGACCAGATTGGGTTAATGATATTTGCTTTCTTTCTTCAGGAACATAGAGAACTAGCCAGGGAAGCTGTGAGGAAATCCCTTGTGCTGTTGAAAAATGGAAAATCTGCTAAAAGCCCTGTGGTGCCTCTTCCTAAGAAAGCAAGCAAGATCCTAGTTGCTGGAACTCATGCTGACAATCTCGGCAATCAATGTGGTGGCTGGACAATAAAATGGCAGGGACAAGAGGGAAATAACCTGACTGCTGGTATATAATAATCTCAACTCACTTCCTGTATAGCCAACATATTGAAATATTATGAATACAAAAGGCAGATGCATGATAGAATTTGTAACCCTTGAGCAGGCACCACCATCCTTAAAGGCATCCAAGCTGCCGTTGATCCAAGCACTAAAGTAGTCTTCAAAGAGAATCCTAACGCTAAATACGTGAAGTCCCAGGGCTTCTCCCATGCCATTGTTGTTGTGGGCGAGCCTCCATATGCAGAGACAGCAGGCGACAATCTGAACCTGACGCTCCCAAATCCTGGTCCGAAGATAATAAACAACGTCTGCGGGGCTGTCAAATGTGTTGTAGTCATCGTCTCCGGCAGACCACTAGTGATTGAATCGTATGTTCCAAAGATTGACGCTCTTGTGGCAGCATGGCTTCCAGGAAGTGAAGGCCAAGGTGTTGCTGATGTTCTGTTCGGCGACTATGGATTCACTGGCAAGTTGGCTAGAACTTGGTTCAGGAGGGTCGATCAGCTTCCAATGAATGTTGGTGACAAGCACTATGATCCACTCTTCCCATTTGGTTTTGGCCTTGAGACTAAGCCTTCAAACTAGATTCTTTCCTCAATCTTCTCCATACAAGCTTTTGTGAGACCAGCATTCCTTGCAAAATAAATCATAGCAGTTGATCCCATTGGCATCTGTCTCTGAAGACATTATTTTTTTTTTAAAAAAAAAGAAGAAATTTGGTTAACACTTGTATGGTCAGATCATGACTCTCCATAACGATCAATACTGGATTATGGATTAGAATAACCTTACCTTTTTTTTACCATTAAAATTGTGGAACCATTTAATTTCTAGCTAAATAAGTTTTATTTAACGATACCAATGTTTTATATCGTCTATAAGTTCGAATGTGCAACAATATCTCTTAAAGAGTCCAGTTACATTATGGATTTGTGTATCAGTTTGAATGCTTTGGACCATTTCTTAATTTCTTTGACTCTCCGGCTATTGATACAAATGATAGGTGGATCCCCTTTTCATACTATAATTTTTGTTTCTAATCCAAAATATTTTTTATTAATCCATATCTAAAATTAGGCATGACAATGGAGATTCGGGGGTTGAATTTTTTTTATATTTATACTCTATCTATTATTCATTAGATAATTTTTTTAAATATTTATATTTTATTAATCGAGTTTCGAGTACCCTTATAAATATTTATTGTTCAACTATTATTTAATATTCAAAAAAATTATATATATATATTAAATGATTTTGGTTGGGTTGGGTTTGGCAATATTTATATATTATTGATCACTTATCAAATAAGTTAACTATTAAAAAAATCATTTAATTCATATTGGTTTGGGTTAATATTTATGGATTAATTTTCATAATTGTCTAAAATTCACTTAAAAAAAGATACAGACTTGTCTTTCACTTAATTAACTCTTTATTTTTTTTTATTGAGGTTGTGTCAGCTTTTCTTTCCCAACATAATTTTAATATGTTTGGATATGTATTTTAATTGTGTTTTATATGGTGAGCTTTACCAATAACTTAGGTCTAATCTCAGTTATTGTGAATAAGCTAAGATTATTTTTATTGAGGTATGATCTTAATTTTAGATTATGAAAGAAGCTTATCGACAACAAAATAATAATAAAATAACCGTTGAAAATCATTAAATCAAAATAATCTTATATATGTTTGTTTTGCCCAATCTTATCGTGCTTTTTACTTCAAATATGCAGATAGTTTGAAGACAGACCCATTATAGATGAGCAATACATAAAGTTAGTGTGCAGATGAGTTTTCTTTATTTTTTAATGTTTTCTTCTTGTTTGATCACTGAAACTATATTCCTTTTCTTTTATCTCCTAAAAAATTACACAAAGATATGTATATATATATATATATTATAACATTTGCAGTTATGGTCGTTTATTTTTATCTTCATATTGCATTTTTTTGTGATGGTAGAAACGACAAACAACTCGTATTTTGTTTTCTTGGGTACAGAAAACGAAAAACAGACCGAAAATTGCATCGAAAAAGCAGAGGAGGTTTGATTAACTGGTAATAAATTGCCTTTCTTAAAAATTCCGACATCTCTTTTTGGATGGATTATGTACAAAATGAAATTGAGAACAATAAAAGTAAAACTTAAATAAAGCAATTCTCGATTATGATGTATTAATAATTTAATCTATAATATTTTAATTTAAAAACTATAAAATTATTATATATTCTTTTAAGTAATTTTATTATCAAAATTACTTTTTAAAATAATTTTAACAAAACACCTTTAAATTATTATTTTTTCAATGTCAATTTTAATCAGATATATATTTTATCAAGCTAATCACAATTAAAAATACTTTTTCTAAACTAACTTTAAAACAAGCTACTAAAAATGCCAAACACGCATATACATGAAATGTCCCTCGTTTGGAGAAGTTGCATCTGCTGCGATGTCTCGGCATTTCCATCGACCATCTGGGAACGGGGCAGATGATTTGAACTTTCTCTCCACGTTGGTAAATGTGACCAGTCTGCAGCTAGTGAGCGATGTCTAAAGTCATGGCATACTTTTGTTAGAGTTGTTCACAGGGAAGAGGCCTCCTGATGATATGTTCAAAGAGGGTTTGGACCTCCACAGATTTGCTAACGCTGCTATTTTCTTTTTCTTTTTTAGTTTAACGTGGGTATCCGGGCTAGCTTGCGCGCAACTCAATTAATCCCACGGGCCCTGAAGTTAACGACCATGTAAGCCTCCAGTGGTCCTCATATGAGCAACCACGGGGCTCGAACCTGAGACCACAGAGGAAGCAAACTTCTTGATCTCAAGCTCTTACCACTGGGCCGCCACCTAGATGATTTGCTAACGCTGCTTTGCCTGACCAAGTGGTTGATGTTGTGCTCGGTGAGTAAAAATACATATCTCATTCCAATTTTACTAGGTCAACTTTCAAGTTAATTTAAAACAAACTCGGACTAGTCGAATTTTTTGATTGGTCAGCTCTATGAAATAAATTAAATTTAACAACTAGATTTAATAACTATAATAAAAAAATTATCATATCCTAATTTTTTTTATATAAATAAAAAAAATGAAATGATAAACGAAATGAAAAAAATGAAATGAATGAAAAAATAATGAGATTTGCATCAAAACAATACAAATTGGAAGTTTTAAGGATTAATGAGGGTGAAATTATAAATTTGGGAGGCAATTTTGGTAGAAATTAAAAGCATTGATAAGTTTGGGGACTTGATTAAACTTTGAGTTATTTAATTAATGAAATCAGAAACTTAATTGAATAATTGATAAGTTTGAGGGTTTAATAAACTTTGAATTATTTTATTTAATGCAATCCAAAGTTTAATTGAAGAATTGACAAGTTTGGGGGTTTAATTAAGCTTTGGATTTGTTTTATTAATGAATTTAGGGGTTTAATTAAGCTTTGGATTAGTTTTATTAATGAATTTAGGGGCTTAATTGAAGAAATATCTAAATTAGAGTTGATTTGGGTCCAAATTGCAAGGGATTAGTTATCAGAGACCAAATCGAACAGGCGCTGATACTTCAGCGGGCAAAGGGAAGAATGGCAGTCCCAGCCTAAAACGGCGTCGTTCCAAACACTGTGCTGAGTAATGTGCTCTCCTCTTCCTCTGAAAAACAGGAGAAATCCGGTCGGTGATGCCACCGAAAGTGGCTTCGGCCATAGCAGATCAACCACCAAACACAGGCCAAATTCAAGGCCTCATTGTCTACCCACAGAAACCATAGGATTTAGTTCGGTATCCTTCACCCTCACGACGCTTCCCAGACGCGAAGATAAGCACCATCAACAGTCCAACAATGGCAGGACTGTTGATGCTTTAAACCCATCAAGCGCGGAGCAAACCGGGGGATGCTGATGTTTATCCTGGGAGATAAGGAGCGAAGTTCGACCCTATAAAAGCCAACGAAGGGCAGAGAGACAAGCGGGGGAGAACAACACAGCACAGAAAAAAAAAAAAAACAGAGAACTAAGGACGAACGAACGACAAAGGTGGAAGCACAGAACAGGAGGACGAACGAACAACAAAGGTGGAAGCACAGAACAGGAGGACGAAGACGAAAAGGGACAGACAGGAAGCGAACACAAGAAAAAAAAAGAGAACACAAATATAACCAGCAAACACAGGGGAGAGGGACCAAAGCAAGCCACCATCTTCGACTTCTCTCTCTGCACCAGGTAAGTCATTCTCTTCTCGCTTTGCATTATAATTCACTAATACTGTCGCTGTGAATTATAATTAACTCTTTGCTGTGCGGCACGCGTCATGCGTGCTGCTGCCTAAGCCAGCCGGGTCACTGGCTTGGGCCAGGGACCGGGCTGGGACAGCTAGACTAGATTCAGCCTAAAAAAAAGTGAATTGGATCTGGATCTAAGCCCAACCTATCCAAATTAATTTTCGGCTAAAGGTGTGTTCAGATTAATCACAGGTCTTAAATCCAAGATAACTTAGATTTGGGATTAATCACCAATCTCATTGCATCATCAAGATAATCACTAATTTTTTTAGAGTCGGGGTTAAACATTATATTTGATATTTTTTATTCTAGTTTTAACAATCAGAAATCTTTAGTTTTTGTCCATGATTCACAAAAGAAATTTCTATGATTATTTATAACCTAAAAATTTCTAATTCACAGGTACAGTGGTGGAACTTGGAATTACAGTTAAAAAGCTAGTATGGCCAAGGCATGGATCGCCCTAGTGGGGCTATTATTTATATGTTGCTGGTCATCTACAATGGGAGCTGAAGAACATGTTCTATACAAAGATCCAACGAAGCCAGTTGATAAAAGGGTTAAGGATTTGCTAAAAAGAATGACACTTGAAGAGAAGATTGGACAAATGGTCCAGCTTGAAAGAACTAACATGACCGCTGAAATCGTGAGAAAATACTACATCGGTATGACTGCAGAAATCCTAAAAATGCTTGCACATTGCTCATGTTTCTCTGCATTTAAAAGATTCTTGAGGCCTAAAGTGAAGAACTAAATAACTGGTGTGATTAATTATAGGGAGCTTGTTGAGTGGAGGAGGGAGTGTGCCAGCTGATAGGGCTTCTCCAAAACAATGGGTTGATATGGTGAATACGTTCCAAAAAGGGTCTCTATCAACCCGTCTTGGCATCCCAATGATCTATGGAATCGATGCAGTCCATGGCCACAACAATGTTTACAAAGCAACCATTTTCCCTCATAACGTTGGCCTTGGAGTTACCAGGCAAGTTCACATACGATTTGTCACAGGATCGGAGGCAGCTTTGATACCATGTTAGATAGCGTGTTTTGTGTTTTTTTCTTTTTTTTCTTTTTGTATATATCTTCTGGTGTATTCATGAGAAGTTTCTTTAGTTTTCTCATTGTTTCGCCTTGGATTTGAACCTGAGTTGATACCTTATTGGATGCGTACTTTATTTTTATATACCATGATGTTTCAGGGATCCTGCCCTTGTGAAGAAGATTGGTGCTGCAACCGCGCTTGAAGTTCGAGCAACTGGAATTCCATATGCTTTTGCTCCATGCATTGCGGTAAACTAAGCGATTAATCTCGATCCCAGAATTGCTACGACTCAAATTTTCCCTTGATCTTATCATGCCACATATCTATCATTGCATTATGCAGGTCTGCAGAGATCCAAGATGGGGCAGGTGTTATGAAAGCTATAGTGAAGACCACAAGATTGTCCAAATGATGACCGAGATCATCCCTGGTTTACAAGGAGATGTCCCTGCCAATTTTCAAAGAGGCACCCCTTTTGTTTCTGGCAAGTAAGAATTGATTTTGTCAGGCCTAATGCGTCATTTTCTTGATCAAGCATACACAGATTCTTCAGCTCCATCTCCTAATGACGTCTATATTTTGCCCTTTTCTGACACCATGTAGAGACAAGGTTGCAGCTTGTGCCAAGCACTTTGTTGGGGATGGTGGCACTGTCAAGGGCATTAATGAAAACAATACCATAGTTACCCATAACGAACTCTACAACATCCACATGCCTGCCTATTTGAATTCACTTGATAAGGGTGTTGCAACAGTCATGGTATCCTATTCGAGTATCAACGGCTTAAAGATGCATGCTAACCGTGGATTGGTTACCGGTTTTCTCAAGAGGAAACTCAAGTTCAGGGTAAGACACGGATTCTGGCAGATCAAGTTATTGAATTGATGCACATGAAACATTGTATCATGTATTGTTGCCTGTAAATTTCAGGGTTTCGTCATCTCAGACTGGGAAGGAATCGACAGGATTACCTATCCACCTCATAAGAACTACAGTTACTCTATTCTAAAGTCGGTTAACGCTGGCGTCGACATGGTGTGTTACTAACCATTGTTCTCAGAGATTAAATGCTTGGATATTGATGTTAATTTCACCAAGGAGGAGATATCTGACATAGGTTTTGTATGATTCAGGTTATGGTTCCTTACAACTACACAGAGTTTATTAATGGTTTGACCGATTTGGTTAACAAGAAGGCCATTCGCATTCAACGCATAGATGATGCAGTTAAGAGAATCTTGAGGGTCAAGTTCGCAATGGGTCTCTTTGAAAATCCACTTGCCGATTACAGTTTCGTTGACAAGCTTGGGAGCAAGGTGAGTGTGAATTCAGCCAGGCGGATGAGGCCAGTGTTTTTCACTGACCACTCCCCTGAAAATGATTCTGAATGACCAGATTGGGTTAATGATATTTGCTTTCTTTCTTCAGGAACATAGAGAACTAGCCAGGGAAGCTGTGAGGAAATCCCTTGTGCTGTTGAAAAATGGAAAATCTGCTAAAAGCCCTGTGGTGCCTCTTCCTAAGAAAGCAAGCAAGATCCTAGTTGCTGGAACTCATGCTGACAATCTCGGCAATCAATGTGGTGGCTGGACAATAAAATGGCAGGGACAAGAGGGAAATAACCTGACTGCTGGTATATAATAATCTCAACTCACTTCCTGTATAGCCAACATATTGAAATATTATGAATACAAAAGGCAGATGCATGATAGAATTTGTAACCCTTGAGCAGGCACCACCATCCTTAAAGGCATCCAAGCTGCCGTTGATCCAAGCACTAAAGTAGTCTTCAAAGAGAATCCTAACGCTAAATACGTGAAGTCCCAGGGCTTCTCCCATGCCATTGTCGTTGTGGGCGAGCCTCCCTCAGTATTGAAAAAATACTGAGGGATATATATTAAAAATAAACTCGTAATTATTAAAAAATAAACTCAAGATTTGACTAATTGAACTATCCCTCAGTATTCTAATCATAATTTTAATATGTTTGGATATATATTTTAATTTTGTTTTATATGATTGGCTCTACCAATAAGTGAGGTCTAATCTCATTTATTCCGAAGAATCTTTAGGTTGTTTTTATTAAGGTATGACCTCAATTTTAGATTACAAGAGAAGCTTGTCCACAACAAAATAATAGTAAAATAACCATTAAAAACCATTAGATCAAAATCAAAATAACCTTATTCTTAATTATAAATTATTAATAATCTAATTTATCATATTTTAATTCAAAAACTATAAAATTACTATATATCTTTTTAAGTAATTTTATTAGTAAAATCATTTTTAAAAACAGTTTTCACAAAACACCTTTAAATTATTTTTTTCAACATCAACTTTAATTATAGTTTTAATCTAACATATAATTCATAAAACTAATAAAAACTAAAAATACCTTTTCTACACGAGCCACCGAAAATGCCAAACACACATTTACATGAAATGTCCCTGGTTTGGAGAAGTTGCATCAGCTGCAATGTCTCAGCATTTCCATCGACCGTCTGGGAACGGGGCAGATGATTTGAACTTTCTCTCCACGTTGGTAAATGTGACCAGTTTGCAGCTAGTGAGTGGCTACAAGTGATAACAACTTTCAAGGGTCAATGCAGAACATGGAATGGGAAGTGAGGTTTTGGCCCGCGGCGATGTCTACAGTCATGGCATACTTTTGCTAGAGTTGTTCACAGGGAAAAGGCCTTCTGATGATATGTTCAAAGAGGGTTTAGACCTCCACAAATTTGCTAACGCTGCTTTGCCTGAGCAAGTCGTTGATGTTGTGGATCCAATTCTACTTCAGGAAATGAAAAAAATTCAGAGACAAGAACAGACAGTAGCCACAAGGTTCAGGGGTGTTTAATTTCAATAATGGAGATTGGAGCTGCTTGTTCTGCTGAATTTACACAAGAAAGGATGAATAGGAGTGATGTTGCAGCAAAGCTGCTTTCAATCAAACGCAAACTTCCTTAATCTTGTATTACGTGGAGCGTTCAAGAATATTTGGGCAGAGAGAAAAGGTGGGGAGAACAACACAGCACGGAAAAAAAATACAGAGAACTAAGGACGAACGAACGACAAAGATGGAAGCACAGAACAGGAGGACGAAGACGAAAAGGGACAGACAGGAAGCGAACGCAAGAAAAAAACAGAGAACACAAATATAACGAGCAAACACAGGGGAGAGGGACCAAAGCAAGCCACCATCTTCGACTCCTCTCCCTGCACCAGGTAAGTCATTCTCTTCTTTGCATTATAATTCACTAATGCTGTCGCTGTGAATTATAATTAACTCTTCGATGTGCTGCACGCGTCATGCGTGCTGCTGTCTAAGCCAGCTGGGTCACTGGTTTGGCCAGGGACCGGGCTGGTACAGCTGGACTAAATCCAGCCTTAAAAAATGAATTGGATCTGGATCTCAGGCCCAACCGATCCAAATTACTTTTTGGCTAAATGTGAGTTTAGATTAATCATATGTCTTAAATCCAAGATAATTCGGATTTGGGATTAATCACCACTCTCATTGGATCATCATCAAGATAATCACTAATTTTTTTAAAGTAGGGGTTAAACATTATATTTAATATTTTTTATTCTAGATTTAACAATCAGAAATCTTTAGTTTTTGTCCATGATTCACAAAAGAAATTTCTAAGATTATTTATTACCTCAAAACATCATCGTTGTTTATCAATCACACGATCCAGCTTCTAGCTTCCAGCACCAATCACAAGTCAAACAATCAACGGTCGGGTTTGAGATGGCGACGTGGTCCCCGAATAACTGTCACACGATCTGGCTTCTTAATAACGTTAAGAGCACACGCGCGCACCAGATTGCCACATCCCTGTCACGTCTGCCGAGAAAAAAATCCAGCCCACCTCCACTATCACTTTTTGGGTAAACTACATTTCGATCCTCCAACTATAATATATGTTTCGATGAGGACTCCCATCGGCCACAAGTTTCAATTGCACCACAACTTATGCAATATCAACCTTCCATCCAATACTAGTTTTTTTTTCTTACTACTAAACTGTTCATTATTGATAATATTTTTCCTAGAAGAATCTCATAAAATAATTCTATCAAAGATAAAATTATTCGAAATTCTTTTATTTTGTTACGGTCAAGATTATTTTTTATCTGGAAATTTAATTAGAATTTTAACAATCATTTATCATATAAATGATAGATATTATGTGTCATTTAGATTTTTTAGACAGCATTTATGCATTTAATTGGTAAAAATTAACACTAATTTTTTTTTTTAAGTTGAAATATAAGAAAGGTGCATTTGAAAAAAAAAATGTAGTGAGAAGTTCTGTGTGTTTTCGTTAAAAGTGTGGTTATGAAAAAAAAAATACAAGAAATAAAAAATAATTTTAATGCAAGATATGTATCCTCTAAGTCTATTATTACATATAATTAAAGAATATAAATAAAAAAAATGAAAAAAACCTTATAAATATCTCTCCATAAATTTTTTAAAAAATATCCCTTTTAGTTTTAAAAAACTCGATGGCATGTTCGGGAGTGTTGTAACGGTTGCTTTTTAAAATGTTTTTAACTCGAAAATATATCAAAATAATATTTTTTTATTTTTTAAAAATTATTTTTTATATCAGCATATTAAAATGATCTGAAAATATTAATTTCAAACAAAAAAAATAAACCAGGTTTAGAAATGTTGATTAGTGTACGGCAGTAATATTTAAAAATTCGTCGGAATCCTTAAACCGAACAAACACATTTCTCCGTCCAAAAATTCCAATCAAATTCACCATATCCCCATCCAAAAATCAAGGATTGATAATAGCAATGTTTAAACACTAAGGTCCAAAATGAAATAATGTGAAAGATTCAAGGTCCAAGTTGAACTTTACTCAAAGAATCAATAAGAAGAAACCGCCAGCACGGTTATATCGACAGCAAAACCCAGTAGTACACATTCCACACTCCACTCCCCTCTCTCTCTGTTTGTCTCTCTCTCTCTGTCTCTCGCTAACACTGAACAGACTCTCGTCTCAAGTAATCTCTCTCTCTCTCTCTCTCTCTCTCTCTCTCACACACACACACACACACACACACATACACACACAATGCGCTTATTTCATTTTTTCTTGCTTCCGTGTTTGGTTGCTGAGAAAATCAATGCAGCAAGAAAACAAAAACAGTAAAACGTTTGCGTTCTGCTTATGTTATTTCTTACGCTAGTTTTTTTTTTCAAATGCTGGAAGTTGTTGCATTGCAAATGCTGCAGAGAGGTTCAACTGTTTGATTTTCTCTCGGTTTCCTTTCCATTTTCTCAGCATCCAAACGAAAAGCAAAACGAGATTCTGTTTATTTTTACTCTTCGAATAATTAGGATCATAGAAGCTAAGGTTTAAGTTTGCTCTTTTGCTTTGCTTGTTTGGTTGCTGAGAAAGTGCAGCAAAGAAAGAATAAGGAAAATTGTTGAATGTTTGTGCTCTGCATATCTTACACGCTACTTATTAAAAAAATAAAAATAAATCCTGAATGTAGAAGGTTATTGGTTCGATTTTCGTACTGTTTCCTTTCCATTTTCTAAGCAACCAAACAGATCATAAATAAGCACTAATTTCTTTTGTTGTTTTGTAATAATGGGAAAGGATCGTAGAAACTTAGCTGAATTTTATTTCGTTTCGTTTCCTTTTTTTTGTGGTGTAGGAAAATGGAGGCTATGGCTAGGATTTTGATGAAGATGATGGGGATAATGCTGTGGTTAATGGTGCTGATAGCAATGGCAGTAGGAGAGGATGTGAAATACAAAGATCCGAAGCAACCAGTAACAGTTCGGATTAAGGACTTGATGAGTAGAATGACGCTTGAAGAAAAAATTGGTCAAATGGTTCAAATTGATAGGTTGACAGCCTCTCCGGATATTATGCAGACTTACTGCATTGGTAATATCTAAAACTCCCCAATATTGTTTGCTTTGCGTTAAATTTTGTCGGTGTGGTGCTAATGACAGTTTCTTTGAGAGCTATGATACTCACAAATTGTAGAGCTTGTGCCTGGAGATGTTGTGAACAAGTGTTGCGCTAGCATTGCTGGTTTTGTAAATTGTGCTGCTTTGTTGTTCCTGTTTGATGGGATAATGAGTTTATGATGGTATTGAACGGGAATGATTGTGTGCAGGTAGTGTTTTGAGTGGAGGTGGGAGCGCACCACTTCCTAATGCCAGTGCTGAGGATTGGGTTAATATGATAAATGGGTTTCAGCATGGGTCGTTGTCTAGCCGATTGGGGATTCCAATGATTTATGGCATTGATGCTGTTCATGGGCATAATAATGTCTTTAATGCCACAATCTTTCCTCACAATATTGGGCTTGGAGCTACCAGGCAAGTATAAATTTTAAGTTCCTTGTTTATTGATTCTCTCACAACAAGAACTTTGTGCTACAGAGTCATCGATTTCACAAACTGCCTGTAGGCTTTAGTTCAGATAATATATTTAGTGTATGCTTTATGTAAAAGAAGTCTTCCACTTTCTGTCTCTTTGCTTTGTAATTAGTGCTAATGAAAGTATACATGTTAAATTCAACATGCATAGGTCGACATATCATTTCCATTCTTGCAGAAGAGCGAAGTAATCTACAGTAAAACTTGTTGGTGGTCTCACACATTGGTTTCCATTAGTCTGGTTTAACTTAATAATCCTAAAGTCTCCTGATCTTTGGATCAATCAATTTTAATCTTTTTTTTACCGGGAAAGCACCCGCACATTATTATAGAATTTCATGCCGGCCCATTAATCTGTGCTGACTTTATTTTTTATTGGACTTCTTACATATAGGGATCCTGACCTGGTGAAGAGGATTGGAAGTGCAACCGCTCTTGAAGTTAGAGCAACAGGAATTCCTTATGTCTTTGCTCCATGTATCGCAGTAAATAACTTACTTCACTATCAGTTCTTAAATCTTTTTGTAGATATTAAATACGTGAATCAAGCAGTGCCTTTCATGCACTTTTCATATTAATTTTGTATTTTTCATTACATCTGCTCTGAAGGTTTGCAAAGATCCAAGGTGGGGTCGGTGTTATGAAAGCTACAGCGAGGATCACAAAGTTGTGCAGGCTATGACTGAGATCATACCTGGTTTACAAGGCGACATTCCTGTTAATTCTCGGAAAGGAGTTCCATATGTTGGTGGGAAGTACGGACCTTCAGAAGTCTAAACATCCTTCATAAAGAGGCCTTATCAACATCCTTCAAGTCACTAGTTTTGCTTCTTTTATACGTCTGATATCCAAAAGAATTAGCATATTCATGTCCTGGCACTTAGTATTTAGTAACAGCAGCCACATAAATCAGTTCTCAGCACTTGTAGTGTTTAACTGGTGTTATTCTACAAGAATGAACCAGAGCACCTAAAAAAGAAGCCTATCCCCTTTTTTTCTACCCCTTCTCTACTGTTGATCTACTTATAGCAACCTGCATTTTATGCTCAACTGTTCTAAACATGCATTTGATTTGTCTATTTTTTTTTCCCTTCTGATTTTTTTTCCTTTTTCCTTTCCTGTTTTTGTAGGAAAAAGGTTGCAGCTTGTGCAAAGCACTTCGTGGGTGATGGTGGAACAACCAAGGGCATCAATGAGAACAATACAGTTATTGACAAGCATGGGCTACTGAGCATCCACATGCCTGCCTATTCAGATTCAATCATCAAAGGTGTTTCAACTATTATGGTTTCCTATTCCAGTTGGAATGGGGAAAAGATGCATGCAAATCGTGAGCTAATAACTGGCTTCCTCAAGAACACCCTCAAGTTTAAGGTCAGGTTCACATTTCAATTTTAATTTCAATGCTCAGCCAGCATCCACACTTACGAATTGTGGCAAAATTGTATTTTCTTGCAATAAACAAGGATTTGGACATAGGTTTTACAGCAATTCTTGGAACCTTCAGCTTCCAATGCCTATCAAAGATTTTTACGCTGTACCATGGGCAAAACCTCAACTTTTGGCATTTGAGACGATTCTGCTTGGTGCATGGCCCAGCTCAATAAAAACATAATTCCACCCCTTTGTGTAGGTTGGCTTTGCCTGGAAGTCTCCTCCAGCAAACACCTCGCCATCAAGTCTTTGATTTTTTTTAAAACAGTGGCATTGTTTTAGCCTCAATTATAAATGCACTTGCATGCTTAAGTATTGTTGTTTTGGCTTCATTCCAAATTAACCATTTCTAATTGTATTTTTTTTTGTGCTGATGCATCGGCTTCATTTTCTTGCTTGTTTTTCATTATTTAATCCATCTTATTTCTTCATTTTTTGCACTCATTCTTGAGTTAATTTTTTTCTTACTGCCGAACATCCTTTATGATCAAGGATGGTTAGCCATCATTTTAACTCCCTTAATAATAGTAGGGATATCATGATCAAGAGCATGCTACCAGCACTGTTTGTTCATTGATCTTTCTATGATGCCCTGGGCAATATGGAGAGCATCGCCCTTCATTCTTTCCAGATCATGAAAGTGACCTTTGGGATCCTTTTGGCAATAAGCTTAACATCACTGGTTTTTCCATGGTTAGCTGTTGCAGTTGATCTCATGCTCCATGTAGATTTGGTAATGTAACCATACATATGCAACGTGAAATTTGGTACCCAGGCTAACTGCTGTTGCTGTCTTGATCAACTTTCAGGGTTTTGTTATCTCAGATTGGCAGGGTATTGACAGGATCACTTCACCACCACATGCAAATTACTCATACTCTGTCCAAGCTGCGATCCAAGCTGGCATCGACATGGTTAGCAGCTCATGTTATGGGCAATGTCATTTGAGATTGAATTCAAGTGAACTCTTCTCTGCCCTGCAGAGATGGCTGAGAGTGAATAATTCTGAAACTTGGATTTCTGGTTCTCTTTTTTTCAGGTCATGCTGCCTTTCAACCACACAGAGTTCATTGATGATCTTACTTATCTGGTCAAGAGCAATGCCATCCCAGTGGATCGCATTGATGATGCTGTGGGGAGGATTTTGCTAGTGAAGTTCACCTTGGGTCTCTTTGAGAACCCTTTAGCTGATCTCAGCCTTGTTAATGAGCTTGGAAGCCAGGTCAGTAAAGCAAATCATTGCTCAGTATCTAGAGTCTGTATTTTCGAATTGGTCTTTTAATTTAGAAATTTGGCACCCAATGCTTCGCATGAGGTAAGATGTTCAAGAAAGCTCTCTCTTGCATTACCAGGTGACATGCATCTTCTTTTTTGATTAAATTATCTTACTTTCCACCCAAATATATCTTCCATGTCTGTTTACCTGGTTGATATGCTGAGCGTAGTTTTAAAATATGGTGCCATGAATGGTGAACATCCTTTTACTTATCCAGGCACATAGAGACTTGGCTAGGGAAGCTGTAAGGAAATCACTTGTGCTGCTGAAGAATGGAAAAAATGAAACTGATCCATTACTTCCACTTCCCAGGAAGGTTTCTAAGATTCTAGTAGCCGGTACGCATGCTGATAATTTGGGCTATCAATGTGGTGGGTGGACTATTCAATGGCAAGGATTTAGCGGCAACGGATACACTAGGGGTATGCCTTGTTTAATATGCTGTTACAGACTGCATTATGAATCCCTCCCTTAAAAATATATGTATAACTGTCTTATTCTCACCTCCTTGGACATATTGAAAATTTCTTCACTTATCTATAACATAGATGACGCTTCTTTGGAATCATTTCTTTTTTCTTTAGGTTCGAAAACTTTAATGATGGTTTGGCACATGTCAAACATCTAATCTAAGGTCCTAAGATATCCTTCTAAGAATTTAGGAAAAGTGCATATCTACAATGGTTTAGAGTATCATTTTTTGTGGTGATTTCTGATCCCAATTCATCCAATATCCTCTGTATGCCTTGTGATGAGAACAATAAATTTTATACTTCCCCTTTCATGTTAGGAACAACCATCCTTGGTGCCATAAAATCAACTGTTGATCCAAGCACAGAAGTTGTGTTCCAAGAGAACCCTGATAGCAAGTTCATTAAGGATAATAATTTTGCTTATGCCATCATTGTTGTGGGTGAGGCTCCTTATGCCGAGACTGCAGGAGACAGCATGGACCTCACAATGATAGATCCAGGTCCCAGTGTCATCAGCAATGTTTGCGAGACAGTCAAGTGTGTTGTTGTTGTCATTTCTGGCAGACCTATTGTGATTGAGCCATACCTCTCCTCGATTGATGCCTTAGTGGCAGCATGGTTACCTGGCACGGAAGGGCAAGGCGTCGCTGATGCCCTTTTTGGAGACTATGGATTCACTGGAAAACTTCCAAGAACATGGTTCAAAAATGTGGACCAACTACCAATGAATGTCGGGGATCCCCATTATGATCCACTCTTCCCCTTTGACTTTGGTCTGAAGACCAAGTCGGCTCCAGACATTGTGCGAAGGTAAGTCTAGTTCAATAATTGTTTTGAAATTTTAATCTGTGTTTCAGTATTATTACGGAATTCCATCGAACGATATTTTTTATTATCTGGTAGCTTTTATTATCGAGCACAAAAAAGAAGGAATTTGTAGGCTACTCTAACTTTCTTTTTTCTCATATCCCTTGGTACATGCAAGTCATTGGATGGAGAGTTGTTTACGCTATACAAGGGATGTAAATAGTTCAGTTGGCCTGTGGTGTTTTCCTTGAGTTTATAAAGTGCTTCCTGGCATTTTGGTTCCATTACACGTGAATTCAGAAACCGGTGCTATACCTATAGCATTCGTTGTTAATGGTTTTTGTTCAATAAAAGAAGCTGTTTTTTTTGTATGGATACCTATTAAAACCCACAATGCTGTTTGTCTGCAGGTCAACCTCAGCTGGAATTATTGGGAGGCCATATGCACTCTTTCTCATGGTTTCTGTAATTTTCAGTTTATGTTTCATAGGTATACTTTCCACCTGACCTACCACATGCAAGTTATTTTCTGAACGAGTCGATCTCTCTCGTCAACCTTTATGATTTGCTTCCCAGGCTCCTTGATTAATGAAATCTTTTGCCAAATCATGATAGGTTAAACCCAACTTAGTGAGCGAGCTCTGGGCAGAGGAAGGAGGCTTCAAAGGTAACGAACATGATTTGTTTGACGATTAAGCTATGATGGGAACGTTAAATGCTCTGCTAGCATAGAGGGATCATATTGACTTGTAGCAGCCTTTCCAATTCTTGTTCCAGAATTTCAACCTTTTTTAAAAATGTAAAGATGAACATTGAAACCTTGATTAATTATTCTGAAATCTTCCGAAGTGCTTTCTATGCTCTGTATCTGTATCCTGTGCGTTTTCTGCTCTTGATAGTTGTAACGATATCAATGGTTTTTTATTGTTATTATTATCATGAACCAGTTAAATGGATACATTTGCATTTGATAATTTAGTAGGGAGCCCAATACGAATGAAGATTGCATTTCTCTAGTGAGCCCCGTAGCAGTTTTCCTGGGCCTAACGTCAACTGAGCAAAAATGAGCCCAATAACAACATGAAACCAGGGTGAGGGCTGTTGAAAAAAAAAAAAACCCGAATTACATGAACCAGCTTTTAGGGATTTGGGTAACAAATTGTCAGGAAATGGGTAATTTGAGTAATTATCTAAAATCTTTTCGGTAGGTTTGGGTAAAATATAAAAGAAATTCGGGTCATTTTGATCATTTGAATTTGGTCAAAAATATTTTTAAAACTAATGGGCTTGCAATTTCTCTGTCTTAATTTTGGTTAGTCATAAACTCTTTAAATCTAATTTTGACTAGTTAATTCCATTTTTTTTATTTAGAATTTGAGGTAAGAAAAAAATTAGGTTATCATCCGAGTCAGGTAAAAAAGATTTTTTTAAAAAATGTTTGGATTAGAATGATTATGTAAATTTAAAATTTTCATTGGAATTACCATCTCCCTTGAGCCCTAAATTCAAACCTCAAACTCAAAAAAAAAAAAATTCATAAATCATATTTTTCAGCATATATGACCCAGATGGTTTGGCACCAAAGATCAATCAATTTCTCAAAAAAAAAAAAAAAAAGGATTGATCAAAATTCAGAAAGTGGCAAATTAAGGATGCCCTTTAGCCTACCGAAATGGCTATTTTTCGGCCAAATCACCCAAATTTGTCAGCACATAGGACCACACGGCATGGCACCAACGATGTATCAAGATTCAAGAAATTAGAGCTTTGACGTGCATTAGCCAATTCAAGAATGTCAAAAAAACCATCTAGGTGGTAGCCTAGTGGTAAGAGTTTGGAACTAAGATGTTTGCTCCCTCTTAGGTCTCAGGTTCGAACCCTGTAGTTGCTCATATGATGGCCACTGGAGGCTTACATGGTCATTAACTTCAGGGCCCGTGGGATTAGTCGAGGTGCGCGCAAACGCCCGACACCCACGATAATCTAAAAAAAAAAAAAAGAATGCCAAAAAAAAAGAAAAAAAAGAATGCCCTTGGCTATTTTTTTTTTCAAGTACCACATGCTAAAATCTTTTCGAATACAGTAGAACAATACATTGATGGTATTGAAATATATTTTTAGTTTTAATAATTATCTATTTTATTAATGAACCTACCCAGTAATCATTTTCAAATAATTATAGGGTTGCTTGCTATTTTCTTAATTATTTTTTCATGGCGATTTTTTTGACCCGTGTTACTTTAAAAAAAAAAAAATTGGACCAAAACAAGTTGCATTGCCCCCAATCTTCTTCTTCCTCCATGGTCTTAATTTCTTAATCTGCCATGGGAACAGCCGGCTGTAATCTATGACTTCCTTTTAATCATTGGATGTAGCTACCACCAAAAAAATCCCATTAACAATGATAATTGATTTTCGAATCAAATATCATATACCCATTTGGATCGATCATGCATAGATGCTAAATTATTGATGTGATCATAGAACAAAAAAAGAACTAAAAGTTTTCTTTATGTACGTGGTTTCAAGGAGACATAATTGTATAAAATCATGATCACGAGGATCCAGTAAACAACTTAGCAATGATGGCACCGATTTCACAAAGACGTTTTAAATCACCATTCCTGCTCCCTAAAGGTAGTGAAGAGATTCCCTTGAAAGCATCCTGGCAATGATCAGAAGCTTCAGAAGCAATACCTGCCAACTCAGCCAACCCAAAAAAGGTCTCCGAGTTCAAGTCATTGTAGGCCTCTTCTAGTTTAGAAACTGCCCTGAGATAATCATGGCTGCATGTTTCGAGACGGTAATGGTAATCTTGACTAGAAGTATTCTTGAGTAGCTCTGCTATGTAGTAGTCTCTGATGTTGTTTGCATTGGTGTATGCTAATCCAAAGGAGATGAAGGCCAGTGTGTAGCTATCGGCATCTGGGGTACGTGAGTCGGAATAAAGAGCTTCGACACAGAAAGTGTAGTTTGATGTTTGGTTGCAGACCTTGTCTACTAGCTCGGTTGGCTTATCAGCGGCGGCTGGGGAAGCATGGATGAGGATGAAACAAACCAAGAAAGCAAGAAAGTGATAGGGGACAGAGAAGGAATGATATCTAGTACTCATTTCTTTCATATACTGTAAGCACTAATGTAAGAAAGAAAGGCCAGCTTGTGTTTTTAAAGAAAAGGTTGTGAGATAAAGGAGAAAGAATCAATTGAGTAATGTCCTTAGATGCTTTACCATCCTTGAAATTACCAAAAATAGCTCAAACCCTCTTATAATCTACGTAAAAACATGGGGATATCTCATACAAATTTCTCATTGATGAAGTAACATAGGTATTAAAAGAACAGACTGCTTGTTGAACATTGCAAGAACTACTACGTATCTTTTTTACTACCCTAATGAAACCCTAGAGTCTTCTGGGTAAAAAGATGAATATATGCAGGAAAAACCCAAGATTTGGGCTATCCCATACACTCTTGTAAAGCAAGGAATCTGGTGAGATGGACAGATACGATCACGTATTCGAAAAAAAAAACCTAAAGAATATTAATGGCTTATATTTAATTTTATTCCATGAACTTTTGCTGGGCAAGGAATCCAGTGAGCTGGACAGTTTTGACCATGTTTTCAAAACAAGAATAGCTTCTCCACCTAGAGAACAAGATCTTGTATTTTATGTACAGAGCCATTGCCATAGCTACAATTTTCTGAAAGAAGAGCGATATCCCCAAATACACAATTTGTTTAATTAATTTTGAGAGGTGTTGCATGACATACAGTTGAACCTGGCAGATACTTGAGATTCTTCCAAAGATCTATCCTAAGATATTGAAGAAAAGAAAGGTTGGCAAATTAAGCTTTCTCAAATTCCTCTCCATTGAAATCATTTATAAACAATTTCTCGAGGGCAGTGAGGTCTTGAAGTTGATGCGATACAATCTTCAATTTATCTTATTCATGTATCCTTAGGAGTTTAAGGGATTTACTCAAGTGTTGGATTGAATTTATAACTTGTGTAGGAAAAGCCTCCAGCTCTTTTTAGCATCATGCACACAAGTCTCTCAATAAGTTTATGAACTTATTAATGTTTTTTTAACTATATTAAAAAAATAAAAACAAAATTTAACAGATAAAATAGTTAAAGAAAGATGAAATTAAAAAAAAATTAATTTTATAAATCACAAATAAAAAAATTAAAACAAATCTGACAAGTAATAAAATTCAAGGTGGATAAAATTAAAAAACAAATTCCAATGAAAAAAGAAAACTGTATATTTTTTTTTGAAAGATTTAGAAAGTGTTTTCCAAATAAAATAAAATAAAAACAATTTTTTTTTATTAAGATCAATTTTTCCTTTAATCGTGAAGTATTTTCTTCTTGACCAGCTATCCTTAAGGTTAGGAAGAAATTGGTAGGTTAGTGTTTTTCTATGAACAAAATGAGTCTTAATTAAACAAAAGAATGCAATTGTCGGAAACCATATCAATCAAACCTGATGGGCAGGGGCGGACCGCGGACCTACGACATGCTTTGGTTGGTGGGAGCATAGCAGCCCCAAAGTTTTAAAATATTTTAATTCTAGTCCTTAGATTTTCAAAATTTTCATAAAAATTATGCATTCAACTATTTCAAAAATAAAATATTTGCTCTCTCTCATGGTACAATGGATAACGAAGCAAGGACAATTCCTGTAAATCATCGTCATTAAATTGGATAAGCCCTTTGCAATTTATTATTGAAAATCCCTCTAGCGATGCGCAACATTGTAGTCCTCTTGGTTGAACTCTTAAAATTTTAAATTCTCAGAAATCACTGAGAATTGAGATCAACTCAGGACAGTTCCATGTTTTTAATTCCCGCTAGAGCTGTGCAGCGTTTTACGCTAGGAATGGATGGATGGCAGCTTCTCACAATTCCCTATCCTCAAAAAATGAAGAGATGTGAAGCAATGAGATCCACCCGGTAAATATCTTAGTTCATCACAATCAACGATTTCAAACCATGGAGCTCAGGTATCAAGTACGAGTAGTTTTCTCCACAAGTCACAAAGCTGGGCATTACAAGTTAATACTTACCTCGCAAATTAATATAACGTAAACCATAACTTTTTTCTAAATATTATTCTATTTATTTAGACTCGCAAGGACAAATAACGAGCCACGAAAAACGAGTGTCCTATAGATTTAAGCCATTTTCATCCTTGCTTCTCAAGAAAAAGCGGAGAAAATGATTTCAAAACAGACAATTCTATTACTTGTAATGACATTCTCAAACTATAATCTTATGACTTGTAGCGACATCAATATTTTGATAGTCTTAAACTCTGCAGTCTATAAACAGCTATATTTTTGTATGTCATCACGCAAACAAGGCCTATGAATGAAAAGCAAATGTCAATAAAGACCAATGTATTGGGTCAAAACAAACACTAACCCACCTTGTTTGAAATCTAGAATAACCAGGTTGTTTGATCTTCAGGTTCTGAACCTTCTAGCCATGTCTGATGCATGTGCATCCATGTGAAGCCATCAGGTACATTGGCCTGCCCAAAACCCACCACAGATTAATCACTGGTGTTAGGCATATATGGTGAAACCAGCAGGCAGAAAATCAACAAGGCAAATGATATTTAAATAGAGAGAGCGCTGGACTACAGTTCTACCTTTGAACTTAGCAAGACAGTGGTCAAACAGCCATGCCGTTCCTCCCCTGAAATGTAATTTTGTCATGGTCATATGTCAAAGCAAATATAAGAAATGAGAATATAAATGAATCCAACATGATAAACCACAGGAAAATCAATTCGTACAGATGCAAAAAAAGTATTTATCTGACTATATTAAAACCGAAGGTCAAAAAGTTCCTTGTCTATCAATAAAAAGCAACTCCATCAAAAAATCAGTGCTGATACAAATCGGGGACATGTAAATGAACCGTAGGATGATGGAAAATAAATCTCACCAAATGACTCCCATTTATAAAACTTCACAAGCCATGTGTCTGAACCAACTTGTGCTGAAGAAACTCGATCTACCCATATGCGATAATTGGTTCCTTGCTTGTCCCCATGCAACCTTGCCATTACATCTATGCAGTGGTTGACTGGTTGCTCAACTCCTGAAGGATGCACAAATGTACCCAATGGAAACTGGGGAGCAAAGGAAACTCAGTAAGCAGATGTCAGTATCCTTGAAGGATAAAATGAAAAGGCAGCTCCTAAAAGGGAAAAACAAAAAGGAAAGGGCAAAGGCAGAAAAAGATGACACCACCAAACAAAAGTTCAAGCACTCACAAAATTCAGGTGACAAGACAAAACTTGCTAATATGCTCGAGATAGAATTTTTTAATCATGCAAACCGGGAATAAGTAATTGACCAATATTTAATCTCCTAAACTAATTGGGAAAAAAATAAAAATAACTAAGGAAAACAATAATTCTCCCTAAAAGCCATAAAAGTTCCTGCATAAGTTCCCCACAACTTCTAATGCAGCTTCAACTCAAAGAATGTCCATAAATTTACTGAAACATTCTGCTTCTAATGAATGCCTAACAAAATGCAGATGTTACTTGAATTTCATTTTTAAAGTAAAAGGAATCCTATTAAACTTACAAATATTAACTTTGGGGTTTGCATATTCTTGGCAACTTCTGCACGTCTCCATCTCTCATAGAACAAATAAAACTTCACAACTTCATGACCACTACTGAAAATTTCCACTTTGCATTTCTGAAAGTCCCTAATATCTCTTGGAGAAACATTTGGACCCAGACTAAAATTACCGATGGCTTGTATTATCCCAGCTGCACATCTCTCTGTTGCATGAATTATATTAGGATTGTTCCTTGCATTTTCTGCATGCCACCGCAGCAATTCCTCCTGTGCATTGCTGACCTTCATAATATAAATACAAATGTTACCATATGTGAGAGAAATGGAAAAGAATAACAGGAGTAGCAAATTACAAAGCTTATGAGGATACAAACCATCACACCATATACTTCAGGGACGCTGAATAGTTCAGCATCATTACCAGAGTCACCACAGACAAGAGTGTTAACTGGCATCTTCCCATCAACTTTAAATTTTTCAAGCAAATAAGCAAGAGCCTGTCCTTTGCCAGCACCTTTTGGTAATACATCCAAAGCTGTCTCATTACTGTATACCAGTTTAACATCTAACTGCCCAAGAAGAGATCAAAATTGAATGGTAAAAGGGACAGATTCATTCATATATATGAATCCAAATGCTTTTATAACTCATTGAGATGAAACTGCTCATATCAATATTTTAAGAATCAGCGAACAAATGCAATCTTACCCCACGCTTCTCTAGACGTTCTGATAGAGACCTTATAACTTTCAAGGCTTTTATCTTCTCCACAAAAAAACTCACTTTATGAGGCCGTTGTTCTGTTTCAGACTGCAATGACCCATTGAAGTTCAGTATATTAGAAATCAAAATGCACAAAAGTCTGGTATCATCATAGTAATTAGTATATGATTTCAGCTCTTCTCCATGAAATAACAGTAATATTAAAATATATGCTCTCTTGTAGTCGATTTCTAGACTCAAATACCAGATATAATAATCAATGTCATTTGGCTAAACACCGTACCTGAGGAGTAAGTTCTGGAAACTGGGCTGTTTCCTCTGTGACTATTTCCCTGTTCCAATTTTTATTTAAATATTGTTCCCAGTCCTCATCTCTTATCATTGATTCACCATACATAATTTCAGTTCCAACAGACATTATGGCTATATCTGGGGTCAACAAAGGTTTCTCCTTCCTCAACTGTTTATAAATTGTGGGTGACCTTCCGGTGGAGAAAACTAGCAGAGAATCTTGACGGTAGTAGGCTTCCCACATAGCATTAAATCTAAGAAGGCCTAGGTTGTCTGGATCAAGATGATCCACCTGCATCAGAAGCCACTACGTACATGACTAAAATAACCACAGCATGACACTGAGCAATTTTACAAAAAGCAGCCAACTGTTCTACCATTGTAAAATCAAGATCTGACACTATTATGAGATGCGAAGAACCATCAAGCCGATCCATAATAGGTCTATCAACTCTGCTAATAATAAAAAAAAAACCAGCTTAAAAGATTAGCAAACTGAGAACTTCATATAATAACAAAAAAAAAACATTCTAGTCTAAGCACAAGCAAATTTATAAAGTTCCTCTATTTATATCCATTGAAGAATCTTGGGATCAAAACCACCATCAAGACCAAAATTAAAGTGTGATCATCATAAACAACTGTGATACGACAAAGATGAACCAAAATGATGATAATGCTAAAAGTAATACAATGCAGGCAACATATTTTCACCTAGTAATAAAACAAGTTTAAGTTAAAAAGCGGCAGCATTCCTATACAGTAGCAAAATCTACCACAAAGTAATGTTCTTTAAACAATTCACCAGTTGGGCACAAAGAACTATCCTGCTTCATCAAAATTAACCATCCCGCATACAAATTCATAATGTAAATCACTTCCAACAGTATCTTTAGCCTTAAGAAGGACATTCACCGAGCAAGAAAACATGGAAAGTCTGTTAAAGTAGAATGATTACCAACCCAGATAAACTCTCTTCATTATCTTTAAAATATCAATGAAAAAATCAAATAACAAGACATAACAGCTACATAGTTTACAAAACTTTACCTTCTTCTTCCTCTTCTTCTCTCAACAAATCAAGAACTGAAGTCGAGGTTGTCTCTTGGACAAGTAGTGAAGTGACTGTCTTGTCTAACTTGACTTTTTATCAAGCTAAGAAAAGACGCATCGTGTAGAAAGAAAGTGCCCCGCAAACGACGCAGCGGTTAAAAAAAAAATTTAGTCAATGAGGTTCGTCGACCTCAAACCACTTCCGGCTTCAATCTATCACGTAATAGAGAAAATGATAAGTTGGTCCTTCACTTATCACTTAATTATCAATTAGGTCCTAAACGAAGGAAATTTCAATTACATTTTCAATCTATCAAATATTACACATACCTCATCTTTAGAATTTATGACATAAAAGGAATAATTTTTAGAAAAAACAGGTAATTTTGAAGATATTATTACTAGGTACTTAAGAGTACTTTCTCCACAAATACAAGAAAGGGGCTAGTAGATGTTCTATCAAATATTACATAATTATTGATTATATACTAAATAAAAATAATAATTATATCTTAAATTTATCAAATCATACTGAAACCTCATCATTAAAACTTATAAGAAAAATATATTTTAAGAAAAATATATATTCATTTGAATATGCTCCCTATAACCATCATGGTAGGTCTCATTTTTTAAGATAGTAGAGTAACATTAATTTAAAATTATTAATAATATTTTTATGACTTAAAATGAAAACATTTCCATAAGAGGTTAATTGAGTAATGTCCTATTGACGGAGGACTCATTTGAGAATAGTTTGTTTTGTACATGTAATTGAGAATTAGGTAATAATTGGGGGATAACTATGTCCTTTTCTGAGAGTAATTTTAGATGACAATAATACCCTCGATCTCTAAATGTATAAAAACACCCGTATAACACCTGTCTTTCTAGGGTTTTTGTTTCTCTTATTGCAGTCAGGGTGAGAAGTGCGAACCTAGCAGCAGCCGCTTCCTCTCCCTTGGTTGATATCTAGCTCCTTCAGGTATTATTAGCCTTGTCTTCTTTGACATCTCTATTGCTTCTTTTAGTAATGCATGTTTTAGCTCAGCTTGTAAAGTTTGGTCTTTTTAGTTTTCGTTCTTCATTGCTATGTTTAAAGTTCTGATCTCTAGTATTTAATTCTTAGTTTCTTTAATGGGTTTGCTTTAGTTTAGCTAATGGATTAGAAATTTGGTGTTTTCTGATGGAACCCATTTTGGGATTTCATTGACTTGTTTGTTGAAGTAATGTATGCTAGTCTTTGGGTGTAAAGTTTGGTTTTTGTGGTTCTTGTTTGTACTCTGTTTTGTGCTTCAAGTTTAGAACTTTATCATCTGATTCTGGTGTTTGTCAAATGGGTCTTCTTTATTTTGTTTTCCTCAAGTGGGTTTGGCTTATTATTAGAAATTGGAGATCCGGTGTTTGCTATGTGAGCCACATTTATGATTTGATCGCATTAGAGTGAGACTGAGTTTACCTTGCTATGTTTTTGTTGTAGTATGGATAGTCAAATTAAGCATGCAGTGGTGGTGAAAATTATGGGAAGGACTGGATCTCGTGGACAGGTCACTCAGGTTAGAGTCAAGTTTATTGATGACCAGAACCGTTTCATCATGAGGAACGTCAAGGGACCAGTCAGAGAAGGTGACATTCTTACCTTGCTTGAGTCTGAGAGAGAAGCTAGGAGACTCCGTTGATGGGCATCTTACTGCTTTTCCACAAGATTCTCATCCTGGTTTTGGTGGTAATCAATCAGGACTATTTTGTTATGTAGTAGCTAGTGAGTGCTAATGGGTTTTGTTTACGGTTGGATTATCAAGACTTGGATTCCAGATTTATGAACTACATGTAAGAATGCTTTGAATTTTTTAAAATTTGGGTTGAACCCACGAGTCTTGTTTAAATTGTGTTTTCTGCAACTTTTAGTCTTTTGCCGTGTTTTAATGCAATGCTTATTAGCTAAGCATAAAAGTCCTGATATTGAAGCTCAATATGGGGTTTTCTTGGAGCAAATTTGTAGCTGGTTCCTTTTCCCCCACCTTCCTCGATATTTTTATGGACCTCCTTGTTTGCCATATAATCCAACTGACATCGCTATAAACTGTATTTGGCTTGTTTTGATTATGATTCAGAAATCTAGAATTGCCTGCGCTGCTACCACCTGACAGTGCATTTCCATGTGAACTCTGTAGGTGTCCTTGTGTTATGATTCACAATGGTTTGTACTTGTGCGTTCTTAGATGCGTTTTTGGGGAAAATCGGTAATGGTGCTGGGATAATCCCTCTGCCAAGCGTGTGATTTCCTCGTCGATTTGGTACATAGTTCAAAACCTGCCTTTTTGGGAAGCCTAACTAGGCGGGGTTATTCCCAAATAAAGAGCACAAAAAACCTGGGAAGTTCTGAGATTGCCCTGTAGTTACGCTCTGTTGGTGTGGAAGGCTCAGCAGGCATGAGGTTGCCAACTTGCCAAGCAGCTGCACTCTATTAGCCCCATTTGGGATTGCTGGGCCATTTTTTTTAAAAAAAAATCGATTGTTTTTTTTTTTGTGTTTTTAGAATGTTTTAATGTTAAATAAATTTTAAAAATAAAAAATATTTTTTTAATATTTTGTTTTCAGTGAAAATCATGCTATCATTCTTAAATACTATTATTTTAATATATTTTTAAATAAAATTAATTGATATTAACAAACTTTTAAGATTGCCAAGATAGTTATCCCATTACTGTAGGAAATTTTCACCACCCAATGCAAACAAATAGCCAGATCCAATGACGAGGTTGTTAACTACCATTGCAATTTTTCACCAGCCAAGATCTGCCATCTCCACGGTAAAAAGTCCACGTTGACGTTCCCATCACCATCAACGATGAAGATGACATTGATTTTCAATTGCCTCTCTTCCTTCCAAAACCACAAAAACAATCACATTTATCATTATCACCACCATCAAATTATTTTTTTAAAAAAATTATGTGATTCCTTCATTCCAGCAGATTTAAAATACAAAAGGAATGAGAGCCTTCACATCCCGGGGAAAATTTTAAAATACATTTAAAACAAAATCATTTAATGGTCAGGTTGGGTTAAATATAAAAAATAGAAAAGAGCGGCAATAATGAAAGGATGAAGTGTGCTGAGAAAGTCTCATCACCATCTCCTCACAAAGTACATCTTTCCCCTCTCTGGCTTCATCACACAAACTCTCTCTTTTACATCTTTCCCTTGCAAATTCACGTGGTTTCAACATGCTTGAAAACATGAGATGTTAAAGACTCAGTGATGGTAATAAAGTTTGCTTCTTCAATCGGGGAAAGAGTACCAAACAATCCGTACCGGGAAATACTTGAAGAAGGAAAAGCTTCCTTAGCGAAGCGGGAAGAGAAGTCTCAAGAATATGACTCCTAAACTTTTGATTCCCACTTTAGTTGACAGCTATGCGATGTGGAACAACCAAATCCCTGCACGGTAAAGACTGTCCTTTCTCTGATTTCTCGATGCACCACTTCTACTTGTTGCCTCTCTCTCTCTCTCCTGAAACTGTGAGTTTGGTCCATTTAACCTTCAATTTCATTACAGTCATCAATCATCAGAGCTAGAAGGAAGAAAGGGGAACCCAACGCCAACCATCAAGATCTCCATACCCAGATCGACTTGGAATCATCTCAAGCAGACCCAACTCCACAACTCCAAAATGCTGGGTCTCATCCGGGTTCGTCCGGATCGTCCGGGTCATGGGTCGACCTGCCGAGTCGACCGGGTTTTGCTGGGTCATTGCACTGGCCGGTCTTTGGACAAACCCGAACCGGTCCAGCCATCGGGTCGGCCGGTTCCCGGGTCGACCCGCCGGGCCGGTCCGGATTTAATAACTATGCTATTAGTCCCATTTGGGATTGCCGGGCTATTTTTTTTATAAAAAAAATTATTATTTTTTTGTTTTTGAAATGTGTCAGTGCTAAACTAATTTTAAAAAATAATAAAAAATATTGTTTTAATATATTTTATTTTAATGAAAAGCATACTATCATTCTTGAATAATATATTATTTTAATATATTTTTAAATAAAAAATATTTTAAAAAATAACACTAAGCCCAAAATCTTTTAAGATTACCAGGATAGTTATCTCATTACTGTAGGAAATTTTCACCACCTAATGCAAACAAATAGCCAGATCCAATGACGAGGTTGTTAACTACCATTGCAATTTTTCACCAGCCAAGTTCTGCCATCTCCACGGTAAAAAGTCTACGTTGACGTTCCCATCACCATCAACGATGAAGATGACATTGATTTTCAATTGCTTCTCTTCCTTCCAAAACCACAAAAACAATCACATTTATCATTATCACCACCATCAAATTATTTTTTTTAAAAAAAATTATGTGATTCCTTCATTCCAACAGATTTAAAATACAAAAGGAATGAGAGCCTTCACATCCCGGGGAAAATCGTTGAACTGTGAAAGGTACCATCTCCTCGTGGCATAACTCCTCCCCATCAGGTAAAGAGTTGATCCAATGAAGAAAGAAAAGGCATACAATGTTTGAGCTGTGAGAGAGATCCCCAAAATTCCAAGAATCTCAAACAGATAGTGAGGGCAAATCACTAGGTCAAACAAGCCACCCTTGGGAACCTTGTATTCTTTGTCATTCTTGCTTCTCAGTTTGGAAAGGAGACGATGGTGGTAGAAGTTACCGATGATTCCTATCAGAAACAACACAATCCCTGGATACTTCAAATCAACTGCTGGCTCTGGGAGTCCTTGTGTTAGGTGTTGAGCATAGATGACAAACACAGAGGATGTGAAATAACTAAGAGTGATTGGAGTCAGAGACTCAACATCCACCCCCCCGCTGTATCTGTGAATGAATAGCACCTGGTGGACAAAAACATTTTCTGGTTACTATATGGCTTGTATCCTTCTTTAATAGGCATCCAAATCGCCACACTCTTGCATGTTATCATATCATATTAGCTAGAAACAGGGAGGGAGGGAGGGAGGGATTAATTACCTCAAGTATTCTTTTGAAGAAATGGAAGGTTAGAGTGGATTTGACGAATAAAAACCTGAGATCCTCATTTGGGAAAAGCCCAAAGGAAACAGCACCAGTAAGAAATGATGGTGTGTAAGCAATAAGCATGCCTGTTCTACTAGAGACTTGAATCTGCTTTTTGTTGGACTTCTTTTCATCAATATTCAAGAATTTGGAGTACTGCAGGTGCTTTCCTCTAACCTCTGAGAGCCCAACTTTTCCTAATGAAACGACACAGACCATAGACATTGCTTTAATAAGCAGAGGGGGTGGAAAGAAAAGCCTCGGCAACATGGACTCCATTTTTATTCACTTCTGTTTTCTCAGAAACTTTGAGCAACTCCAGCTAATAGGTGGGATCATATGGGCTTGGTTTAAACAGAGAAATAGGGCAGTTCGATATGCTAGTGGAGAAGAAACGGACACGTTACAAGGAGTTTCTTGGAATCAAACGTTCGACAGTGTAGAACAGTGAAACATGTGGTTCACAAGGTACTTGTTGGATTTTTTGGCTTGAGTTTTATATAAGTTTTGGAAGGCCCATATTTTTCATTACAAAACAACTTAAATAGATATTAGGCAATGAATATTTATAAATTAGGGGAGTTTAAGTATCGATGCTTGGTTTTTCTACTATGCATTGCACTTTTCTTATTCATATTTTATTTCTTAAATGTACAGAACTCGGAGTGAATCTTCAATCCAAGATTTTATTTTACTTTCCTTAACTTGAAATTGATTTGAAAATTTTCTACATGTAGAAGTGCATTCACAATTTCACATATTCGGACATGGAAATAAGATGTAAGAGGAAGGGATATATTTAGTCTAAAGTACATTTATTCTCAATCCCTTTGTAAGGTTTATATGTAAATCCGATGAGAACAATATATGGAAATAATCCATACAAATCGATCCATAGATAATATTTTATTTTATTTTATATATTTCGAGAATAAGGGATTAAAGGGTATTCTTACATTTGCTTGCATGTCAACTGAGATAAAAATCCCTTTTCAAAATGATATTAAGAATACATCCCCAAATCGACCTGATGCTACGTGGACCTGATGCATATTGGTTTTTTTTTAATTTATTGCTCCTGTTTATCTGATTGCTATATAGTTTTTCCGAGTCATCTTTACTTGATTGGTGAAGAATCCTCCCAATTGGCTGAAAATGAAGCTATTTTAATAGCTTCAATATGCAAGGTCTTCTGTCTGGCTTGGTATGGTGACGCAAACTGCTGAATGAGAGCCAAGAAAATCTAAAGAACTTGAGTGTTAGGCCGGCCACTTTAATAAATAATATAGCTTGCTCAGGCTTGGTCACCATCCTTCTCTGAAGAGGCCTGAAAGTCGGATCTTTTTCAAAGAGACCTTGTCAAAGAATACTGAGCTTTTTCATAACAGGTTGAAGGTTTTGGAGATCGAGTCGTTGAATTTGGCTGCTAAACTTGAACTTCATGAATACATATAAAACAAGTTCATGATAGGCTCAGAGAACCCTCCAATACTTAAATTAGCACTGGTGTAGGAAATGTAACGTTGGAGTGGATTCGACGAACAAAAACCCGAGATCCTCATTTGGGAAAAGCCCAAAGGAAACAGCACCAGCAAGGAATGATAGCGTGTAAGCAATAAGCGTGCCAGTTCTACTGGAGACTTGAATCTGCTTTTTGTTGGGATTGTTTGCACCAACATTCAAGAATTTGGAGTTCTGCAGATGCTTTCCTCTAATCTCTGAGAGTCCAACATATCCTAACATCACGACACAAATTGGCATTGGTTTGCTAAAGAAAGAAGATGGAAAGAAAAATCTCAGCAACATGGGCACCATGTTATATACTTCACTTTTCTTTCTCTGCAATTTTTGAGAAACTTTAGCTATTAGGTGTGTATGGATAGATTGCGTTTAAACTGATAATGGCTGAAAAAACCAATGTGAACTTGAGCAGGAGGTACGGCCTGTTATGCTAGTGAAGAAGAAATGGAGTCTGGGTCTATTGGCTTTAAAGACTTCAACACCAATCAAAGATGTGGTTAACAAGGTACTTATAGAATGCTTTTGGCTTGTGTATGGCCCTCTGCCATGGATTGATATGGAGCCAGATGGAGTGATTTAATGAGCTTCATTAAAGATCAATTAAATCTTAAACTTCAAAAAGAAATGGGCCTTCTGCCATTCTTATCTCTTCCATTCCAGATTTAAATCTCACTTAATGACACAACCAAACTGTACACTACACCATTAAACAGTTTTACCGATGGATTAATTCCGTCGGTGTAAGCCATAACATCCGTCGGTAAAATTATCACCGACGGTCTCACCGACGGAATCCATCCGTCGGTATACTAATCATCGGTAATTTCCCGTTCCGTTGCTGATTTTGTCGGAAATAAAAAAAAAACCATCGATGGAACACCGACGGTGACGCGCGGCAAAAAAAATTTCCCGCGGGAATATTACCGACGGAATAAATCCGTCTATATTTTCAACGGTAATCACAGACGGATATTCCGTCGTTAATGGTGGCATAGCGATAAATGTTTCAGAACTCTGTTAAATACCGACAAATATATTATGTCGGTAATAGTAATGGTAAACACCGACGGAATATTTTTGTCGGTAATTGTGGCATAGGTGGTACTTGTGACCACGTACAAAAATATAAGAAACTTGAGTGCTTGTGTTGAGAAGAGGGGAGAGTTGGGATGGGTGGTTGGCTGCAGTTTGAGAGGGAAGAGGTGGGATGGGGAAGAAGAAGGAGAAACAGAGGAAGAGCGTGTCGGCAGAGTGGGTATATAATGGCTTTTATCGATGGAATCACCGACGGAACGTTTCCGTCGGTATACCCGTCGGTGATTCCACCGGTGAAAGTACCACGTCACTGTACGGATATCCCGGTTTGAATCCCTCGGTCATTCCATCAGTGAAATCGTCAAAAAAAATTCACATCATCACACCGCTGCAACTTTCCAAAAAAAACTGTATAGTCCGTCAGCGATACGGTCGGTATATACCGACGAACGTATTCCGTTGGCATATACTGACTGTATTGTCGACGGATGGTATCTGTCGGTATTTACCGACAACGGAATATTTCCGTTGGCAAAAAATTTTAACAGAATATTTCCGTTGGTTTTCGCTGATTTTCTAGTAGCGGTAATAACAAATAGTAATAGTTAGGACCCGAACCTATTTCATCAAAAAAGAAGTTATCGATCTATGTTTACACGACCAAATTTAATTAGGAAGCTTACTGCATGAGATTGAGCAAGAAACAGGTGGTATATTGAGACATTACAATGGCCAATATTATGGTTCACTTGTCAGAAGTGACATCATTTTGTTCTCTTTTTACAGAACACAACTTCCACAAGTGACATCCTTAGTTGACATAGATCACGAAGTCACAGTTCCAAAGTGAAACCTGTTGACAACTCAAAATTCTATGTTTGAAACATTCAAAAAACGTAAGGAATGATAGCTTTGACATCCTTGGGAAAATCATCAAATTTGGTAAGATACCATCTCCTAGTAGCATAACTCCTTCCCATCAAGTAGCATATTGTGCTTATGGTTGAGGCAAAAGTGTACAACGTTTGAGAGATGAAAGATATTCCCAAGAAAATTAAAATTTCAAAGAAGTAGTGGGGGCATGTAACCAGACCAAATAGACCACCCTTGGGAACCTTGTATCCGTTGTCATTCTTCGTTCTCAACGAGGAAAGGAGGTGGTGGTGGTAGAAGTTGCCAACAATTCCCACCAAAAATAACACAACGCCAGGATACTTCAAATCCACTGGTGGCTCAGGAAATCCTTGTGTTAGGCTTAAAGCATAAATTGTGATTGAGGTAGTTGTGAAATAACCAAGAGTGATAATAATCACAGTGTCAACAGCCATCCCGCCACTATATTTGTGAACAAATAGTACCTTCACATCATGGAAAAGAAAAACACAACGCTTGATTAAGCAGAAAATAACACAAACCATCCAGTGCTGTCATGGGAATTTCATAATCTGTAAAATAATATTAGCAATTCATCAAACTCATTATGTTTACATGATTATCAACACACATTTTGTTGTGCTAGTTCTAGTACAAGAGAGGATGAGAGAGAGGCAAAGAGCATAGGTGGCAAGTACCTCAAGGATTCTCTTGAAAAAATGCAAGGTTAGAGCTGGCTTGACCAACAATGACCTAAGGCCAACATTCGGAAGCTGCCAAAAGGATGTAATAGCATAAAGGAATGCTGGTGTGTAAACTATAAGCATGGCAATTCTGCTAGACAGTCTGATTTGCTTGCTTGTAGATTTGTGAACGTTCAAGTTAAAGAACTTAGAGTACTGAAAGTTCTTTCCTAAACCTTCAAATACCCCAGTAACTGAAAATAATAGAAAGGCCACAGACATTACTCTAACAAGCAAGCAAGTCACTGGAGGTGGAAAGGCAACTCTAGACAAAATGGACACCAAAATTGCCATAACCGATCTCTCTTTTCCTCTCCGTCTCAAACTTTTGATGTTCTTAAGTGAAAGATCCTGTGCTTTTATATTTGTGAAAATTAGAGATGTGCATAGACTGGGTTCTAGGCTCTAAGCACAAATATTGTCAACCATGGCATGGCAACATCATTGCTGACAAAATGAGAATGACAAGTCAACTCCTTTCACGAACATTAGGAGAAAAGAACTGCACCATCAGGTACAAGAAGAATAAAAATGAAACCCAACTTGAACTGTTATTTGACATAAAAATAATCGGATGGTTCTTTCTTTCTATTTCTTTAATCACTGACCAAAATAATTGAAGTGATGGATTAACTGATCTTTAACATTTTGGAGAATCAATCTGATATTATACTCTCTGGAAAGAGACAAAGTGGTACCAACCTCAAGGATCCTCTTGAAGAAATGGATGGTTAGAGCTGACTTGACCAGTAAGAACCTGAGACCAACATTTGGAAACAGCCCAGAGAAAGCAACAGCTGAAAGAAAAGCTGGTATGTAAACCACAAGCATGCCATCTCTACTACAAACGGTATTGTTCTGCTTGCTTGTAGACTTCTCAACATTGAAGTTACTGAATTTTGAGTACTTAAAGTTCTTTCCCAAACCCTCAAATAACCCAATGAACGAAAATGATAGACTGGTCATGGACATTATTGTTATGAACAAAGGGTTTGGTGTTGGAAAAATAACTCTAGACAACATTGGCACCAATTCCACAACCCCTCTGTCTCTGCCTCTCCCAGACTTTTGAGGTACTCAAATGAACGAGAGCTCTGTGAAGGGTAGAGGTGTGACCAATCTGTAAAACTAGTGGATTGTGTGGGGACTGCTTTGCGAGGCACTACCTGCCACAAGTATAGTGACAACATAAGGAGGGATGGTGATTAATCCAAAGTTAGCTCCAATGGCTTTCTACATTTTTGGCTGGTAGTTTGAGGAATATTTAGCCTCTTAGATCCTTTTCTCTTCCTCTCCTTGTTTTTAGTTTCTAACCACGGACCTGACCATTTAGCCCTACAACTCTTTTTTCAGTTGGCAAAGTAGTAGCTACTTGCCAAAAAAAAACCCTAGTGAGAGTTCACTTGGGAAATAATTTGGCAATATTCTTGTTACAGTAAAAACTCCTTTGCTGTTTTGAAAAACTTCTTTGCTATTTTGAAACGCGACCTGGATCTGGATCTCGCAAGGCAATGAAAAATCTTAAATGCACATTCAAAGTTTACTTATTGAAGTTAATAAAACTAATTGACTATTACATGTATTAATAAATAAATAATTAATTAATTATTAATAATAATAAATTAAGGATAAAAGAAAATTACATGATGTGTCATGCTATTTGACATATTTATTTAATCATGTGCCAATATTATTTTTGAAAAAAAATACAATTTGAAGCAAAAAAAACTAACTTGTTAACATAATTTATGTGCTTTTTATTTATCTAGCTCATCATATTATAGTAACTTACATGGTCTAGGTTTCAACTCCAACTGTGTTGGAATTGGCTCAGCATAGCTCATTTGACCAAGCTAATCCACACACAAATTAGTCATCTTGTTAAAAACTTAATCAAGGCTATCAAAAAAATTTAAGTTCACTATTGTTCTAACATTTACCTAACTTAATCAAGTGAAATTGTGAAATAGTTAATCGCTAAAGGATAAAATAAAACAAAAGGTTAGTGATTGAAACAAAAAGACAACGTTATATTGGATCGATTCTGATCAACCCGGGTTTACTTATTAAATTCAAAGCTTCGATCATGATATGAGCACAATAAGTTAACCTGGTATGGCAATTTGTCCCATTCATTTCTCTTCCCATCTTTTCTCCCTAGTTGGGCCTCAATTAAGCTCGAGTTGTATGAAATTTAGGACTAAATTGAAGAATCATCCAAGAATTAAGGATGATAATCAAGAAATTAAGAATTATCAAAGAATTAGGAATCAAATAAAAAAATTTACAACTATATAGATAGTTTTAATGTTACAACTATAATTTGTAGCATAGCTTAATGATAAGATTGATATAAAAATAATTTGGATATAAAATTATTAGTGGTATATATAATATTTATCCTAATAAAAACCAATGTCTATATCGTGGAGCCGAAAAAAATAAAAAATAAAAATTATGTCCCTAAACTTCCTTCACTCCATTCTCTGTCAGTGGGCAAGAAATTTATCTTTTTTTAGTTCAAAAGTAAAAGAAAAAAAGGCAAAGGATTTCTTAGAATTGTTTGGGTGGGGCTACGAGATGAATGAACTGTCTAAGAAAAGCCTCAAAGAATGGGTCTGGCTAGCATACCAGACTTATGCGTCTTGAGGTTGACAATCATGTCAAACTCATGCGACATGGGCATGGCGACAACGTCAGACCCAAGGTGTCTGGGCCTGGCAACCACGCTAGACCTAAAGCGTCTGGGTCTGGCGACAAGACCAGCCCTACGCCTGATCTGGCAACCATATAAAAATGACAAAAACACCCTTACATGTAGCTTTGTTGTTGTTGAAGCAAAATGATAATTTTGTATTTGAACTATTTTAATATATATATATATATATATATATATATATATATATAAAAGACGGAGAAGCTCCTCAACACATGCATATCCCCTATAAGAGCATGATTGTATCTTCACCGTTTATTTTTTTTTTAAAGATAAAAGAAGCCTCCAACCTAAAGGTTAAAATTTTGTACCCCGAAGAACAAATCAGTATCTATATTGTAACCCAAAAAACCTGAACATACCATTTTATCCCCAATCATTCTTTCAATGCCAAATGTATCTCATGAAAAAACAATTATACCCCAACTGCATGCTTAACAAGTTTCTTTGATAAGAATAATTTTATTATTATATTATTACATTCCATAATAATATGTGTCCAGATAAATAGTGAAAAAGATAATGATCCTTTATAGCATAGTTTGTAATTAACAGCCTGCATGGGAAAGGAAGGAGAGAGAAATTAAGAGATGTGAGAACTACTAAAAACAACTTTAATTTGGGCTGTGCCTAATTACGAACCCCCAAAGCCAAAATGGTCCAATATGGATTATAAGATTCCATTTAAGCTTCAATATTCATGACCAAGATGGATCCGACTCCCAGGCCCATGTTAGAATAACTATTAGATTTATGAGCAAAACTGATGCTCGAAGCAGATTCAATGGGCCTCTATTTTTATGGCAATTGTGGGATGTCATGCCACTATAGATTATATTTATTAAAGCACCTTTTTTCAGCTGAAATTTTAGGAAAGTCCTCCCAGAAAATCAACTCTGTTGTTGGGCACCTGATCTGATGGATGATGATCATGTTGGTAGATTTCTTGATTTTTGTAAAAAAAAAAAAATAGCCTTGGAATGTCCATTCCAAAGATCTAGAGGTAGAGGGGGTCACCGACTCACCATGATATTTAATAAAATTAAACAATCTTAAAAAACTGGCAAAGCAAATCTCTTACAAACTCGCAAGAAACAGGATATGAATCTCTTGTTTAATCAAAGAAGAAGAAGAATTTGACATTCAAAATACATAGGGAATAAGGGCCTTGACATCCTTGGGGAAATCTTCAAATTTGGAAAGGTACCATCTCCTTGTAGCGTAACTCCTTCCCATCAAGTAAACAATTGTGCCCACAGTGAAGCATAAGGGATACAGTGTTTGAGAAATGAATAATATTCCTATGAACCCTAACACCTCAAAGAGATAGTGGGGGCATATCACTAGGCCAAACAAACCACCTTTGGGAATCTTGTATTCTTTGTCACTCTTTGTTCTCAAAGAGGCGAGAAGAAGGTGGTGGTAGAGGTTGCCAAAAATCCCCAACAAGAACAGCAAAACCCCAGGATACTTCAGGTCCACTTGTGGCTCAGGAAACCCTTGTGTTAAATACTGACCATGGATCATGCTTGAAGTAGCTGAGAAATAACTAGAGCTTATAAGAATTGCAGAATCAAGAACCACCCCGCTAGTACTATACTTGTGAACAAACAGCACCTGCATAACATGGTAGAACAAGTTCAGAATTACTCAGGTTCTAGCAACCTAAGTTCCTAGCAATGTATTGAAGAGTTTCATGATCACAGGTGTATTAATTACCTCAATGGTTCTCTTGAAGAAATGTATGGTGAGAGTTGCTTTGACCAGGAACAGCCTGAGATCGTGATTTGGATAAAGCACAAAAGAAGCGACACCAGAAAGAAAAGCCGGCACATAAATCACAAGCATGCCAGTTTTGCTAGAGAGTTTGATCTGCATTCTTGTAGATTTTTCAGAGTTCAAATTCCAGAATCTTGAGTACTGTAAATGCTTTCCTAAGATTTCAGATATTCCAAGACCTGCTATTGCTACCAGACTAACCACAGACATGACTGAGATGATCAAAGAAGGTGGTGGAGGAAAGATAACACTAGACAACATGGATGCCATTTCTTTAGCCCCTCCCGTTCTGTCTCAAAACTTGGACTCCTAATGAAGGGATTGTAAATTTGTAATCATGTAGGCATATCCTGTGTGTGAGCATTATCTGGCAGGCAAGCAAGCAGGTGGCAAACGAGGATAAATTCCGAATTCTAGCAATCATCGGCTAACCGTTACCTACGAATTCTTGCTGAGATAAACATATATTATTTTTTTTTACAAAAAGATCCAAAACATTTATTACACAACTTGCTACTCTGTCCCTGATAGTTTTTGAAAAATATTTTCTGAGATCTCTTTATGATTTGCAAAGCAAGGTCTACGTATGCATGCTGAAAGGGGTGTGATAAATGTTGTGGACATTACTGGTCAAAGAGGTAGGTGGCAAATGTGGATTTCATAGCTATGCACCATCAATATTCAGTAATTACCCAACCGGCCACACCAGCAAAGAAAATGACACTTTAATGGGGGTTTTTTCTTTTCTTTTTTAGCGAGGGAACACGCTTTAATGCACTATTTTACAACATTGCAGACCGGTCTACGTTAAAAATAACTCCTATGAGAAAACAAAAAAGCGGTGCTAATAAATGTTTGCAGGCTGCAGCCATGAATGGATGGATGTCATAAATTGGAATTCAAATTGAAGGGGCAATGAAGCTACAAGTGTCATCAACATAATAGAAAGACGACCACATACCAATCAAAGGTAAAGAAGAAGAAAGTGAGGGTGGACTCGAAGAGATACGGCGTTTGTTTCAATTGCACAGCTTCAGGGAAGCACAGAACAAGCAGACAAACAGCACATTATACATGCGCCTCAAGGAGGCTCTAATGATTCTCTAATACATCTAGGCAAATCCACAGAAGGATGCTTGCAAAAGGAAAGACAAAATAATTTAAAAACACACACCTATACCCCCCTATACATCCCCCACAACAAAATCTTATGTACTAGATTACAATGGGATTTTAAGGATCAAATGTCATCTACTTCACCGAAAGAAGAGAGAGAGAGAGGTCAAAACTATTGAGGGAACATGTTTTTATGCCATGAGTTCACCCTCTCCCTACATGAAAGAATTACACATCTATCAAAACCACTATTTTGCTCTGGTTGCAAGCTTGTTTCTTCCTTGGTCCATTCTGCAACAGTTTGTAGGGGAATCACGGTCTTTGATTCAGCTGATGCACTAGTTTCGCTTCCTCATTGGCTTCCTAGTTGTAGATTTTTACCGGCTTCTCAAATGTATGACGATTCTGTAAAATGAAGGCAAGGTCACCACAAAGCTTTTGAGACAGAATAGAATTCATTATCATCTATATACATGACAATGCACTTTATTGGTGGTGCTTAAAACCATTATCTGCCGTTACTAATTCAATTATCAAAAATCATTTTTTTAGCTTGACCAATAACCTTGCCTATAAGCTTAATGACAGCACATACCTGATTAGCAGCATATGACCTTTTAGGAGCATTGTCAGAATGCTCCAATCCAAGATACTGCTCCCAAGCACCATAAACATCCCTTCTCTGATCAAACAGAAAATGGAAGAGTAAGAAATTGTCAGAAAAGTTGTCATGTCAGTGCCCATGAAAAATGGCAGACAGGCATGTGTGTGGTTGAGCGGGTGTGTGTGCGCACGAGCGCATGTGAGAGAGAGAGACCTGAAAACGGCTGGACACAATGTCTGAATCTTGAAGGTACTCAGGGCGACCTAGAGACAAAAAAGCAAACTTCCACTGCACCAAAAAAAAAAAAACAAGAACAAGAACAAGAACAAAAACAAAGCAAACAAATATTAGAAATAAAGATACCAAAAGTTTGTATCTACAAAAAGCTAATCTTGTTAATACGAAACATGGTGAAACATTGTCTCAAGACTGGAAATGCAATGTAACACCTTGAACATTGCAACTGGTCTATCATATTGTGTGGTCCAATGATTGTTTTGGCATTAAAAGAATACCTTTGAAAATTCTTCATCGGGAACCTGCAATTTTTTCTGTATGCGCATTTTGACTTCAGTCAAAGTCTCACCCTCGTGAATGACCAGGAAAAATGGTTCTCCAAAATTCTGAACCTGCTGTTAAATATAAACCACAACAAGTGTTGAAAAAGATATACCAGAAGCATATATAACTTGACCATCCAAACATGGAAATAATTGATAACTGCCATAGGAGAAGAAACACTTAAACAAAGTGCCAACCAAAAGGCAGTTGGAAATAAAATTTAAATGTACTTACCACCTGGTTTTGAGTTGTGTCTTTCATGAAATGATAGACATGAATCAAGCGATCGTGAGGAGCAAGGTCTTTCTCTTCTTCAGGAACCTAAGGCAATGTGGCACAATATAGATGCATCATTAATGGAATCCATCAATGAATCATATCAAGGGATATGCAAACAAGTACAGAGACTAAACAAGAAGAAAATTAGTTCAAAACATGAGAGCCGAAAAAAGGTCTGAGAGATTTGTTCAATTTTATCCTCTTTCACCAAAGTTTTCCTACATCACATTTGACAAACAAGGACTCATTTATCCCATTTCTACCTTTCTATTCCAAGGTTCTACAGAACAACATGAAAGAAAATTTCAATCTTGAACAGTTGTGAGACAAATTAAAAACAAAAGCTAAACTAGCTAACAAACTATTTGGTGGACCCGCATTAGGAGAATTTAAGTATAAAGGAAAATCAAAAGCGAATGAATGATAAAACATATAAATCTTTCTGCAGGGGTTACTTTAAAACTTGAGCAAAGCATAAGATGGAATATGAGCAAAGCATAAGATGGAATATGAGGGGGGTAAGCAATTCATAACTCCATGTCAAACTGAATGGTCAGCTACAAAGTACCAACAGCCAGATGCTCAATGCATCTAGCTTACAGATATTTACAATTCAATTTCACCCACGATGGGATAGCTTACCTCCTCTGCACGTAGTGTCCAGTATTGATCATTAATGTTCTCGATTTTTTCATTGTGTGGAAAGATCTGAAAAGATGAAGTGGCCTAATGAGTAAAAATACTGCAAAGATAGAAAAGTTGACATAACAGGTTAAAAGAACATGCACGCCCATTCAAACTCCCTTGGTGTTTCCTAGGAGCTGCAAATATAAAGCTGATGAATATGTTCATGGTAAGAGGACTTTTAGCTTTTGCATAGATCTGGACTTCTCATAAACCAACTCTCCCTTGAGGTTTAAGCATTATACTCGTGAACATCTAATTGCAACCCATAAGTCATTAATCCATGAAATATTTGGTTGAAAACAAAATTCTGGAACCATCATAAATGAAATTGACGTGAGCTAATGTAGGTTTTTTCTTCATATTATTTGATTTAAGTAGATCATTTACCATCCATGACACATGTAAAACATATTCTAATATGCACATGCATATGATTCAAGTCTGATACAAAGGGAATGAATTTGCAAATACATTTTACCTATAACATAAAGAATCCCACATAATTCTATCACTAAATTATTTAAAATATTTCATCCATTCACAACAGAGCTTGCTTATTCCTAAACAGAAAAAACAAAGGAAAAAAAGCATAACACAACACAGGACACCCTTGCTTCAGAGGACAAACAACTAATCTTTATAATTGATACTTTTCAAAGTACACAAAAATTACAGGTAAATATGATACCTTGTAGATCTTGTGATAGAAAACCTCAAGCAATCTAAGTTCAGCACTAGGATGAGACAGCTCCACCTATTCCAAAATAAGGAACATGGTGATATGCTTAGTCCAAAAAGAAATGCACAAGGGGCAAAAGAAGCAATTGAGAATGAGATTGGTATTTGCATCAGTAAGTGCAACTTCCACACAAATTATGAAATAAATCCAGCAGAAAAAGTGCAAAAGAGAGGTGGGTTAAAAACTTCCTTTTGTCCAGAGAGAGTTGCAACAATTTACCTTTGCCTTAAGGTCATTAATGACATCACCTACAGTGCTCTGTTTTGGCAATCTAATGGTATGAATCACTACCTGAGATCATGAGAGGTTCCATGAAGCACAAAAATTATAATACACAAAGTAATTGCACTAAGAAAACTAATGTTTCATCATCTGCACTAACCTCATCCTTAGTAGCATGATGAAAAGCAACTTTTAATGTTTTAAGGCCTTGCAATTCTGGTAGAGGGATGTCTAATACTTCATAGTATAGAATATCAGATGTCTATCAAGCAAAACAAACAAAAAATCAGGCATTATAACAGAGAGATGAAAAAACAACTGGCAGAGATCTAAAATTCTATGGTATACCTGATTGTAGTGCACCAGCATATCAGACAAATGATCCACTCCTCGGAATTTGATGGGCTGGGGTTTAGGTTGCTGGGAGTAACAGTTATGAGATGTAAGCCTAATTTTGGATGGGTCATCCAAGCCAAGATGGTGAGCTACTCTTTCCGCAACATCATCATAAGTGTGGAGCTTTGAACTGAAATAGGAAAGAGTATAAGCAAACACAAAATAAAGACTTCAACCAATTAGTCACATTCCAGGTTAAATTCACTTACAGCTCAAGACAGAATTCATCCTCTTTCGATTTCTCCAAAGATCGAAAACGAACAACCTATGGATCAGGAAATATAAAACTAATGTAGCAGAATACAAAATATACAATATGGTAGTAGTATTAGTATTTCTAGAAAATGACAGCTCATGATAACATAGTTTGAACCATTGTTGTCTAAACTAGCCAGGCCTGTTAGATATGAACCAGGTGACTGCCAAGGACCAATTCAGGTTTCTATTCTTTCACCAGGCCAAACCCAGGTGACCTGGCAGGGTTTTTAGAGACCCAGCAAGGTATCCTGGTGAAACCCAGTCAAGACCTGGCAGGTCAACCATAAAACTGGATATAAAAAAAAATAGAACTAAATTGCATTCTTTTCCTTCCCAAATAAAAGCAAAATCCCAAAAATAACTGAGCTCTAGAAACAAAGCAATTCTCCATCACTTATATTTCAGTTCACATCAACTGTTCTCTCACATCAGTGATCTCTCACTTAGGTCTCATCATCAACCAATTCACTATTTCTAAGTTATACTGCAAGATAGAAAATGGAATTTGATGGGTACTACTACTGACTTGTTTCAGCATTTGGATTTTTCTCCATTTGATTTCTTATAACTGTATCTAGTTGAGTTAGGTTTTCTATGCCGAGTTATGTTATCTTCATTCAGATTCTTCGCTAATTCTGTATTCAATGCCTGAAACTGTTCTTGTTAATGGTTTTGGACTTTCATTCTTCTAGCTTGTGACCTTCCACTTGCCTTCAATAATATGTTCTCTGCATATTGAAGTGGACCTATTGTCCAAAAGATCTTGTCATTTTTTTTGCTTTAATTCAATTACAGATCTTGAAAGAACCAGGGGGGGGGGGGTTCAAAATTAAAAAATCATCAGAAATTTTTTTAAACAAGTTTTATTACTATTTCTATTCTTTTTTATTTTTATAATTTAATATTGCAGAACAATAGCTAAAGTCATGTTTTGGTTTTGGTTTTGGTTTCTTTTTTCTTTTCTGTTCTTTTTGCATTCCATTCACTGGAAAGAATGAAAATTGCAGACCTGCCGGGTAAAGCCAGTTACCCGGGACTCTTTTCCAGGTTGTAAATGTGCCATTATACCAATACCAAGCATCCAGCTATTAGAATGAAAACTACCAAGCCATGGTAGGACAGAAATCAAAAACTTTTCAACAGCAAAATGTTCTGCTCAACAGTATAGAGAATTCAATCTCTTATCAAATCATATATACCTGGCGATTGTGCATGTACTCAAGGAAGGAAGGCACATCAGGGTAGCGGCACTGTTCGTCACTTCCCATTGGAGGGGGTTTCTGATAGCAAACAATATCTCCATCTTCAAGCTGCCAAAATATCCAGGAGGTATGATTACCAAGTTGTAGACATAAAGTAATTTGCTGAAGATGAATTTATTCACAAGAACTTTGCATTAAGAAGTTGATTTTAAGTACCTGACTAGAACGAAAAGTGAGCCTCTTGTCAATGTGTTCGCACATGACATTAGGTTCAAACTTTATTTCCTGAAAGAAAACAGGAGAGATATTTACTGAAACTAAATTTTGATCCCTTAAAAATCAGAATAGTGTTGGACTACAAACTAAATGTAATGACTAGCCTCGTAAAGTTCAATCTCCTGGTCAGGAGCAAAGCCAGCCATTTCATTTAGTTTCGTCAGGATCTCCAACGGCTTGCCGCTACCCTTTACAAACAGCCTCCCTACATACCTGTTATCAAAGAAGTTCAGCAACAGTAACTGGCTGCAATTCCTAACAAAAGTAAAGTGTACGTGGGAATACCGGAGTTCCTCCTTCGATGGATCATAAAGTTTAAAGAAAAGAAGGATATCATCTTTAGTCTTCTCAGGTGGAGGAACAGGTCGCAAATCCTGAATCATCACAGAGATAAGTTATAGTAAGAGATCAAATAACATTCATCAAAATAAACCTGAAAATCATTAAAAAGGAATCGATGGAAAAGGATAAAGCATATAACAAACCTGTCCAATTTCTACTTCCAGAAACAGCTTTAGCTCCGCGTTATTTGCCTTATTAGAAACCTCTCTCAATTGTCCAACCTACAATGCCTCCAGTCATTATGAAAACAAAATGGACAAGTGCCCCCCAAAGCTAACACTACCATAGGCACACATTTAAATTTGCATGGGTCTAAACCAACCAGAAGTGCATAAACTTCTACAGAACAGTCAAAGTTTGTATATCTGTAGGTTCAGTTTGGACTGATAATTTGGTGTTTGGACTTCTCATTTTGGGACAAAAAAGAGAGGAAACAAATACAACATGACACAGAAACCTTTATTCAACCAGCCACATTTTTTTTTTCTTTTGGGAATCATTCACCAAAGCAAAATACAAACTCACAAGCACCCTGCATCTTCAGGTTGTCAAGGATGATGAAAGAAATGCATATCCGAAAACCCTAATTCAACAACCATGATAATATTTCCCCGGGCTCTCATTTGAGTGAGACTAGGATTCAATTTTCCATATTTCCGAAGTCACACAAAATTTCATGTTAATGGAAGGGTCATCTATATTAGCACGTCTGTTCACCTAATTACCCAGAGAATCAAGATGTATGCAATAGCACACGTACATATTTAGCAATGACCAAGCATGAGGATGTAATCAATCTCTACTTACAGACTGTGCTTCCTCCTGAGGAGTCAGTGGCCGATTTGGACGGTATGTATGATTTTGTCGCTTTGCCCACAGCCAAAAACGTTGAAGTTGCACTGGTATACCAAATTCTTTAGCAACTTCTTCCTGTGAAAATAAATTGGAAGACCATCAATTAGAAAGACCAAAATAAATATACAATAAGAATTCATAGTCATAAGAATATTACTAAGAAAACAATAGAAAATAAGATACGAGCAACTTTTGTACCATAAAAGAGATAGTGAAGAAGACTGTCACAAAGAAGAAGATTCAAGGAAGAATTACTAATACATGGGATCCAATGTTGGTTGATAATGAAACTTGGTATTGGTATGACCCCATATAGGCTGTATTGTGTGCATGCAGCTGTGCTGGTTTAAACTTTTAGGTTGGAAGCTCCATTACAGAATCAAAGTTGATATTCCCACCATTGAGCATTGACACACAGCATAGTCCATTATCCAATTACAACTCAATTTGAAGCAGGGGCATAGGAGGGGAAATCAAGAAAAAAAATGTGCTTTATGAAGTGACTGCTCCCCAGAATGAACCCACTCACTTCGTTATATGATTTGAAATTCAACAATATTCCAGATGACAGTACCTTTGGTGCAGCTGTCAGCATGTTTGAGCACTCAATTGTATGGTTGAAAATTTAACAATATGCAAGACAATAACACCTTTGGTGCAACTGTCTTCAAGCTTGAGGACTAACTTGTGGATGCATGTCAATATGTTAAAATTGTGGATTGGGATATAAGACATCAACATAAGTGGCTGCAAAAATGAAAATGAAGCCACAATTTCCAAATATGGATTAACAAAGAAAAATGATGTACCTTGAAAAGGTTGAAGGTTATCTGTTTCTGGATACGGAAACTTCGTACTTTGTCATGGTCCACAAGATCAAAATATACATCCTTGCCAATCTGTTCAAGTAGATCCTCACTGCGTGCAACCTAAAGGCACAGAATAACTGAATCAGTAACTTATTTTTCCAAAAAATATAGATCCTATGATATACCAGCAAACATAAAGCACAGCATTGAATTCATGCATGCATCAGGGCAATTGGCATGTGTTTGTGCGTGAGAGAGGGAGAGATGCAACCTTTATTATGGTGTACAAGTGCGCCTCTGCTTTTTCCTTTCTCTTTTGCTCCTTTTCCTCCTGTTCTTTCTTCAATCTTATCTGAAATGAGATATTTGAAGTGCATGGCCAAAGCATTGTTTGTAAAATAGAACATGGAAACACAACTTTATAGGAACAAAAAAATAATCAACATCTCACCCTGAGGTGCTCTGCAATGTCCTTCTCGTCCACATTACAGATTATTTTTTCCTTGTCACTTTCACGAATATACACAAGCATATAAGCATTTGAGTACTTTGTAAACTTGAAGGGAGAGTTGTTGAAGCCAGGATTTGTCTGTGGTAACTGTTTGACAGAAACAAGGAGCACAAAGATTATATGAATGAAGTGAAAGTAAATGGAAATTAACAGGTATGCTGGAAAATCTTACCTCTTCCTCACCACCATACTGCTCCTCTAATGCCCTTTTGATATCCTCTTTGGTCACCCGCTCATCATCAAATTTGAACCTACATGCCATGAGTTTTAAGCTGTGAGATGAAAGACACAATCAGACAGCCCAAGTTCAATGCAAAAACAGATCAGTAGAACTCATATAGTACACAGCAAAGATGCTGCTTGAGAATATGCTTAAAAGAAAAGGCATAAATACCCAAGTTCAAGCATGCCAGTGAGATGAAAGAGTGGTGGAACCAAGTTTAAGAAAAGGATATACACCAACTAGAAACCAGATACTTAAGTGATCTCATAGAGTTTCATCAAGAATTTTTCAACAAAACCAAGATGGTATGGAATGGGAAAAAAGATTAGCTCAAGACACTCATTTCCTTCACAAGCATTTCAGTCAGTAGAACCATGCTGATAAGTTTAAAAAGAAATAATATAAAAGCAAGGATATATATAGATTGCTGAAACCAGCCTCAATTAACAGATTGCATACCACTGATCTGACAGAGTTGGTCTGATATAAGCATAGTAGTGTCCACCATGCACACCACCACTGTGAACCAAAACACTGCAAAAAAGGAAAGAAAGAAAGAATAGTGATTGATACCGTAAACCAAATTGCACGAATTCATATCATAAATAAATAAGGCTTGGTAAAGGTTCTATCTTGTCATAAGAGTCAGAGAATGATAAGCGCAACCAGATACAATGGGAAAGTTGATACCTGTGAAGGGTGTATAGATTGCGGACACTGCGGTCAGCCTCTGGTGATAAATATTTCCCATTCTCTCTATCAAGATCAAGTTGCAAAGGGAACTCATAGCGATCATTTATCTGCATAAATAAGTGAAATAAGCAAGGCACTTTCTACAATCATCAGTCAAACACATAAAAGGACCACCAAACAATAAGAGAACTTGTGTTGTACATCCTAAGAATCATATAATTGGAATTTATTGCATGAGAATAGAAAATACAAATGGTATAATGGAAAAAAAAGAAGCAAACCATGTGCATTTCATAAAAGAAATAATTCCAGTCAATTACTAACCTTCACCATTGTATCCCGCATAAAATCATACTCGAACCTTTTAAGTTGAAGTTGGAGAACTGGGGGGAAGTCAATGAATAGGACACCCTTTCTAGCATCCTGAAAACATCCAAAAGCAGAGCACATCATAAAACATTTGTCAAAGAGCAAACCATGCAAAAACTAAAGGCATTTGCAGCATTTCATTTAAATGCACTTCCAAAGAAGTTAAAATATGCAAAAGCTTCAAGTTCCAGAGTTTAAAATGCATGTCACCTGTAATCCATGTTGTTCAGCATGATATTTATTGTCACCTTCAAGACGTTCCACCTCCACATACTTATCAAAAGAAGCATAAACATCCCGACAGCCTTTGACATCAAGCTGAAGATCTACAATTATATATACATATATATAAAATTCCATGAGGTCCACAAGATGAATCTCGGATAATTTACTATTATCCGCTGTAACCAAAATCTGTACCATAAAATGACTCCTTTCTTGTCGACTTATAGTCAACATTGATGCATTCAATATAATTCATATGGTGCCCTTCAAATAGCTGTTGTATAGTGCCCTCCACAACAGTTCCCTGTGACAGTAAACCAAAATGAATATGAATCCAGTAGTCCTTCACCCACATTTTAGCAATGAACAAACATACCCTAAGACTATTAAACACCCTGTACCTTCATTTTATCTTCAAGCTTTTCACACAGAACCCTATTAAGTTCTTGGACATCATGCTGCATGAAAGAGTCATATGTATCCCAGCCAAAAGACTTTGTCAACTCTTTTGTAGCTACGCTAGTGTCACTGTATTGAAGTTTATAAAACAAACTCTGCAAAGCCAGAGGAATGCTCCCTGATGGTATATCATTCTCAGTCGTTGGCATATGATATACAGCCTGCAATTAACATCTCACATGAAGAGGCTTGTGCATAATTTCAATAATTTTATTTTTTTTAAGAAATTCTTCATAATTTCAATAGTTCGAATTACAAAAAGTAGAATACAATAAACCTTTCTGAAATAAGGAATATGATACAGCGTCTGAAGGAGAGAGTTCATGTAGCATGTAGCTCCTTGGTTCTTTAGACCAACATAACCGGTCTCCTTCTTCGAATCATGTGACCAGTAATCAATGACCTTACGAACAGCAACATCAGCTTCAACCACACATGTGTCATTTACAAGATACCCTCTCCCAGGGTCATACAATTCCCCAAGAGGCATGAATGAAGTGAATCCCCAATCACTCTCACGTGCATTGAACTGGTGCTGCGTGTCTGATAATGAAATAAAGGAAAGTCATGACCATGCATTCAGTTAATTTTGCCTACGTCATAGGAAAATATGCATATATGTTCATTTCTTTCAGGAAAAACAATCAATAATGGATTTGTTCAAGCTGTTACTAGGTAAATCTCCATTTTCCACATACCAGATTACATTTAGACTGCACCTAACCCAGCACTATTGCATACTTTACCAATGCCAAGGAAACTACAAAGTCCATGTTTCTTCTGGACAGCATATTACATGAGTCTGACCAATTAATCACCATACCAATGTCAACAAAATCCAAGGTTCATATTTAAAGGAACCAAGTAACATTTCTTCTCCTTCATATATTATGTCTTGATCTCTTTGTCTTCAATATAAAATGGTAAGAATTTCAACATACAAGATAGCTATTAGCCATAGTGACAACGTGAACAAGAATGCCCCCTATCTAGTTAAAACACATGAAATGCCCCCTCGCCAAGCAATTGTATTCCTTAAGCATTTGTAGTTGCAGTTGCAGTTACTCATGCTTGAATCACCAATGTACACCAAATTCAGTTTAAGCAGCCCTCCCATGTTTTCCACCATCATATCTAATGGACAAGACTTCCAGGTTTCATTCCAGATGAACCCTGAGAGTTTATCACACATGACCAGACATGTACATGGAGCAAACAGTATCAGACACAAATATGATACAAGTAGAGCTCATTTTTTGACAACTAATTTTATATCAAATAAACTCGTCAATGATCCAGGAGGACTACTCCGCAAATACCACGGCAAAAAATTGAGAAGAAACCTTAAAAGAAAGGCATAAACAAAAAGATAACTAATATAATGATTGCTTAGGAACAAACTAATTTGTCTATCACGATGGTTATGGCATGTTATGTCCCGTTGATATAGTATTGTGTGATTACACACAAACATGCATGCACACATGCACCAACCAAAGTTAAATGGAACTGTCAAGATACTCTTAGCACCAGGATATTGATAAAATGTTTTTGAAGGAGAAAATATCAGTTCAAGTGCACCAGTAGTGAGCGAATACCTTTCCGAATTGAGTACTTTTGATGAAGTTGATTGATAACAGTCAAGCTAAACTGTGCATATCGACTCCAGCCATATGGCAAAGTTGCTGAATCAGCAACATCGAGATACATGGATAAATGATCCACATTGTTACCCTTTGGAAAAATCAATATCCGCCTGACAGCCAATCACGAAGAACATTCAATAATCAAAAGCAGGCACCAAACACCACAAATAAGAAGAATACATCATATTGTCCAATAAAAAGAAAAGAAATGATCCACGCACCACTTGTAGCCTCCAACAACAAAAACATCAGAGTAGAGCTTCTTAGCATTTAGCCTCGAAAAATTATCAATCGTCCATGTAAACCTAGCAGATGGTGGATCATCCACCGACTGTGCATCAACTGCTGTTGCAGTTTCGGCTTGTGCTACTACAAAAAATTAACCACCATAAAAATAAAAATAATCCAAAACCAAAACTTCCCTTGCAGATCCCAGAAAAAAGAAATTCCCATCAAACACAAGCAAAAACCCAATTATCCAGTCATAAAAAAAAAAATAACGATGCATTAAAAATCATACTTCGATCCTAAAAAATACGTAGCCTTTGCTTTCATATTAGCTCAGTAAACCATGTAAAAAGAAAGCATCAAAGAAAATAATTCAAAAATATAAAAAAAAAATCAAGCAAAAGGCATGATAAAAAATTAAATCATGCATTAAAGATCATACTTTAATTCTAAAAGAAGCAAACTTTACTTTCACATTAGCTCCGTAAAAAGAATAAAAAGAAAGCATCAAAGAAAATAATTCAAACCAATAAAGAAATAAACAATTTTCTCAGGCACCATTTTCTCAGGCACCAAACAGAAAAATAAGGGCACCTTCCATTGGCTGAGGTCCATCAGCAAATTCAGTTTGTGGGACCAACATCTCGTCGTCTTCTTGTTGCTACAGAGAACAAAAGTCAATGTGAGAGCTTTGGATCTGTTAATCGAGACCCTAGAGAGCTAACGACGGGCAGCACAAATTCAAAATCAAACACTAAGATTAAACAAAATTGAAAAAAACAAAAAAACCTAACTGATTCAAAAATCGAAATTAAAGTGGAAAAGATAAGCGAGGATGAGTGGGAGATTTAGCAATTACATTTAACGGAGGAGGAGTCATGAGAGTCATGGATGGAGGAATCGGAGAGGAGTGTAAAGTGAGTAGTTCAGAGAGAGGGGGGGGGGAGATTGGTGTAGAAAAAGGAGGGGGGGGGAGAGAGGAGAGAGAGAGAGGAAGAGGGGTTTACTGTTCTAGTACGAGAAAAGGTACGATATTGGTATTTTGTGATCATTTATAGGTAACAAGTAAAAAACGTAGTGCATTGCGAGACGGTACTTTGCATGGGTAAGAATGAAAAATTAAATGTTTTGGTGATTATTTTTATTTTTCCTTCTAATTTTCTTACTAAGAGGTTCATCCCTCGTGAGTGATTAAAATTGTTTTTTCTCTTAATTATTTAGTATTCAGTAGTAAAAGATTGAAACTAAAAATTTTATTTTTCTTGTGATAAAATTTTATTTTTTTTGTGATCTCATATTGGAACAATGTAATTACTATTATAATAGTTACTAAATATTTATATGGTCGTTAACTTTAGAACCCATAAAATTAATTGAGATACGTGTAAATTAGCATGAATATCCAATTTAATAAAAAAAATTGTTATTTCTTTTTGTTTTTAATTTTATGAATTTAAATATTAGGACCAGTAATTTATTAAATTTTTTCAAATTCACTTTAAGATAATTTAAGAAAATATATATCGCTTGAAATAGTATTGTTTGTTTAGAGGAATAGTAAAAAAAGGAATAGAATAATTAATTGGTTCATAGATTTCTACAAAGATGGTTTGGTTTTGTTTTTCTCGTGATAAGTGGAATTGAATTGTAATTATTGATATGGTAGTAATTTCTTGTATATATAGATTTTGTCTTCATCTTATTATAAAAAAATATTATCACATTATAAAAAAATAAGTAAAAATTAATTTAATATATTTTAAAATAAAAAACAATTTAAAATTAAAAAACAACACATACAAGAAATTAAATCCCTATTTAGTATTGTGTTTCAAATAAAAATTTGGCAAAATTTTGATTTTTTTTAAAATTAATCTTTTTATATTACTTTAATACGCTACTACTAAAAATAATTTTTAAAATAATAATAAAAATATTTTAAAATATTTTCTAATAAAAATATTTTATAAAACAACTAAAATCTTGCATTCCATCAAAAATCACTTATTGGGCGGGGATTGAGTTTTTTCTACAAATTTCTCAACTATAAAATATTAGAATTAATTTGAATGATCATAATTTGGTGGATTATAAGATAACATTACATAATCGTTAATTTTTTTATTTATTTATTTTGATAATATTCAATCTAAATCATAGACTATCCAAATCCGTCAAGCACGTGGCATGATCATGATCAACTCCAAGACAAGTCTTCTTAGATCCCAAACGACGCTAAAGATGCTGTAAATATTTTTGCGAAACAATTTGAAAAAAATAACAAAGTCTTCGTCAAGAAACATGGATAGCCAGGAAACTGACTTCAAGGTCTTGACCAATGAGGCCACAATGGACCCACAATTCAGACTATTTGCAAAATCCACCAGGCTTTTATTGACATGTATATTCTCTGTACTTCCCCAAATCCCTTTGTTTTTCCTCCATGGATGCATTGACGTTGAATGTCGGATAACCAGTCACGCATTCCAGAACGAAGAAAGGTTTCAATAAATCAATTGAAAAACCTTGAATGAGCAGGTTTATGGCGGATTAATTGAATGATGGGTGCTAATGATGGATTATTTGAATGAAGGGGTTAACAGGAGAGAAAAAAATTCAGTTGAACCCATAACATGGATTATTCATGTGAATTACAGAGAACCAAAAACAAAAGCAGTGCTCCAGAGAGGAAGGTGGCCAAGTGGAATGCTAGACATGATTCAAATTAAGATGAAAGATTATGAATTTCAAAGAATCCAAAAACTTATCATTTGATGACAGGGTCTGCAAATTTTTGTACAAACAATGCCATTCTTCGAGAGGAATTACATCATAATCCTTCTTGTCAAAAATGGACCTGCAAGAATGAGTAGCCAATAAAACATTAACTAATACTGAATCATATGATGAGCTGTGCTTTCTTTTTTCTTCTTTCATCAAGCAAGGACTGTTTGTTGCTTCTGACTAACCTATTCTAAATGAAAAGAAACGATGAAATTATTTAGCATGTCGTTTCAAAATCCCCCCTCCTTTTTCCTGGAAAGAAACTAAGCCATGGCCTCTAAGGGATCTTCCAACCCCTTAGAGGCCTTTGATACTCATCATCTTCTATTTTATCTGTTCTCACTCCCTTTTGTTTCATCAAGAAGCCAGTCAGAATCTAAGTCAGCATGTTTGAGCGGGCATACCTGAGGCATCTTTCAACAGTAATCAACATTTAATCTAGCATCCAGTATTTTCTCTTCACGCCAATGCTACTGTGCGGCCATACAAAATATGACAAGGAAATATTATTATTCAGACTAGGAGCACAAGAAAGCAGAGAGCTGCTTTCAAGTTGAAATCAGCGTCTGAACAAATACAATTCAGAGAAGAATTGAAATGAAAGAGAGAAGAATTGAAATGAAAGAGAATTAAGAAATAGACGTGTGCACCGGCCACCTACTAATTCTATACAGGAGATCCCTGCACTTATAAAGAGCATGGATGCAAATCTTGCAGTTTTCTTATGTCCCAGCAACAAAAGCTGTCCCAATATTCTTCCTAATAAAATCCATTAAATCCATGTGTACCAGGTAAAAGGACACCAAGTTTTGCATAGTTTGACACCTGAGAAATATAGAACATTCTACTCCATTTCTCCTCACATGATTGGTCATGCTTATCCCAATGAAAAAATGTTCTAGTCTCCGTTTCTCCTTACATGACAACTTGTGGTTAACCCAGTGAATAAAAAGCAGATATTCAAGTGCGAGAGCAAGTACCTGTTGGCCAGCAGTTAAGAGGCAGAGATTGCTTTGTAACCTTCCTTCTCAAGTGTCTTTGCTATGGAAATATCACCGGTTTTTACAATTCTGCCATTCTCCTAAAAGAACATAGAAAAAAACAAATTCAGGAGTCAGGACAATATTAAAACATTCATCACAGCCACATTAGTTTCTCTATCTCACGGTATAGTAACACGAACAGTTTTTTGACAAATTAAAAAGCATCACAACCACAGGAATAGAAATCAAGTAGTTGAGCAATATTGCATAATATGGATATTTCTCACAATTATTTCAATTGAAAAACCCCCCAAGTACAGCTATTAAGTTTTTTACTTTTTTTTATCTTCCAGAGAATATCAGATTCCCCGCCACAGGAAGCAGCCAAGGAGCGAGGTGTAAGAAGAAGCACATAACTTTTTGTAGCTCCCCTGGGTGTTTATATACATTGTATAATTGTATTATTTCATGAAATGCAACTATAAATTGATTTCCAATGAAGACTGACCAATATTACAAACATACAACTAAAAGATTCATTGGGATCAATGCACTACTTCATAATATAGATCTTTTTATCACATCAAGCACACCGTTACCAACAACAAATAGGATGCTCCAATTGACTCACCATGATATGAATGCACGTGGGCTTGATGAATTCCAGAAGCCGTAGATAATGAGTAATCATCAAAACAGCATTGTTCGGGGTCAACATCCCATTCACTGCTTTTGCTACATCTTGAAGGGCATCAATATCCAACCCAGAATCAATTTCATCTAATATAGCCAATTCTGCACCCAAAACCTAGAACACACAAAGCCCAAATTGATTTCCAAACAATACAAGAACAGATTCCAGTTTGTTTCTCACAAAAACTCCAAAAACATTACAGCAAGTCAAAAATTACCGCAAGTTGTAAAATCTCATTCCGCTTTCTTTCACCACCACTGAACCCTTCATTCACATTTCTATTAAGAAAATCACTCTTCATGTTCACAAGCTCAAGTTTTGGAAACAAATACGCATAGAACTGCAATAACAAAACAAAATATCATTGTAGAAAAATATAGATACAGTCATTCAACTGGACAAACGCAAAATCTCATAATCATACCTCGATAGGTCCAAGTTCAGGCAGACCGAGTTTCCGTCTTCGCGCATTATAAGCCATATTAAGAAAATCAATATTGTTAACACCAGGAATCTCAACTGGTGACTGAAAACTCATAAAAAGCCCAGCAAGTGACCTTTCTTCTGGCTCCATGTCAAGCAAGTTCTCCCCTTTAAACACTACACTCCCTCCAGTTACCTCGTAATCCGGATGCCCAGCAAGAACCTTACAAAAATTAACAGAAAACCATTAAATCTTCCAATCATAAAGCCATAATTAAACCCTTAATCCTCTTAACCATGATTAAACTAACATAAAGTTCTAACCTTTGAAAATGTGCTCTTACCAGACCCATTTTTTCCCATAATAGCATGAACCTATTCACAGATCAAAAAACACCCACATAATTAATCAAGCAGAATTTTATTTATTTATAAAATAAATCAACACTTATTAATCTTTGAACCACTTTAACTTATCAACCAACCTCTCCTTCGTAAAGGACAACGTTGACGCCTTTGAGAATCTCCTGTTTCGACTCAGCAATCACAGCAGTCAAATCCTTGACTTCCAGCAACGGCCTTTTCTTCCCCGAATCGGTTCCAGTAGTCCCTGTGGTTTCTACGGCAGGGACAGAGGCAGTGACTGCAGGAAGACGGCGGGTGGAGCGGAGACGGAGAGAGCGAGTGGCAGAATATGTGAATAAGTTTGAATTAAGGGGCAGAGTTGAAAGTTTAAGCGGAGGAGGAGAATGGATGAGTGGTGGCTGTAGAGAGGGAGAAGGGGAGGAGAGAGTGAAGCGTAAGGCCATCTTCTTTTTGGAGCGAAAAGGTTAAAAATCGTTATAGCGATCGTTGACGACACAGGAGATGCTCTGAGGTTTTTCCTTTCTTATGTTGTAACGTCGGATGCGGTCGGGATGGGCCTAGTATGGTTTCGTTATTGGATAAAACGGCCCATGATGTTGGACTATTGGGCTTTGAGTCAAAATATTGATGTGAATAGACTCTTGGGTAGTCTTGGATGTGTTATTTTGAGAATTAATGCATGATTTTTTATAAATCATCAAATCTAATTTTGAGAGAGAGTGTTTTAAAAATATTATCCATCGATTTATTGCTGGGTTTTATTAGAGGTGAGCAAAAAATCAAAAAACTGATTAAACCGAGAAAACAAAAAAAAATAATCGAAGAAACCGGACCGTGAAAAAAAACCGATTAAAATTTTAAAAAAACCCACTGGTTTGGTTTCGGTTTTATAAGTCTGAAACCAAAAAAACCGAACCGAATCCAAACAAAAAAAAACCAAGCCAACCGACCGTTTTTGTCACCAAAAACCAAGCCGAACCGAAACTGGTTGGTTTGAACCGGTTTCGGTTTTTTTAAAAAAAATTCGGTTTGGTTACTCCTTTTTTTGATAAAAACTGAACCGAACAAAAAATAATCACCTCTAGATTTTATACCCGTAAAACTTGATAACAACGATCTTGCTGAAGAAAAAAGTAAATATTTTTATAAATATTAAAATGAATGGTATTTTACGGTGTGTGTCATGAACCAAGGTTGTGTTTTGTTGGTATTTTATAACAAGGAGATGAAATACATAAGAGATAAATATATGTTTGGTTGAAGAAAAGAGATGAAAATATAAAATAAATAAATATTTTTAATAATTTTTATGTATTTTTAAAATATAAATTACATGGAGATATGTTTTTTCTGTCTTTAATATTTTTCATCTTTTTTGTCATAGAACAATAATTTAACACTACTTTAAAATATAAAAGTATTTAAATAATTTTAAAAACGATCAAATTTAGCCTTTTTAAAATGCCGTAAAAATATTTACCCCCCTTAAAAATTGTTCATGAGTGTCATGCAAATTATTATCAATATGAAATTAGTAAATATATTGTGAAAAGATTTCCAAAATCAAGAAAAAAGAAGAAGACTTTTTGTGTGGGGTAAGGGCAAGCATTGGAGCACCAGCAAGGGCCCATCGCAAATTTGTTTATAAATAAAACTATATAGCCCACAAGAACATAAGGCTAGTTTGTGGACCGACATCCTTGAGGACTGTCTAGCATTTTTGACACGCGTGATAAAAAAAACAAAAAAAAACTCCCAAGTCCAATCTTGCTTGCTAGGGAAGACCTTTGGGATGCCGGCAACTAAAAAAATAAAGAAAGAATTGTTCCCCACGTGTTACCCTTCCCTCTCCTTAACCAGCAACCGACGCTTTTTTCACCCAACCACAGAATGGTTAGAAGCTCTTTTTTAGTCCTTGTATTTTTATTTCTATACTGTTTCCTCCCTGTATTTTTATTTACTAATATCAATCCTCTACTTTCAAAATGATTTTTACAGTATCATGACGCGTGCTCAGACTCAGACTTTCCAACTCTACGAGTTTTACGAGTTGATGATTTAAAAATAACTCGAGCGTAGAGTCAAATAAAGACGAAATAAAAATGAATTTCACACCAACACAGCAATGTTTGATTTATCATACTAACCACCTTCGAGATTGTTTTATAGCTTGCTTTTAAAATTTTAATTTTCTTGAAAATATATTAAATCAAGATTTTTTTAAGTGTTTTGATGTATTTATATTAAAAAAATATTATTTTAAAATATTATTAATTTAAAAAACTTTTAAAATATATATTCTATCACACTACCAAGACACACTACTAAATATAAAATTATATAAAAAATATTTGTGAATTTAATAATCATTGCTTTAAAATTTTTTTAAAAAAAATATATAAAATTTTTTTTTACCGCAGAAGGAAAAAGACTGTGAAAGAAGCTTTTAACCGCCAGAAAACAGTAAACTACCCAACAAGACATTGTGTCACTGTCTTCTCCCATGCTTTTATTTTATGTACCTTCAACGAATGTATAAAAGTATAAAACACAACACCAGAGACAGGGAGCCCAAGAAAAACAAAGTACTGAGAAGAGAAAGAAAGAAAAGACTGGCCTTTGAAGCAAGCAAAACCAACCCAACCCCTCACCTCTTCTATTTTTATATATCTATCATCACCTCTTCAACAAGCCAATTTAACCCTCCATCAATCTTTTCCTTCTTCAATGGCCATGGCGCCTTCACCTTCTTGCATCCACATTTTCTTCGCTTCTATTCTTCTTCTCTCAAATTTTCATCTCGGGTTCTCTTCCTCCTCCTCTACATTGCAAGAAAACCATAGCAATGGGTCTTATTCAGGCCAAATCAACTCAAACTCAGTTCTTGTAGCTCTTCTTGACTCACATTATACAGAACTGGCTGAACTTGTTGAAAAGGCACTTCTTTTACAAACCCTTGAAGATGCTGTTGGTAAACACAACATCACCATCTTTGCTCCTAGAAATGAAGCTCTCGAACGTGATCTTGATCCCGAGTTCAAGCGGTTCTTGCTTGAACCTGGCAATCTCAAGTCTCTCCAGACTCTCCTACTTTATCACATTGTCCCCAACAGAATCAATCTCAGCCATAACTCTTCTCTTCACCATCACAGCACTTTGTGCCGCGATAGAATCAAGCTCGGCAGTCAATCCGGCGAGAAGTTAATAGACTCGGCGAAAATCATTCAAGTGAATGCAGTGGAGAGGCCAGACGGCGTAATTCATGGGATTGAAAGGTTGCTAATCCCACGATCTGTTCAACAAGATTTCAACAATCGCAGGAGTTTGCAATCAATTTCAGCTGTGAAACCAGAAGGAGCACCAGAGGTTGATCCAAGAACACACAGGTTGAAGAAACCAGCACCACCAGCAAAACCCGGTTCAGCCCCGGTTCTACCAATCTACGATGCAATGGCACCCGGCCCATCTCTTGCCCCGGCTCCAGCTCCTGGTCCAGGTGGACCTCATCACCATTTCAATGGAGAAAGACAGGTTAAAGATTTCATTGAAACCCTTCTTTTGTATGGAGGATACAATGAAATGGCTGATATTCTTGTGAATTTAACATCATTAGCAACAGAAATGGGAAGATTAGTATCTGAAGGTTATGTGCTAACAGTTTTAGCCCCAAATGATGAAGCAATGGCTAAGCTCACAACAGACCAATTGAGTGAGCCAGGAGCACCGGAGCAGATAATCTATTACCATGTGATACCCGAGTATCAAACTGAAGAAAGCATGTACAATGCTGTTAGAAGATTTGGGAAGATTTCTTATGATACATTAAGATTGCCACACAAAGTTTTGGCACAAGAAGCTGATGGGTCTGTGAAATTTGGACATGCTGAGAATTCTGCTTATTTGTTTGACCCTGATATTTACACAGATGGAAGAATCTCTGTTCAAGGGATTGATGGGGTTCTGTTTCCATTAGAGGAGAAGGAGAAATCGGATACCAAGACGGAAATGAAGAGTGTTAAGGTTGCTGCTAAGCCGCAAAGGAGAGGTATGTTCCCTTGAATTTCGCTTGCTTAGTGTTTTATTTTTAAATCTCGTCTCGGCGTTATTTCGGTTTTGGTTTAGATGTTTCGGTTGTTTTTTTGGCCGGAGCTGTAGAGGGCTTTTTTTTTTACTACAGGTGTGTTGTCTTGAATTTGCTTGCTCTGCTAGTTTTTCTTTTTTTAGTTACTGTCCACCTTCCAGGGTTAATTTCGATATGGGCCGATATTTCTGTTTCGGTTCAGATATTTCGATGGTTAATTTGGCGGGGAGGGTAAAGGGTTTTCTTTTGTCCTTTTCTTTTTTGTGACCATGTTATTGAATTTGCTGACCTTGCATTGTTACAGTCTTGAGGTTCTTATTTTGTGGACTTCTTTGGGAGTTAATTTTAATGTTGACCGATATTTCGGTTTTAGTAAAAAAGTTCCGGTGGTGGCTTTGGCCAGCCAGCCAGGAAAGGGTGGGTTTTGGCTTTTGGGTTAGGTATTGGCATGGGGGATTGTGAGTGTCGGTGGTCAGAGCTCGCCAGAATGGCATATTTGTCTTTTCCTCCCCCCTCTTGGTGGGTCTTTACTCTTTAGTTTATTTAGGGTTGTGTTTGTGAGACATTAGTACATTGCAGAAGATATGAAATCTGTGGTGCTTGTAGCTTAATTATTCTGCCTTTTCTTTTGTTAATCACAATTATCAGAAGCTAGTGGACTAAAAAATTTGGGATTATTCTGAAAATATTCCTTTTAACATTACATGAGCCAGCCATCTCCTCTCTTAATTTGATTCATGATCTCTTAGGACAATGCCTTGCAACTACCAATCATGTTATTATGACATTATCATTTATTTATGAAGATGTTGTGAAGTCAACATCTCTACCAATTATATAGATTATAGCAAGAATGGTATAGAACATGAGAAAAAAAATAAAATTGTTACATACTCTCAGTATTTTGTTATATTTCATCCATAGTTATAAAACTCGACCTTAATTAAATTTTATTTTATTTTTAAATCATAATTTAAATTAATCCTTCTAGCCCATAATCTATATCCGGAGCCAGGTTAACTATGAGCCAAGATGAAGTAACCATTACCCTAATAATCTAGAAAAAAACTTGGATGAAAATATATATAAACACACACTCACACTAACTCCTACCATAACAAGAATTATAGTGTTTTGTTTGTAATGCCGACTTGCACCCTTCTTAATTGTAAAGGCCAACAAAAGACAGGGTGTTTTTGCTTATTTATGTCTATGATCTTAAGCACACAATAAATTCATTTGGTTTGAAAACAATTATTGGGCATGATTTATTTTGTTTTTATTACAAGTTATTTTAGTATATAGTATACAGTCAGTGGTGTTGGGACCATCTTTAGCATACAGTTGGAGTATCCTGTCAAACGCTGCGCAAACTGGAAACTCCATTATTTATTTCAAAGCATAGAGTTGGTATCCACACGTTTCTTTGACTTCTTGTATTATATATAAGAAATCAGACCTCTCTGTTCCTGTTTCTACTGTTGCTTTTCTAGCTGTGAGAAAGAACCGCACAGATCTCTCCCATGTCAGGCTTGGATTGCTACACGGAGGATATGCCCTCCATGCAATTGCCCCTCTGGAGTGTTTAACATTGTTTAGTATGCATGACAAAATTAAGTATTAAAACAAATGCATGTTGGTTGGTTGATTAGGGCAATTATTTTAGGTTTTATGTTGTTGTCGAGTGGTTGGTTTCATGAACCTGTCGAAGTTAGCATGTAGCTTTCAGTTGATATAATTAAAGGGTGTTTAACACTTTAATGTGTATAATATTTGGCAGGGAAGTTGCTTGAAGTGGCTTGCAGGATGCTCGGGACATTTGGGCAAGATTCACATTTCACCACATGCCAGTAAATAAAGACTTCCTTGTATGAAAAGGAATACTTCAAGGAAGGATAAAGGTGAAATTCTTCGGTTGATTCTACTCCTAATCCATCTATAAAATATAAGGTTTGATGTCGTTGTTCTCCGTTAGGGTTTCTTAATCTGCGTTGACAAATCACAGCAACCTAACAACCAGTGAAAATCACATAGGAACCATTCGTTTAGGTCTATTCCATGTAATCGACATTATTTTATATCATTTCTCCATGACCTAGACTCATTCCAAGCTGTGCAGCATGTGATTGTTGAGGTCAACCTCCCAGCAGCATCCAGTGCATTGCTTACATCCTTCAAGAGCTCACACATTGACAAAAAGGCACGATGCTAGAAAAGCATACATGATGAAAGTATAGAACTTGATGTCTACAAGATAGCGTCATTCGGTTAAGATAAAAAAAGCAAATATAGCAGAGATGAAAAGAACTTGTTTTCATATCCTTCATAAAAATTCCCTTCAAATTGCCCCTTAAAGATTTAATTTATATATTTATCTTTAATTTTCCAACCAAATGTGTTTTTTTACCTTTTATCCCGGCACATTAACCAAAACAAATGGTAATTTATCGCTGTGAAACTAAAAAATGTAAGAAAGTCTTCTTCTTTTACACACACACACACACACACAATTCCCTTTGAACCTTCTTGATGTTTGAGCTAATTCCATGTCAATGTGTGACTTGTTTGTTCTACTGAACCTGAAAAGGGCAACAATTTGCTTTCAAGTAAAGTAAATACATCTTTCCACCACAACGGAAAAGGAAATCACAGCCTAAAAATTGAAGTTTTACTGTGAATTGTTTATGCTAATGATAGCATGATATGACTTAAATGCAGGTGAGCTGCTGAGATCATGTAAAGTCCTTGTATCTGAATTTTCTTCTCTACAAATAGGTTCTAGTTTTTCACATGGGAAGCCGACAACCAAAGGTGAAAAGGGATTATGGTGTGATGATGTTCTTATTGTTTTTGTGTTACTCAAGTTCCATGATTGCACTGGAAGAAAAGGGTCATTGTCCTTAGTTTTAGAGGCCCTTTGAACAGCACAAGATATTCTTCTCCTTTTTTCTTTTTTTTTTAAATTTTTTGTCCTTTTTGTGTGCCAAGTATGGTGGTGATGAGCTGTCTGGTGGTGGTTGGTGGAGAGGGGAAAACTATGGAGGAGGTGAGGAGTAACTGAGTAAGTATTCCATGTGGGCTTCCCACTACAATAAAAGAAGGTAGGCAGAAATATGTGGGAATAATAAAATAACAGTATTCTTTTGTGTTCATGCACAATTAGAGAAAGGAAAATTGTAATTAATTTTTTGTGCAATTTTTCTCTCTTTTGTTTACCTTTCTTTCTTTTCTAAGCACTTCAATTAAACCTTCTCCCTCCCTCCCTCTCTATCTCAAAGTGAGTTAGCATTGATGCTCTGGCCAAAGGGCATTGCTGTGTATCATCTAATTGCTCATTCTTCACACAATTCAGTACTGTAATATGCGTTGTTTCACCCCTTTCAACAATTTTCTATTGCGAACACCGATTCACAGATCTCAAACAAGGAAATGAATTTGTTGTAGGGATAGTTATTTTTTTTCCCGTTCTATCTCCATGCCAAACTCTCTTCTAACTAGGAACACATTTCATGGGGCAGATTGTGAGACAAGCCAAAATACTAATTTAAAAAATATTACTTTGATTCTAGTAATTAAAATAGCATTGATTCTAGTAATTAAAATAGCATTGAAGTAATTGATTCACGTTTAAAAAAGCGTAAGTTTCCTTTGAATTCTACAGAAATTAATTACTCCCCATATTTGGATCTCAAAACAGACAACTTAATGCCCGAGTAATTGAAGATAGAATCATACATACACATCAAACTTCCCCCAAAGAGAACATGCTTGCAACAAATCCTCAGGCGAGATCAATTCTATGTAGAACAGCACAGAAAGAATAAGGGCCCATTAGCAACAGCAACAGCAAGAGATCAAACAAACCGGTGCCCGGAGCACGACTGAGGAGGCAATAGATATCTATAAGATTGATCATTCCTCCAGCTTTCTCTAAGGGAATTCTGACAAAATCTGCTAACTAAGTAACGACAAAGAAAATTTGAGATTCTCTTCTTTAAGGGAAGAGAATCGAGTAAAACAATATATATTTAAGAAGCATACTCAGCCAACAAAAGCAAGTAATATTAAGAAGATCCAACTAAATTTCTCTTATCAAACAATTAAGCCATGAGAAACGCATACAGACAGTTGGCAAACGAAATAGACCTGACGGGACAGTTGTTGATGATACATGGCACCAGCAGACTCTTTTGTTACTGGGGATATGATACCAACACTCTACAGCCACTCTTGCATGTCTTCTTTGGAACCCATTTCCTCATCATTTCCAGAACTACTTTGAGAGCTCGAGCCAGACAAAAGCTTCTGCCTAATCTTCTCTGCTAGCATGACCATCTCTTTAACCTTGCTCTGTAGATTTAAAAACCACAGAACATAAAGCAGCAGCAGCCTAACCCATAGTGATAAAACAATAACAATTTAACTCAACATTTGTACACAAGCCAAAACCTAGCTATTGCAGTCTCGTTTCAAAGCCAAACATTCAGATAACTCACTTCTCACGTAATCTAAGCAATGCACACCAGCCCATGTCAAAACCTAACTATTGCAGTCTCGTTACAAATCCAAACATTCAGATAATTTGCTTCTCACATAGTCTAAGCAATGCAACAGTCCATGTGCGTAATAGTTCATGTCAAGTTACTTCAAATACTAATACATTACTCTATTGTTAAATAGCGATAAAATGAAACTAAACATCTCCCGCAAGCTATTATCTTTTCAGAATGACCAAAAAGAAAGTGATTGAGCAATAACAATTTGGCTTAACACATTAGACACAAGTCAAAACCAAAATTATTGTTCTCGTTTCTTGCATAATCTAACAAATGCAAGACCATATCCTCAGCATCGAGTTATTTTCAACCACTAATCCATTAATGTTTCCTAGATAACCCAATAATTACAACTAATTATCTCCTACAAGCTCATGCATGAACACATTGTTCATATGCAATTATAAAATACTAATCCATTATCACACAACTCAATAACAACAGTTAAAACTAAACACCATCTACGAGCAATAAACTTTCTAATAAAAAAACAATTACCAAAAGAGCATTCAAGTCTTGAAAAGCCTCTTGCATACTCTTGCCAGTACTCTGCCACATCTCCTGCTCTTTCCTCAATATACCAGCCACACCCACCAGCCTCAATGACCCATCACTGGAGTATAACCCACCAACGGAACCCGAACAGACCCGGAACCCGACCCACCACCACTATCATTACCTATCTCCCAAGCCCTTCCTCTCCAACAATCCCAAAACTTTGTCAAAAAAATCATCAATACCCTCCTTCCCTCTTATCACTAAAGTCACCACAACACTCCTCGAATGCATAGAAATTTGAAACCGGATCCAGGGTGAGTGAAACATTGACTTGATCGACTTCATTGGTGAAAATATATGTGTTACATAATTCAAAGAGATTGATATTGGACTTGAACTGTCTGTGGTGGCATTGGAAGGAAACCAGAGGAGGCGGTGTATGGTGACGGTTAGGAGGCCTGATTTTAATGGCGGGAAGTCAAGGGAATTGATGGAGGTGGTTGTTGTGGTGGGTTCGGTTTCAAGGTCTACGGCGGAAAGGAGGTTGCACTCTACTTCGGTTTGGTGGAGGACTGGACGGCCACTGCTGGTCACGGAGGCCGGTTGGAAGAAGCCGGTGGTGCTGGTCGACATTGTCGTAGATGTTGTGCCATCTGAGTTTGGAATTTGGATGTTCTGTCTCTTTTTTTTTTTTCAAGTCAAGTTCGTTAAGATATAGTACAAGGTAACTTTGAGGGTTAATTCTATGTTAGTCCTTGTAATGTATTTAAATTAATTTATTAGTCCCTTTTAATGATATATAGTTTGAAATGGTGCCATAAAGTGAAGTCATTATATTTTTTTCATGATCTATGAAATTGTATTAAAAAAATAAAAAAGAGTAAAGAAGTCCTTATAATTCTAAATTAGTCCCAGTTTCTTTTGGTGAATTCTTCCCTTCTTATGATTAACACGTTAGACATCTGCATAATGTCAGTTTTCTTCAGCACGAATCAAAAGAAACAACGAGGAGGGACAAATGTGTTAAATCAAAGAAATATGTGAGAACAATTAGCTACAGTTTAAAGATTGGGGAATTATTGCTTAGTAACTGTACACATGAGGACTAGCATGTAGTTATCCTTTTATTTTCAGCAGAGTAAAAAAGAGAAAAAAAAACGCTAGTGCTAGGAGGTTAGTGGCTTCTGGCTAGCCTACAAAAAGTACACGCTCTAGAAAGATAAACCCGCCTTCCTCCTGTTAAAGCTTAAACCCTAACACCCTCTCTTCGTGCTTTCTAAATTGAGTAAAAATCTCTGCAACTTGTAAAGTAGCAGTCTTGATGCTCAAAAGATGAAACCTTTCTTCAATTCCCGTCGTCCTAAGCATCACAAGCAAAAGGGCAACACTGCTCCTCTTAATCAACAGGTACTATAGCCCTCTCTCTGTCTGATAATTTTGTATGTTAAAGGGTTTTTTCTTTGTTCTAATTTAGAGCTGTTTTTGTTTTTTCCTCTTTTGTTTGTTGAATTTATCAGGTTTTTTCAACAAACCAAACTTTAGCAAATTCAATGCCAATGCAACCGCAACTGGGTTTAGTCAATCCTCGGATTCCAATTCCTTTCAATAATTCAAACACCCTTTTAAGCAATGGACAAGCCATGGCTAATATGCCACCTTTGATCGCTCAACAACCTGGTATATTGAGTGGACCTAATGATCTGGCTATCCTTCAGTTACAAAATCAAGTCAACAAGTTGAATGCTTTAAAGATGTTGATGGATCAAGTAAACCAATTGCAAGGAGAGCTGTTTGGCCCTAGTTTCTCCAATTTGCCACAACAACTCAATCAAAATATGGGTTTGTTACAAAATCCAATGCAGAATATGATGAACCCTGTTATGCCTTTGCAAATGCCAATAAATTCTCAAGTTGGTTCCTTTAATGTCCCTTCAAGCAATCACCAAGTGGTAGGTGCTCAAAGTCAGAACTTTTTTGTAAATCCACCGTTTGGAGCCGAGCAACGAGTTAATCCAAACCAGCCCAACTATGTAATGCCGACAACTAGTGCATATGGATCGAAGCTATTGCATGTTGCAGATCAGCAAGTCCAAGGGAAATGGTCTGCGTCACAGCAAGGTCAGAGCTTTTTGATGCCCACAGTGGGTGCAAATGGACCAAATGTCGCAAATCAGCAAGTGGAAGGGAACTCGCCTGCATTACAGCAAAGTGAGAAAGTTCCAATGCCTGCAATGGCTGCAAATGGAGCAAAGCCATTGCCTATTGCAACTCAGCAAGGGCAAGGGAACTCATCTGCGTCTCAGCAAAGTTGGAACTCGCAGCCCTCTACATACAATAGGTGGCAGGTAACCGTATTTAACTTGGACGATTTCTTTCTGAGTTCATATCATTTATGCAATCCAGTGATCATGGTTTGTTTTATGCACTTTCCATGCTTCAGTATGCTATCATTCATGGTAGCTGGCACGTTTTTCAAGTTGCTTCACTAATTTTTTAGTGAGGTTTACTCACTTGCAATTTAATTATTTGCCTTTTTGTATATGAAATTTGTTCCAAATCTTTATGTAGTTTTGTGGATGCTTTTCTCTTCATTTTTTTTGTTACCTCTCCAAAATGTCGTGCATTCCCAATTGATGGCTTTCCTACAAATATTGATGAACTCAAGTGTTTGGTCCTTGTTGTAGGGTAATACTGCCAGAAATGGCCAGAGTAGTACTCCAAAATCCAAATGGGAAAAGTCTTCTGGAAAAAACTTAAAAAATAATCGAAATAGAGGGCGATCACAATCAGGGTGTGTATTGAAACTTTTGGTTTCTATCTTCCACTACTATATGGAACTGTCTTGTAATCATCTGAAATTCAATTTCTGCAGACACCAGAAATCTGATTTCAATTGCATGGATAATGGAAAGAGAAAGCTTGAGTTTTCTAATGAACATGGCAGAAAAGGTTTGTAATCTTAGACCTTACTACAAGCTCACCTCCTCTTCGTATGTCTTGAGGGAGATAGGTGGTCTAAACCTTGTTCTCTAAAAATGCGTCAGGGAACGGCAATGAGAGGGTAGCAAAATTTGGTCGCACTGATCTTACAGACCAAGCTACAGAAGAGAAAAGGTAATGTTTGCTTGATCTATTGTTACTTACCAATTTGAGAAAGTGTCATATTATGGTGACCTCGTATTATTATTCAAGTTACTTTAAGAATGTAAATGCGAGGGCAGGCAGGTAAACTGCCATTGCCTCTTTCTTCCATCCACTTTTACACTACTAATTTCTGCATTTTGTTTGTTTGCTGGTTTAACTCTGTACATCAGTAAACCTAGCAGAACTTTTTTTTACACGGAACAAGAAATCAAACAATGGCGTGAATCACGTAGGAAGCACTACCCAACAAAAACCAGCATCGAGAAGGTTCAATCCTGTTCTGTACTATTATGCTGCATTTAATTATTAACTCAAATAGTTGAGCTGATCATGAACTTGACACCTGGCAGAAGCAGATGGAGGTCATTGATAGAGAGGCCAACTTTCGGTCGCAAGGTAAAACCCCCCGACACCCCCCCCTCTATTGTATTGTATATTTGGCACATATACTAGGGCCACTTGACAAGACCTTGTTTGTATAATATGTTCTTCCATGGATGGTCAATTTTTTCTGGCAAAATATATATGCCAATGAACATTTTATTCCACAGCATAGATCTCTTCCTTGTTTGAAATTATAGCCTTTTACATAATTCATCACTAGAAAGCTCATTTTATAACGGGGTGAAAGAGAGTAAGAATGCGTGCATTATGAAAGGATTGGTTGGTTTTTCTTAAGGTGATGAAAATTTATATCAAGGAAAGGAACTAGTGAAAATTCTTAAGCTGCAATATGCTTCAACTTTTGGTAATTTGTTGGACGTGTTTGACGCAGCAACTCAAGGAGATTTTGGCAAAGCAGGCTGAGCTAGGAGTTGAAGTTGCAGAAATACCGCCAGACTATCTGTTAGATTCAGAGAAGCTAGGAGTTGAAGTTGCAGAAATACCACCACCACAGGTGTTAAATTCAGAGAAACTAGGAGTTGAGGTTGCAGAAATACGACCCACCACAGGTGTTAAATTCAGAGAAACTAGGAGTTGAGGTTGCAGAAATACCACCACGGCATCTGTTAGATTCAGAGAAACAAGAGCATGGAAGGGAAGATAACAGAAGGTCCTTGACTAAGAAAGGGAAATTCTGGAACAAGCATGATAAAAGAGGAAGATTTAACAAAAAAGGTCGGTCAGCCAAGCAGGTTGGATCAGCAAATGAAGAAAGGAAGCCAACACTATTGGAGAAGCTTCTGAGCACAGATATAAAGAGAGATAAGCGCCAATTGTTGCAGGTTTTTAGGTTCGTGGTGGCGAACTCTTTCTTCAAGGATTGGCCAGAGAAACCTTTGATATTTCCTTCAGTAGTGGTCAAAGAAGATGGTTATGAGGATGAGATTGTAGAAAAAAATCCTCACTTGTCGGGGAGGAAGTTTCTGAAGACAGGAACAACACAATAGCTGAAAATTTTGGTGATAGAGATGACAACATCGAACATGATGCTCAAGTCGAGCTGGGGAATTGTTTTGTCGGGGGAAAATGTGATATTGTTGACGAAGTTGATAGGGTTGAAGAGGGAGAAATTGTTGACTAACATTGCACCTTCTGGTAAATGTGTCAAGCATTGTAATTCCACCACCCCTCAAACCACCCCTTCAGGATTTGTAAAATATGTTCACTCTCTTATTAACTATCCAGTTTTGCATTAAAGTTTGTCAACATGGTCTTTGTACTTGAATTATAGCGTGGACATGCATTGGCACCATTCTGGACAAATGTGCGTTGGTATGGAACATTTCTGAACTCACCCATGAAACATCATATTAATTCTTCGAAGTTTTATTACATTAGATTCATGTTTAAATAGACAAGCATATATTTTTCTTAGTGCATTTTTTTTAGCCATGCCCAACCCCTCCAACTTTATTTCCTCAATATATATCACCGTCTCAAAGAATTTCTTCACTGTTTAATCAAATCCTGCACATCACAAAAACAACAAAAGAATCAAATCCCTGAAGAAATTGCATAAGATTGCCCTTAAGCTATATTTTCTCAAAGAACACTTGCTACAATCGACTTTAGGGCCACTAGGAATGGTGAGTTGGCAAAGTTTGGGGAGTTGCTGAACTCTCTCAGAGTAAATAGGGGAAGACTTCATAGCTGCCACTTAACATTCACAAAGTTGCTTGCAGTCAGCACTAGAGCTAGCAGCTAGCTTGTCCAGTTTTTCTGCACCTGCACATCAGGCATCACTTGGTGTTGGTAGCAAATTGTCAATCAAGAAAGGAATACATGGGGTCAAAGTTGAAACAAAAATTACTTGGATTAACCCTCCAACCAGTGATGTGGACTTTGCTGCTCAGATCGAGTTCTAAAGCCATGCTCCAAACACCTTGATTTGTAAAAATTGATTCCAAATTAAAAACCATCATAATTTAAAAACCATTTTCTCCTGCATGTGGACTGTTAACAGTGCAACCTGCCTGAGGAATCCACTAATATTTCCTCGAGCTAGAGCATATAATTTGCAATTAGGGTTGGGGATGGCAAAATTACCCACCTTTATAGGTATTTGATTAAATCCGACCCGAAAGAGGTGGTGGGTATGGAGGGCATTTTTTTCCTCGACGGGGACGGGGTATATGCTCCCATCTTGTGGAAAACCCGTGCCTGATTATATATACTCATGTAATTTTTTTTCTTTTTTTCTTCTTATATTTTTTAAATAATTGAACTTTTAAAATAATATTTTTTGTTAGATTTACATTTTGATAACTTATATATTTAACTATGAACAACATTTATGTGTATATATACTAACTTTTTCATTGGATATTAGCAATCAGATAGTAATTTTAAATGCAAGAAATTATATTAATGGGGAATCCCTTAGACCCACTCGAAACCCCGATGGGGAAAAACTATTTCCCTCCACCTCAAACCTGAACAATATGGTTGGGTATGGGAGAACTGTAACCCGCCCATTGTCATCTCTATTTAGTAAGGTTCATACGTGAACGAGTAGATGCATGCAGTTTTGGAATACAAGTTAGGTTCGTAAATATTATGAGGTGGTGGATCTCATGAAACGAGAAGGTTCAGGGAGAATTGGTGAAGATGATGGCGGCAACAGCTTTGCTAACCTGGTATGGAAGCAAGTCTGGCCCATGAACGTCCATGGCAAGAGTAAGGTTTTCATTTGGACATGGCACAATAGCATTGCAGGTGGCTGTAATACTAAGAAGAGAACTGGAGAATTCCTGATCCCATATATTGCTAATGTCACGAGTAATAAGCTACATTGTTTGCAACTGCATGTTGGCAATCATAGTGACTGGTAAGGTTTAATACCTATAGTTACAGTTTCTAGCAGTCTCCATGGAATTTCGGGGCAGAGACTATTAGTGCAAGTTTTTTTATTGATTGGTTTCCACAAATGCACACTCAGACCAACCGGTTAGCTATTTCTGCTGGAGACTGCTTATACTGTTTATTGAATCAAGACCAGAAAGGGTCTCAAGAGCCTGATTTATTTTTTCATTTTAAATGTGTTTTTGAAAAAAAATATACTATTTTATTTTTTTCTTTGTTTCAAGCTAATTTTATTTGATGTTTTTTAGACGTGATGATATTAAAAATAAATTTAAAAAAAATAAAAAATATTATTTCAATACATTTCCAAACAAAAACACTCTAAAAACAACATCCAAACAAAAAACACTATAAAAAAAA
>JAGMVL010002223.1:600000-873284 GCA_019202695.1 Populus x sibirica | reverse complement strand
AATACTTTAATTTTGATGCAGATGATTTCAATAGAGCCTGATGTGATTATAAAACGGTAGGTTGCTGTCTTCATGCATGAAACTAACAAGAGATAGCCTCGGGAAGAAGAAACAACCAGAAAATTTTAGATTAGCCATACGAGATTTTCATTACTATCTCGATCTACTTGGATATCTTATGAAAATTTCAGGGATTTAGCCTACAAGCATACAAGTGTATTTCGAAGGCACCACTCGGTGGCCGGCCTTCCATTTTAGTTAGCTCTGCTTTTGGAACATGAGAAAAATGGTCGAATTTTCTTGTTCCATAATCATCCACGAACTAGAGGACAGGGAAATAGTTTCAAAACCAAATACAGATTTCGAATACTGCAATTGGATTCACGAGTACCCAGGAGCACTGGACTATATTAATTGTATACGATCGAGCTTAAACTAATGGCCTTTATGGTTTGAATTTGATTTAATTTACTCTCTTCGATCAAATTTGATCACTTGATTAGTTGGCTCAGAAATAATAATATGGAAAGCCATTCCTCTTTATATATATATATATATTAGCCAGGAGGCAGTACGTACTTCAAATCACCTCTTAGAATCATCTAATTTTTATTTTATTTTTTATTTTAAATTAATTTATTTTTGATGTTTTTAGACATTTTAATGTGTTGATATCAAAATATATTTTTACGTGCTGCTCTAATAATATGTTAGATTCTTAATGCAATAATAAGTGAGTTTGCTCTTTACAATTTATTTAAATTTTGAATTTTCAAGAGATTGTGAAAAGAAATTTATATAGAATTAATACTTCGTATATGATTTAGATGGATTGTTTAAAACTTAATTAAAAAAAACACTTAGTTTTACACACGAAAGCTTGTCAGAGATCATGATGCTTTAGAAAAACAATACATAATCCCCGACGACTCGACAATAAATCATAGTTAATCGCATACTGCTCCTCTCCTTCAACCTAGCGTTTATTTATTTCAATTCCCAATTTCCCATAAGTGGTTCAAAAGTATAAAAACAAAAGAGTTAACAATATTAATTAACAATTAATTAACTACTTTAATTAATTAATTTAATCAACAAATTCACTATATGCTGATGTCTCTCGTGAGCCTGTCAACAATATTTGTTAGCTGGGGAGAAGTGAGCCTCACTGCTGCGTGTGAAGCTAGAGATGTAATTAATTAGACATCATTTTTCAATTTTATGCCTAATTTACTAATTAATGGCCTATGATGGCCTACTTAATTATATATCGTCCGTGGGGGCATTGCCTTCACTTATGTGATGCTTACTTTGATTATTAGTCAAAGGAGACTCAAGACAGACACCTGTACGTCGCTCAAAATTTTATCCACTTCATCAGAAAGATTACTCTTTGGGATTGTTTACTGCATTCATTTTACTTTCATTTAATTTGGTTCTTATTCTATTAATTTACATTATTTTGAATTGAATTCTTGGGAAATGCTTAATGATCTATAAAAACAAACAATATCCAATTATATCAATATCCGTATATATATAGTTAGCGAATTTACTATTTAAATTTTGCAGCGGGAGAATCAAAACTTGTTAATTTGAAGAGTTTTATTTTATTATTATTATTTGATTTATTAGATTTGGAACTTGAATTTGATTAAAGTTTGTTTTTTCAATACCAATTTTTAAAAATAACTGAAGGAATTTTCTTGGTGAATATATCAACTACAAAACAATGAATTAAGGATGGTATTTCATCATAAAATTAAAAATAAAATATAAATTATTTTTAAAAAGATGACCTAGTAGTTGATAGCTTCTGGTTATGAAAATTAACTGGTTTAGTTCTTTGTGAACTATCAAGGGTTCAAATCTTCTCCCCCTTTGTATTTTGAAAGGTCAACCTAAAGATCTATCGACTCGATTGAATAGGTAGGATAGCCAAGTTAGAAAAATCTGATTAGCCCAAATCTAAATGAGTTTACGTGTTCATCAAAATTAAAACCCCTCTACAGTGTGATTTTCATAGCACACCATTTCAAAGGGATTTAATAAATTCTCTTGGATGCTTAGTCCTAAGATTTGAACTTAGAAAGTTGAGGAAGGGAAGTAGGCCTTTTAAACCACTCAGGCCAAAACCCTTAGGAATTTCTCTAGAATATTAGTGAATTATAGATAAATTTTTTTTTTCAAAAATTAACTACAGTGCAAAATTTGGAACATAAATGATCATATTTTTTTTAGGAATATAGAAAGCTTCTAAATTGATAGATTTTTGTTCTCGACATATTACAATCTTTGACGCCTTAAATCAAGATTTTATTGCATGTTAACCTAGCTAGATGTAAAAAAGGGATTATATGATTAGTATTTTTCTAAATAAGTGATTAAGTTGATGTCAAAACCTTCAAATATTTGAATAATATCATGAGAAGATACTATAATTTACCCTTCAAGATATAATTAGGTGGGAGAGAGTTGTCACTCCACGTATTGATAATGACGACTCTACAAGCTAAAATACTACCCACCGGCGGCGACAAAGAAATGTTTGCTGCCTTTACGGGAAGCAGCTTCATAGTCATCTTTGTGGGTTAGCCTTTGACCCCAAAGATGTGTTGGATCAGCGCCTAACTTGACTTTTCGGTTTCCGTCTCGAAGTCCAAATTTTTAGGTGGATGGCTACACACATAGCCACCGTCATGTGATCAAGAAGGCACCATAAAATCAAAGGTTCTTTCCTTGTCTTTGCTGTGAGGATCGAAGGAGATGTTGTTGAGGTAGGGCACTTGATCAGCTCATGATGATCAGTTACAATTCAGTTGAATATTTATATATGATTTCAGATATTGGAGTTCTCTAGTAGACTACCATGCAATATAGCCAATAACCAGTTCGAGCAACTTCTCTGGAAAGTTTCGATCTCTTTTGAACAGACCGCTTCACGTTTTGTTCCGCAGTCCCTTCAACAAGCTAGCTACCTTGCCAGATTTTTTTTTCATGGCTTCCGAGGGGATGTTTAAAAATATGATAAAAATTATATAGAAAAGTATTAAAATAATTTTTTTTTATTTTTAATATCGATATATTAAACGATCTAAAATATATTAAAAAATTAAAAAAAAAACAATTCAAATCTTAAACAAAAAACAAATCAAACCTCGGTATCTCGACACAGTTGTATATAATGACTGGTCTCATCATATATGGTGCTTTTTAATTCTTTTTAACTTATCCCCACTCTAGGCAGTAAATAATGAAATAGGATCATTGACTTATTCATCCTTGTGCCTAATTCACTTTCTCTGGCACTATTATGGAGTAATTATAGTGATGTGGACGTGACTGTGCTTTATATTCGATCGGCTATCGACCGATGGATCAAAAGTCATGTCCAAATCCCAAATCCTTAATCTTTTTGATTGATTGAGTCAAATTAGCAAACTCATTCATGAACATTGCAATCCTAGTTGACTCGAACTCAGCTGGCAACCATGCAAGAAGTCTTCATCATATCAATATGATGATCATATGGGGTTAATTTCTGTTAGAAATACTTGCAATTTAATTTTATTACTTGATGATCTTCATCAATTTAAGTTGATTTATAATTCCATGTGATATTCTTGTTTTTGATGCTCTCCCCAAACTCAATTCTAGATTGGATCTAAATTAATGTTTGAGAGTTAACTCTCTAGTTTTTCCTCAATTCTTGTAATGAAAGACACGTAACAACACACACCTCGGCTGGTTCAACACTTCAACTGCTCAAGTCTTGTTAGTTTGTGTTTCTCCTTTCCCTGGGACTTGGAATCAACTCTATATTGTCCGAACTCCTTGCGGAGCAGTGATATTAATAGTCAAATAGCTAGTAAGTTCATGGCCCGTTCTTCATAAAATCTCTTTTTTTTGCCCTTTATGAAAAAAATCTCAACGTTGAATCTTTCTTCTTTTGTATAATAATAATAATAATAATAATAATAATAACTCACAAGTACACAATGTATTGACAAATTAAAAGGACTCTACCGTGTCCTTAATCTTCTTACATACTTTACTTGACAGGATTTTACAGAGCTAAAGCTAAACGTCCATGGATTGGTTATTATAGTCCTAAGTGGAATTGTACATCGTTTTCATGACAAGGGATCAACGTGGAGATGATTGTTACAGCCTTATAGTTGCAGGCTAGAAACTGGCACGTGGCATTGCATAACCCCGGCCGCTCAAATTAAACGGTTTTTTTTTATTTGAAAATATATTAAAATAATATTTTTATTTTTAAAAAATATATGTTTTACATTGAAACTATATGAAAACTCAAAGAAAAAAATTACTTCAAGATAAAAAATTAAAAAATTTAATTTTCTTTTAAAAACATTTTTAAAACATATAATCAAGTATTATTAAGACACTAAGCAGTCAAGTGTGCTGCTAACTCCCAAAATAATTAGAGGAGGACATATAGCTGTGATCTTGGGGAAATGGGGAGGACTTGTCACCGATGGAACTTTCAGGCTGCCTCGATTGGACGAGCAAAGCATATAAACCATCCAATACACCCCCATGGTGAAAGTGATGCACCGCCCAAAATAGTAATATGGCAACATCATACTTTTTTACATCCATTCTCTTTTTTCGTCGCATAATATTTTATATTGTTGTTGTTATAATTATAATAATTATTATTATTATTATTATATGCTCGTTAAGCCACTATGAAACCCTTTTTCTTCTCGCAAATAGTGCTCCCAACTTTTTTAAAGCGTCTAGCACCAATTGATGGTCTCATCCATCTTGCGTATAACTGTCTTGGCTGTACTTACTGGTTAAGAACCCATTGTTTGAAGGCCTTAAAGAGCTCACGGAGGATAGTATAGCTTCTTTTAATTACAACTAAAGTGGGTTTTCAGCTAGTGGCGATCCCTAACAAAGCAAGGAAAAAGGGTAGGATTTGAGGCCGGTAAAGCAGTGTCGAAAGGCAAATAATAATAATAATAATAATCAAAAGAAAAAAAGAAAAAACAGAGGAATATTTGTAGATTCAATCTTCCCATGAGACTGCCAGCCAAAGAGGGAACAATACACATCAAAGAAGCACGTTCGTGTTGTTGATGCTCTCTTGTCTGCTGCCTAGTTTTCATTTGATTGTTGAAGAGATGAAATATGAATCCACTCTCAATCTATGCGTCGCGGGCAATCATTTGACAGACCAGTTGGCCCAGTACTACACAAATCGAGGCCCTTGTCACCATCTCCATTAAGGCCGACTTGTAACTGTACAGATTATAATGGTCGTCTCTCGAGTTCTTAACAGTTCAAAGAAGGGTCCTGTGTTGTCGTCCTTATAGGTTTTATTAAGTATAGGGGGTGTTCTTTACCTGTAAATCCGGCTCCCCTCAGTTCAGTAACCTTTACTAATGATTCCTAACGGCTCCAAGAACCCACTAGTAAGCGCTTCTTGGCTCGATGCTTTTCAGTTTGAAATAAGAGCAATTTTTTGCTTTCTTAACGGGCATCGAGAGAGATGAAAATGTGTTTTCTGCACACGAGAAAAACCTCATGCTCTCTCAAGAGCCACGGCTATTCCGGTATCTCGGACATGGACCTCAATACAGAGACCAGGACTGCAGCGCCGGTCTTTCCATGAAGAATTGACATTTGCGGAAAAAAGTAGAAGTTATATAGAGCCCAAGTCCCGAGAGGTTTTGAATTTCGACCTCTTGTGACCTCAGGAAAACAGAAAAACAAAACGCATATAAAACTCCATTTACGCCACTCAACTTCAAGGGCAGCTTCTATTGGGAAAAAAAATTAGGGTGACAATCCATCACCAATATGTAATTCTCCTTCCTCGTCAGATTTCACTGTAGCTTGCTGACAGCCAAGGCTTCTGACAATAACTTGTAAAGTTTTTAACGTCTGCAACAAACATGAATATTTGCTTTTGTTACAAGCTAATACAATATTTCCTAAAAAACCATGTCGGGCTCAGCTCAGAGGAATCCCCCCTATGTTTACAGTACACATTTTACAGTAGGAGCAGGGGGATATTCAGGTGACGAGTATCATTCCAGAGAACTCCATCAAACCTTTGGATACTTCGCCTTGCAATTGTTTGACCAGTGGCCTGTTACGCAGATGTCCAACAACAGTGCTTTGATGCAATTTTTTTCTTTCAAGGCCTGTGACCGTTGGTAGCCACAAGTATAAAAACGCTGTTTTCATCGAGGGCTGTTATCATCGAGCAGCAGAGGAGGCGCGTGGTTTCTCCTTTATGGAGTTCAAGTGTTGTGTGACAAAATAACTCCCATTACAATTAGAAGGCAACCAACCAGTGTGCTGAAGAAGAGGGCACCTGGTGACCCAGTCTGGACAAAGCCATACACCCCATTTGATGTCACAACAATTAGGTCAGTAAGTCCATCATTTGAGAAATCCTCGCAGATCAGAGCATGGGTGGGTGGTGCAGGAAGATCAACCGACGTCTGAATACTTCCTCCAGGAGATATAACTGAAGCCTCTTGATCACCAGCTGCGAGGATCATTTGTTGGTTGTCACGTGCACGCAAAGAAAATGCCTTCAATGTGGGGACCACCATACCACCTTCCATCATCCCCGATGGAGAAGGAAGATTTGACCATGTAGCACCTGTTGATATTTGCCATTGCCAAACAGCATCGTGACCATGCAGGCCAGGGGAGTATGATGTCACCTGAAAGAAAAAGGTACACTTCTCAATCTTCTTATTGCAATAACAGGGCAAAGACGAGAATTTGTTTTCTGATGTATTGATACCACAGCATGGAAATTCCTCACTCCCGAAACCAAATAGTGTTAATTGAAATACTACAGTAAAGGTGATGGACAAGCACTCCTAGAACAACTTCTGATATCTAAAAAACGAAGCTAGGTCTGGATTAAAGCATACCTCCCCCTCGATTTGTTAAGAAGACAACATCACCATGACTCCCCTTGCGATGCCTATGGCCATCACCTCTTGGGATGAGAATAGGGGTTGCCACCTCTAAAGAAGATACATCAGTCCGACCAAAATTTCTGCTGAAATCTCCATGTTGGAATAAGTTGAGTGGTGAATGATGATGACATATAGAAGCATTGAAAAAGTTGCTCTCGCACTGGTACACCCGGTTGCAACAGCCCAACATGGTTGCAACACTTCCATCGATCCACTAACGACAGTCTGCTCAGCTCCATTTCCTCCAACAGCCTGAGGGGATGGAAATGTCAACCGTTACAATGAACACACATAAATCCAGCCAACCTTTCCCAATAAATGCCTCAGTTTTTTTTTTTTGATGTAGTTTTTAACAGGTCTTTGTTTTATCTGTGTATTTGAGTTTTCTGTTGTGTCAAGTTTTCTTGCATGAAAAAAGCCTTAAACTCACCTCCATACCTTGAATCTATAAACAAAAGAAAAGGTTAAACAAAAAGAGTTTTCAGATTGGCCATGGACCTAAAATGATGAATAGCACAAAACTAGATGGGATTTTGCAAGCTCATTTCCAATTACCAACACAGCAAACTATATTGTTGTGGTCTGGGTCAATTGAGAAATGTTTTCATGGCACAGAAACAAAGCATTCCACAAAAAGCAAAAGATTTAGGGCATATCATATAATATGTATTTCAGAGAGAGCATATTGGGAGCATATATCATAATCCAAGAGACAATAGAAAATACCCTCGTATGGTTTTAATCCTTAGATGAAAGAAACAATTACAAACCTGGACATGATCTAGGACTCCGTCACCATTGATATCAGCATGAAGGCCACCTTCTTGAAGATGAAGCTGATGAAAGCAATGAAATTCATCAAACTTGCTAGAACTGCTGGAACAAATAATATAATAAGCAGTTGAAATCATATCAGTTAAAGAGCACATTCAACTTTCATATTTACATGAATAAGCAGTGGGCCTCGAGGGTTTTCAAGATCAAATCTCTAAATGAAAAGGAGCACATATGCCTGACATGGTAGGTTTAACAGCAAGAAGATGACTGGCACATGATCAGTGTGCCAATTACCAGCTGAATTTCATTCTTAGCTATAAGATGTTCTTCCATATAAACTACATGATGGCACAATGCCATGTTTCCAACATTTACCTTACACAGGGTGCGGCCGGATGCCAAATGAACAGCTTCTATCCCTTCTTTTTGATGAGCCAAAACAACATTAGGAAGCCACCAAAGCTGAGTGTAGTTTGTTATGGTTGGAATATATTGAAATGGCTGCAGCAACAAAGTATAATAGACAAACATCATTTATCAAACACTGAATAGGTACATTTGGAGGGTTCACTCATATATGAAGCAAGGCAAACTAAGTAGCATTGCTTATGCAAATCTACTGGTTTTCAGGTAAAGATTTTTCATCGAGTAAAAGATTCATATAAAAGCACAAAAGAAGAATGGGGTACAATCATTCCCTGGAAAAATTCCAGACCTAATCCTGAGAGGTGTGATAGAATAGACATGGCAATTCAAAATCATAATTCACAAACACCAGCAACATAATGCCATCCCCACACAGGAAAAGTTAAATCCATATCACTTCTAGTTCTTTTAATGAAACCAATATGCCCAACTAAGGGGAGTGATTATTTCAGTAGCCTCCAACCATCCTACAGAAATAGGAGCCAGATATGGTTTTTCAGAGGATTTCACACTTGAGTGGTAAAAAGTTTGTATCAAAGGCACATAGTCAAGCTTTCAAATTCGGTAAATCATAAAAAAGAGTCAAAGTTTCAAGTGAAAGAAGTTATTTAAATGACGTACTGAACACATGCTAAAAAGTGCCGAGCATAAATTAATGACAAATTTTGATCCTCTTTCAAAGGCACATGTATGTGTAATAAATCCTGCCTAAGCTTTTGGGGTAAAGACATAACGACTAAGAAATAAAGCTGATGGTATATAACGATTGTTGCTACTGTCAAAATCCAGTTGGTAAGGTTATCAGCAGATCTTACCTTCTTTGATTTTGTTGAGCCAGCATATTTTGCAGCTTCCCCAATCAGGTTTGAAATTTTCTTTGCTGAGTCTTTTCCAGGAGGATGGTTTTCCTCAGGCTTGTGGAAAGGGTAGTTTGTTGTCTTTCCATTAGATTTTTTTGATGTTTTTTTTTATGGCGCCTAAAGTGCGATAGCTGCAACACAGTATCTTCTCTCCTATCCTGATACAGAGATGAATGAATGTGCTGTGAATAACTCCCTCTAATATAAATATCAAATAAAATAAAATAAACCAAGATGATGAATCAAATGCATAACAACATTTTCTGGCATTCTTACCCAGTGATGTGGCATAACTCCAAGGATTGATTCCCTAAATTCCCTGCATTCAAACTAAGGTGTAACATGCCTCAGAAAGCTTAGCTTAAAAAAAAATGAAAATTATCTGATGCTTATCCTACTTTAAATAAATTTTTGCAGGGTTGATTTCAGCTTTTGTTTTTTCCTTCTTTTTTTTTTTTGGTACGGCATGTTGTTTTCAATAACATGAATCTATTGTTTTGTATCTGCCTTGAGTTGAAAGCTACCTCTCCTGGATGGCGACTGTTTAAAGCATGCACATCAAGCTTGTAGTTATGTTGTGGAATCAACTGTGATGCAGTGTCTGAAGACTGTGCTTCAATGTTCTAAAAGCACAAAAATGAAAACCTTGGTGTTAAAAAGGGAGAATACATTCCGTAGCAGAACAATAGCAATACTCATCAATTATGTTCTAATAACAACGATTCCTGCCCAAATTAATGCTCTCAAATTGCCTGTGAATTTTCAGAACCCACGTGGATGGGTGCATTACAGTATACATTCCTAGGTAAGTTACACCACAATACCATTTGAAGTATTCCTCATTTTGCTCAATTTTCACTTTACATAATATATAGAACATGACATATAGTCAAAGGAAATTTGTGCATAAAAGATAACAGCGTCAAAGAGTAAAACAAAATGCAATTTTGTGATCACCCTGCTGATGCGTTCTTTAACTCTAGAACAATGTAATATTGGAACACCCAAATATTCAGGTTTCAAAACTGGACATTCCAAGTAGTAGTTGCGGCCTACTAAGTAATGAACAAGATTTCCCTTCCCAGATGAGTAAAAGGTAAGGGGCATGAATCAAAATGACAGTTCCATAAAACAATTGATGATAAACAAAGATTATGCAAGAAAACTAAGAACAAGTGTTTAGAATATATGTCACCTCATTCTTTCTGCTCCATCGAAGGGCACCAGTTCGACCAGCAAAAGCATACAAGGCAAAATGGCGTAGATTCACAGTTCCAGAGTTCTCTGATGGCTACCAAGGATACAAAAAGCAATGCATAATTATCCAGATGCCAGCAAAAAAAGAAAAGGAGAACAACAAGAACTTGTTATTGCTAGTTTGCATTGATCATGTATTAAAGAATGGAAAACTCAGTGGCTTAAAATGACAACGGAATCAAAATATCTGTAAGGAAGACAGGTTCTTTCTCAATGGTCAGAGAAGAATGATCAGGAAGTTTATATCCATTTATAACTTGCACGCAACTTTCAACAGGTTGGCCCACTTATGGATCTAAAAATACCATCACTTTAGGATTTTTCAATAGCAAGTGCTAGTGTCCTAATAGTGGTTGCTAGGCTTATTCGAAAATAGATCAAGTTGCAAGGATGTGAATCACATTGTCAAAAGAATATGCCAGAAATGTCCATACCTCTTTCTCACTGGCGCTTCTTCTATGCTGCTCAGCATTTTTCTCTGCCATGCCAATTTCTTCAAAAGGATCTGAATAAATCTGAAATAGCACATAAAACACATACAATCTTACAGTACCTCTATAAAATAGATGATGCTAGCAAGTTGTTGAAGGAAGTTTGGTTTCAATCTATCAAAAAACATAAGACTACAGATTCGAGAACCAACAATCGGATTAGCAAGGATTGCATCAGACAATGCATATATTAGATTGGTAAGAATAAGAAACATTTAAAAGCAATATTCACTCTAGAGTGGGCATATGAACAGGACTTCAAAGAGAAAATTGACTTTAAGTGGGGCCTGAAATACAATTCTGTCTTTCCACAATTTAAAGCCAATGCATTATCCATGCTATTGATTTGACTGGTAATCATTAAAGTCAGGCCCATGATATGTTCCTATTTTTATAATTTAAACGCAAAAAAAAAAAGAATAACAAAAAAATCTGATAACCATGTAATCAACTTTAGAACACAAATTAAGTTACTTCTTGTTTTTCTTTTTCCAATAAGACAATCAAGTGTATGGAAGACGATAAAAACAAGAAATGCTGAGAACGCAAAATCACAACTAACATACATGTGGCTGCATTTCCATTCTCCCACCAATAATAACCAATCCAGAATCCCCATGCTTCAATGTATAGTTACTTATTGTTATTGCAATCTCCCTATGATGTGCATTATGCGGAAAATCCTCCTGCACACAAAAGAAAGGACCAACTTAATTCATTTTGCAGGAAGGACAAATAAAATGTGAAAGAGTGAGCAAACAACATTAAAAAAACAAATACTCAAGACCACTAATGATAACGACTTTCAGAACCTGCAAATTAGTTTCCCAAAGCTTCTTAAGGTTATGATCAAAGCACATAACAGACCACCCTGAGGTTACAACAACCAAAACTTGCTTTAACGGATGCCCTTCCTTATATCTCCTATCAATTACACCAGTAGCCATTGCTACAGCGCGTCTACCTGCCGCAACCCGTGTTTTATCAGGCAATAGTGATAGTTCCGTTAACAATCTTGCTTCACTAAACCCCTCATCTACTCTCCTCAAATGCGGCTCCAGCACCTAAAACACACACATACATACCCAAAAAAGAAAAAAATAAAAAAGATAGAGGACATGTTTACAAAATCTAAGAAGTAAACAAGTGTAGTTTTCACAATTTGTGCAAAAAATACTAAAATAGAAGCATAGAAGAATTACAAGTCACCACACGATAACGAAATCGTTTTCAAAATCATGCAGTCTAGAAAATTCGAGGAAGAAAACATTATGGCTAAAACAGAAATTTAAAAAACGACAAGTCATTAGCACCAGAATCGGGACCTGGATTTTGGCGTCGTGAGTGGCGACAAGAATTTCTTTCTTGCCGTCGCCATTAAGATCGGAAACAATCGGCGGGGGGAGACGTTCAGTCTCGTATTTGATTGGATACTCATCGGTTAAATGAAACCACGCCTCTCTGAAAGAGAAATCTCCTTCGTGCTGTATTTAAAAAGAAAAAGAAAAGGATGAAATTTGTGTTAATTAGGGGTTAGAAATAGCGATTATTTTGAAGGAAAAAGAGTGGGGGAGGTTTAGGATTTTGAAAGAGGAGACCTGGAGAGAGAAGAAGATGGAGAAGGCGGAGAGCATGAGGATGGCCAAATCGCGTTTTCTCATTTTGGATGGAGTTGAATCCGATTCTCGGCTTCTGTATCGTGCTGGTAGATCAAGAGATTCAAGACTGAGAATGTTCGTTATTCCACCCTCACCTCACTCCCTCGCTCGCTCGCTCATGCATTGCAGACCCCTTCTGGCTTCTTGTTGGCGGGTGAGTAATGAACTGTTTCAGAAGTTCGGCTGGCTCAGAGAAAGGTTAAACGACATGTCGTTTATTAATGGACTACACGTCTTTCAGGGTCCAGTCTCTTTTACAGAAGAATTATTTTCACAATCACGGGCGGCTACAAAAAGTTAAGCCGAACAATTTCCACCTCGATGTGATCATGTGGTAGTATTGAATCAAGAATTCTCAAACCAAGTTAAAGATGAAAACTTCCAAGTAAGAAACTTCGAAAATTTATATACTCTGGAATAATTCGGGTCCAGGTTTCTGTCCATTTCAGTGGAGGTCTAAACCACCACCATATGTACAAACTTACAAGATGAAACATGATTTTGGCAGATGACAAGAATCAGTCTCGAATCACAAAAAAAATGGAGCCTAATACCATGACAGCAATGCTCAATATCATAGCTGAACCTTGACGCACCCAATCGAGGGATCAGTGATAGGAGGATCACTTCATGCGACCTTTTCACTTTGTTGCTGCATGATCTTTTGTTTCCTTTTAGTCTCCAGGTGCGAAGCAAGTTGAGCACACTTCCTCTTGGCTTGTTCCAACTCTTTCTCTAATTCCTCAACCTGATATTTGACCAATAAATACATAATTTGCTATTGTTTTTCAAACTTCAAAACTTAGTCGTGATTTACAGAATTTTTAAGTCAAGACCAAAGGTGATGCGATGCCGACTCTACCTACCGTTTGTTTCAATTCAGTCTCCTTCTTTGCGTATTCTTCACACCTGTAGAAGGTAGGGTATTGGGTGTGATTTATTGACCAGAAAGTATAGGACCGCAGAAAAATCAAGAAAAGCACTAACATTATAAGTTAACTGTTAAATTTGAGTGAGATTTCAGTAGTTCACTGTATGAAAGGTCTAAATGACATTGGATATTTCATCAGAAATGGATCTCACACACGCGCACACTCAAACACACACGTAATTATCTACAATACCAAAATTTAGAACTAGTAACATTTTTGGCCTCTTCTTTGGCTGTCAAGCTACCTCCGAAGGAAAAAACAATCATGTCCTTAACAACAGAGGCATATTCCATTATAATTTCCCAGAGCTTAATTTGAAAACAGCATGCAGATAATAGAGCGCGGTCAATGTAAGGCATGATGCTACATTCTGAACTGCCAGATTGAGTATAAAATATGCACCTCATAAAAAGTTCGATGTTCTCTTCACATATCTGATCAATTGGCTTAGATCCAAGACCATCATCAGATATAACTCCATTGTAAGATCCCTGCAAAAAGAGGCAATGAACCATGAATGTTAACATATTAATGATGTTCAGACAGCAAGTTGTTTAAAACCAGGTAATAATTCTTCTGGACATGTTGATTGTTTGTCCCAACTCTTTTTTTTTCTGCTTTTCAGGCTCTTTACTTAAAAGCAAAGGTAAAAGGACCAAGTGTAGACACCTAGAACTTAAAAGAAATGATTGGGTGACAATTTAGCTACAGATTGAGAAAATACAAGTCTCTTCCAAACAGTTTTGAGTGTAAATGGCCAAGGATGTTAATGATAGAACTTCATGTAAGTCAGTCTGCATGTGCCCATGGTGAGCAGAAGCGAAGGGTAAAGGAAATAAGCAGTAAGAAAAGGGTGAGTTGAATCACTTACAGCTGCCAACCCAATAATGGACTCTTCCACAGGTAAATCACTCTGGCCGGTGCTTCCAAGTTGCCTATTGCTCCTAGTGATAGGTTGATCCAGATGCATTTCCTCTTCATTAGTTGGAAGATCAATGTTATGCCGGTTAGCAGGCAATGGCTTTTGTGTTTTAACTGCACCTTGCTTTTGAATATCAAGTGATTTGACACCAGGAGGCAGAATTCCAAGCAAGTGACAATGGCGTTTCCTGTCTCAAAAAAATAAAAATAAAAAACACTCAAGTTTAGATTCCTTGTCCTGTACATAAGCATTCAAACACAGTTCACATAAATAAATTAGTTAATAACCCTGTTGAATCCTTTATTCTTTCATCGATGATTGCAAATGAACGCTTACAACAAATAAATACTATTGCAATATAGTTGAAAAGTGCAGCCACTATAAGCAGTTCAAGGCTTTGAATATCTTAGCAACACAAACTATTCAATTCACAAGTTCACAACTGCCTCGTTGCCTGTGGTAATCCAATGATTTGAACTTTGCCCCTAAATTCATTAATACCATTCCAGAATTTTATTTCCTTTGTATTATACTCAAGATTCAGCAAAACCCAATCCAAAATATGTAACAATCCCATCTAGAATTTCTGCCAAAATTGTTTCTATGCACACACATAATCCAAGTTAGAGCTTATGTTGAGTTCTTTTGGTGTCAGTCATGGCACAAATCCAGCAGAGCCAACAGGGTAAGGTAAATTGAAAAGGAGAACAAAAGAGAAGCCCCCGTGTCATTAAATAGGATTTTCTAAAGATGCTTCACAGGACCAACAGAAGGCAAAGCAAATTTTGCAGTTTGCAAGCCAATCTTTCAATATTGAGACACAAAATAAGTCATTTCCAACAGTGTAAAAATATCTCAGCAAAGGATTTCAAGGACACCTTCCTCTCCCCCATGAGAAAGGGAAAAAAATGAAATAATTACTACACATGCATTCTCCCCCCAACAATTTCCAAGATTTGCAAACTGCAAGAAGTGAAAATACAGTAACAAACCAGTAATCCATAACCATCTGTTTCAGTCTAGCTTCCAATCGAATATACAACGACGACCTCTCAAAATCCTGCTTATCATGTGCAGGTTCTATAAAATTTGCTTCAAGAACTCCTATAATCAGAAAGCAGTAAGTAGCTGACAATTCAAGGAAAAACATTAGACAACAGAAATTGAGAGAAAAGTTTGAATACCAACAACACCGTTCCCTTTTACTGCAGCATCACCAGTGACTTTCCAGAAGGGCTGCAATAATGCAAAAAAGACTAACCAATGAGTTGCATAATAACTATGTTGCTGATTTGCTTTTATCCAATCCATAGGCATTTCTAATGCAAGGAGAACAGGTACTGAAAAGTTTCACATGTTTTTGCTACTTTCAAAACAATATAGTGGCTGAACATCAAAATATATCACATAAGAGTTTAAAATCTTCCATGTTATGCAATTTTTTCCATGGAATGCACCAGTAGGAAAATATACAAAGGATGCATCAAACTATATGAAAAAAATGGGAGAAAAATACAAAACATACCCTGATGAGTCGATTTTTATGGTACACATTGAATCCAGAAACAGAAAGAGCAGGAGCCTCTTTAATGAAACCAACCGTTGTCTCCACAGTGACCTAATGCAACCCCCCACCACCCAAAATAAATGAACAAATAAGAACATAAGACCTATGCCTCCAACACATTTCTTCACATATTTGTGTAAATAATTCACGTTCAACAAATCAGCAAAAGTACTCCAACAAAAATTTAGTTGGTCATATATTGGCTCATATGTACACTGTCATCATAGAAACATTTTAACACTGCGGCCAGTGTCTGCCTGAAAACCTGGTTGTCAAGAACACCAAAACAGACAATTTTGAGATCCTACATCAATGACATACATGCTTTTTTATTTTTCACTAGATGCCAAAAGATTATAAATTCTTTTATTATCTCAATAACTTTCTCAATTGCAGAAACCTACAAAAAAAGCTTTACTTTTTATTTTTATTTTTTAGGGTGATATCTACATCATCTAAACATAGTATGATACGTGTTGATTTTTCTTTTACCATACCACTATGGGCATCAATTTAGTAAGAATATCACAGAACCCAGTGGTTGAGCTATCGACAATTAGTTTCGTTTCTAGTTTACATACAAACAGGTAAACAGAAAAATCTGGTAGATGACATGGTTGAATTGACACAAACAAACCAGCATGACTTAAGCCAGTCCCTTCCCAGTGCTCTAGACAAAGGCTTTTTAACCTTTATACTTGAAAGCCCTCCCACTAATCCTTCGTGCTCCTCATTCAAAGAGAAGGCAGAGAATCTGCATTGGTAAATAGCAACTTTTGGGAAGGCACAGAACTTATCTTCTCAGATATCCAAAATCTGCCCAGAGAATCTTTTTAGCTCATAGCATTTATAACAATCATAAGATAATCCCTACATGTACTCATTCCCTCTTCTTATTTTGTATTAAAAAACATCAATAAACTTGTTTAGAAGAACATTACGAGGAAATGCATTAGAAATGAGAACCCCCTGCCCAACCTCTCAGATTCTCATAGAACCTAGGGTGCATTGTGCAGCTTGCATCACAAACAATTGTAGCAGATACAGAAGAAGAAAAGGAATATTTATACTCCCCTATAGACCATGCATCTTACCTCTTTTATTGTTCCAACCTGAGGCTTGTATGACACTGTTTTTGAATATTTCAAGTCATCTACAATATTAAACTGCTGGACAGGCTTCCCCCTCAGCACAATGCTGAAATTTGTGAATTTTCTTAGGTACAAAATCGAAGCATAAGCCTAGCAGGAAGAAATAATAAAAGTCAACCAAGTAATACTGGAGAAAGTAAACTAATACAGAAATGACAAATTTAAAAGGTTACCCTTAATGAATAGCGGATGCAATAAGAAATATGAGATCGAAGTTCAACTGTTTTTTTGTGTAGTTTTGTCTGACCATGATTAGCTTCATCTCTCAGACGTATATCCTACATCAAATATAAAAAGGCATTCATGGATGCTTTTAAAATCAATTTCTTATATATTCCCACCATAGATCATGTATCATCAAAATCAACAGCAAGAGAATCTCGTGCATTAAAGCACAAGTGCCTGTAATATGCACAATAGTTGATTCATCTAAAGTCATCCATACTTTTCCAGGACAAAAAACAAATAAAGAAAGGAAGGAAGGAAGGAAGGAGGGAAGGAATGATCTTTCATGCTTGAGAGCTGCATCAAGAGGGAATCCAGTCAAAACTAATTACATTAAGCAATCTTAACTTTGCATTCAAATTTAAAAGCAAATAAAAATAACCATTGATTGTTCAATGCCAGCAAACTACAAGGACTTATCTAACATAAACATTTCAAATTAAAGTACTTAGTTTGCATGTTCGTCCAATAAATATATGTTTGACGAACATATTTGGTTGCCTAAGCTTTCCATCCTAAGATCTTAAAATTTTGGGATGACTTGAACCTCTTTGCTAGAAGAGCCAAGGCATTGAAATATTTTACAAATACTGTAAAACTTGTGCAATAAAATAAAACCATCCATATGCTTCATACAAATTTATGGTCAATATCCATTACATTTTAATGCAATAAACATAGTAGATCTTCATGTCATACCAAACAAAACAAAGAAAAATATAAATAAAATACGTTAAGAAATTACTGCAAAATTTTTGGTATCCAACAACATAAAAACAGCATACCTCTTCGTCATCGTCAAAACTCAATTCATAAATGCCCTCGTCATTTAACCATAAGTTGTATATTATTATTTTCGTACCATGCCGGCCAATATCCTCAAACTGATGAATAAGAGACAAACAAGTGAGGGGAAGGAGCATGAAGGTTGCATCGAAAAGATATAAAAAGATTGCTATCTAATTGCCTTCAAATGTTATGTAATAACAAAAGTGGTGACAGCAGCAAGCATATTTTCCTATTTTAGGGCAGAGGAACCAGCAGTTATTTAGATGGAAGAGGTAATGGTGGCAGCAAGGGAGATTTTTTTTTATGATTCTAATTCTTTGGAATTATAATTCATAAATGCACACTCAAGATGTTCAAAAGACATAGTCTCCCTCAGTTTCACTTCATATCCTTTTAAATTATATTCAAATCAAAACAGGATAAATAGGATATTCAAAGAGGAAATAATTGTGTTGGCAACTGGTGTCCTTTCCCCTATAAGAAACCACAAGGATACAAGTCAAGGGCCCAACAGATCAGGAGAAAGCATTTCCTACATGATAATTCAGCTAAATATCCCAAACAACTTGTTCCAACCTCCCCAAAAGAAGAAGACAAGCTCCATTCCAAAGCCACTTGAAGATCATTTGTGAATATAAAAGACAAACTGCTGATAGAAATTGGATTGAGCAAACAAATTCTGATAGTCATAAGAAGTTTAGCACTGAAAGGACAATGTGACATAAACCTCCTAGGCAGTACTTATAAAGATACGGACCATAAAGAATTTACATTTTACTGGATTGAATTTTCTAACTAACCTGTTGCATGAGCTCCTCCTTTGAAGCGAATGGAGACCATTCAAGGATTGTTTTCAAGTTAGAAGACCAATCATCTTGTGAGCCATAAAGTATCGGCTCTGCCCGGTTGCCAGAAATGTCGAAATCAATCTGAAAGGTAAGCAAAGCCAAAAATTAGAACATCAAAAACATCAAACAAACTGACCAAACTTGTGCATTAAATAGAAAATTGAACGTTAAAGTAGGAAGAACTACCATTGGAACAATAACGTCATCCTGCCCAGTTTTTCGTAAAAAGGTGTAGGATAATAGACCAATGCTTTGAGTTGCTTTGCTAAAAGACAAATGTTCAGACATAGAAGATGTCAAACAATCTTGAACTTAAAAACTCAAATTCAATAAGTAGCATGTAGTTTTACCACTAACGGTGATGCGTGCCAGTTTATGCATAAAGGGGAAAGGGTGAAAGACAAATGATAAGGTTTATAAATACGAACACATTTATAAAATAAACAAAGGCATGGCAAGAGAGAAGGAAAACATGCAGAATGCATTATGGATTCTGCTTCAGATTACAATTATTTACTCAAAATAGCATCTCATGCAAATTCTTTTTCCTCAAAGATATAAAATTGAAAGGAAATCAGGAAGGACAATGCTCACCAAGGTAACCCTAAAAAAGGAGGGAAAGAGTACCCTAATTTACAATAGACATGACTCAATCCTACATTTGGAAATGCAATCACGAACTTTTTGTGCACTAGTGTCACTTTACCAATCATTATCCCATTATTTTACAGATAAACTGACAAAGCAGATTCATCTCAACAGATATACAAAGTACTTGAGGTAGAACCAAAAACATTTGATTCCAAGAGAAAAGATTGATTAAGAAAGAAAATGTGATCAAACATTCCATGCAATGGACAAAATCTAAATGAACAAGTTACAGTTAAAATAACAAAGGTATGCTACATGAATCATAGAGAGAAGGGGGTGGGGGAAATACCCTGCACGAGTTGCACAGCTGTAAACAAGAACATCAGCACCTAGCCGCATAGTACTTGTCTTAAATCCATTACCATCTGAAAAAATAACAAGTTAACTTCTATTGGGAAGCACCTGAAGGTCCACTAGAAAATCGAACAATTAAATCTAATAAAATGCCATAAAGAAATTGGCCTAAGTTAATGAGTACATTTTATATATTTGACTCCTTTTTTCAATTATGAGCTAATAGGATTTTTGGATTCCTTAGAACCACATGAAACTTGACCTCAACATAAAATCAATAAAATGTATGAGGACAAATCCTCAGAGCCTAAAACCGACACTTTACAAATTCAAACTTGCTTTCCTCACTCCTTTCCGCATATTACTTCAGCAGGAGTGGATCTATAAACTCACTCTGACAAACCCACTAACATGAAAATATCAAAAATATCAGTTCATTGCACATGATTATCATCACAAAGTTCCCACCCACATGCATATGGTTTACACTCTCCATATGTATTCAGGATCACCTCTTTCAAGGTTCCTTCCTCCCCAACCTCCAATAAAGCTAACTCCCTGAAAAAGATGATTCCTTATCTGGATTGAGTTTCAACCTCCCTAAAACTGCAACCATACTCTATCTAATTAGCTTTTGTCAAGTTCAACCTAAGATCTGAGATTACTTTTAGAGTATTGAAGGGTGCCTTAGGATGATGCTGACTTCAGAATTTTAAACATCAATTTCTTTTGAAAAATTGATAATTATATGTTTTTCCCAAGAAATCATCTAGAGCATATATAGGAGAAAATCTAGGTATGCAAGTAGTAGCATCAACTTTGATGGAATAGGAAAACCAAAAACTTGAAAATATGACACTAGAAAAGAAAAATAATAAAATAGGAACAGAAGGAAAACAACAGGATAATCATATAAGATAATAAAATTAAGTCAAGCAATCCAGCCAAAAGATAAATAAATAGAGCGATTTGACAGTTACATTGTCCAATTGTTGTATTTGATTTCTTGGAAGAATAACCCAAACTCATGCATTTCCGGATACCATCAGGATCCATTCCACCACCATCATCTGCACAGAACATTGCACATTCCTGACGTGCTTTTATAATCAGAAGAAAACAGATGCTTGACAGCATATGCCATATCCCAAAGGCAATCCCTTATTCATATGGATACAAACCTTGGAAAAGTAGAGCAGGAGAGTTGTCTTTCATGATATCAATTTTATCAACCTTCACAAAGGTTGCACCATTATGAACCTGAAACCACAGGAAGTCGAATTTGTGGAATTAATGTAATTCATAGTCAGTATTTACTATATCATCAATGCTACATTTGTTTCATTGTTGGAATAAATTGATAACTTATGTAGTTCCACAGACCCAGCCGAGGAAAAACAAAACATGACTCATAGTCTAATACCATACCTCATCAACAGCATTATCCAAAAGCTCAGCAATTGCTGCCATCAAAAATTTACAAACACCAACATCAAAACATTATGATAAAGAAAAAAATAACAACAGAAAAAATAAAATACTGTCTAGTTTTTCACTTTATTAGCATACAATAGTGGAAACACTCTAATACACGCAAGAAATCTTCACCTTCACAACTAATGCGGCTAAAAGATCCTTTCTTTCCCCTTAAAATAATCTTGATTTAAACTTAACTAATCATATCATGCACATCATAAAATTGAGCCAAATTTTATTTGCTATCGTGGAATTTTAAAAAACAAAACAAAACAAAAAATTACCTCCAAAAGCCCATTTGTGAGAAGTTGCGTTAGAATGCAAAAACTTAGGGTGCACTCTTGCATGCTCCAATTGACCTACAAATAAAACCAAACCAAACCAAAAATTGGAAAATCAAAATCACATTTCCCATAGCAAAAAAAAAAAATAGAAAAATAAAAAACAAACACATGCGAAACTGTAAACCTTGAGCAGGGGCCTTGCTAGCTATGGGACCCACGTCATACGCTCCCGCTTTCCAGAAACTTCGACAATCCAGACTCTGATACGCAGGCACCGGTGCCGCTATTGCTTCCGAGCTACTATCTTGCTGTTGCTGCTGCTGCTGCTGTTTTTGCGGCTGCTGTCTCCTCGACTTTGAAGACGACGGCGTCGTTTTGCGTGGCATACCTGGCGGAGGACCAATATCGACTTCGTCATCGCTACTTGCGATTTCTACTACATTCATCGGTTGCTGCTTCTCTACTTTAGGCGGCATTTGACTAAAGCAAAAGAGTTAGGGTTTGAATTTAAAAAGTTAGGGTACTTTGATTCGTAAAAATTTGGTGCAGCAGACTGGCGTTTTGCAGAAGTAGAGAAGATGACATGAAAACTTTGAATGACAACAAAACGGTTTCGTTTTCAAGATATGGGGTGCCTTTTTATCGGAGGATCGCAATTCGGAAATGTGTTCTTATGGCTAGCAGCTCTCGACCCCTAAAAAGTCATTATTAATATTTTTTATTTTTTAAAATTTATTTTTATATCAAAATAATTTAAAAAATTAATATAAAATAAAATAAAAATCAGAATTTTGAAGTGCCAAGTTCCGTTCAAAATATAGCATGAAATGCCCAATTCAGATTCACATTCGGACATCTTGAGGTGTTCCTTTCCATTTAAACCAAAAAAAAACACAGAAAAATTTTAAGACTAATTTTATTATTTGTCTACTATTCTCAAAGAATATGTCAAGAAGAATAAATAGTTGTTCTAATAATTAAAATTAAATTAAAAAGACCCAGTTTATCTTTTAAAAATTAAAAAAAATGTTAATTTAACATTTTTTTATATAAAAAAAAAGAGTAACAATATTTTAGATATACTCAAGTCAAATCAGATTAATCCACTTAATTTATAATCTAAATTATAGTAATAACCCTGTCTTTTAGAATATATTTTTCATTTAATTGAATGATTAATAATTTAAAAAAATAAGAAGAGTATATTAATTAAAATTTAAATAAAAAATTAATGTAAAGTTGAATACATAGAAAATAAAGATATTAATTATTTTTTTGAAGTAACAAGAACAAATAAAAAAGCAAAAGAGACTTGGCACTGCAAAGCCTGACCAGCTAGCCTCGTGTGTCTGGCCTAACCTAGAAGCCTAGGCATGTTTGAGCTTTAAAACCCAAGGTCAGATTGGATGTTGTTTGCCTTAAACAAAAAAATAATGCATCATTTGTTGTTATAAAACAACACGTCATTTAAGTTGTCCAGATTCTAGCCATTACAGAGGTGGTGAAAAAATCAAACTAAGGTATTTTGAACAAAAAAAAGTTTATTTTTAACATATTTTAACCTAAAAATACATAATAAACATATTTAGAATCTTAATAGATTAATTTCTCAACTGAAAATACCCTTTAAATAATCTAAAAAAGCAAAAATTAAATAAAAGAATCTTTCTTAGCCCTAATCTAAAAAAAACTTTTCATGGCAATATTGTGGTAGCCCCAAGACACCATAATAGCGTTATTCTCACTGAGAGGAATAATTTGAATCTAAAATTTGACCATATTTGTCAATGAAATTTGACTAACCAAGTTCTTTCTGTTATATTTTAATAACTCTCTCGCCTCTTTCAAGTTTAGGGATTGGAAATGTGAATAAAATAAAATCTTGAATTAAATTGTATAATTATTAAACTAAAAAGATAAAAAAAAATCTCAAAAAATCTGAATGAATTTTTTATAAAAAAAAACTGACTCCTCATTTGTTTTTATAAAAAGGCTACCATTTTTTTCATGCTTTTAATTTCAATTCCCTCATTTTCTATTTTTTTCAAAAAAAAAAATTGATTTTCTTTTTAAAAAACTCAAGCATAAACCCAATATTAGAAATTTTTTTGAGACCACAATAACTCTATAAAAATTAAATTAAAATAAATTATAAAATTCAATTCTCAATCAACACAATATTAAAGGATAAAATTGAATAAAAATATTTAATATTAAAAAAAAAAACAAAATATAGTTTGATTGAACAATATTTTGTAAAATAGTGAACAATGAATTCGCTAGCTCTTTTAGTTTTTTTCTTAGTTACTTTTAATTTTAATTTAATTCAATTTTAATACTTAAGTTTCAAAAAATTAAAAATCAAGACATGGAGAGGAAGTGAAGTTTGGGATTCACAAAAAGATTATTTCGAGATTCACGACTTATATTGAAGTGGTGTTCCTATCAGAAAGCCATCCATTTTATGAGTCAGAATGGATTGCTTGTCAAAAATTCATAACTATTTTCTTAGTATATAACTAATTTTTTAAAAAAATTATGATTTTGGAGTAGTGTTCCTATCACAGTGTTTTAAAAAATCAACAAATAATTTTGAAAAAAATCATAAACAAAAACTATATGGGGAAACACTGTAGCAATTTATAGTATTTTAAAGGAAAAAATTTACAAAACTAAATTTTTAACCAGCTCAATATTAAAAAATATAATCAATAAAGATACTTTTTGAAAAAAAAACTAAAAAAAAAACAAAAAAAAAAGCACTGTAACAATCCACAGTAACATGTGAGGAAAACTACAGTGCTTTCCTCACATGTTTTAGGTATATTGTAATTGTAATGTTTTGTGAGAAAAGCCACAACTTCTCGATCAGTTTAGTATTAAAAAAATAAAATCGACAAATAATTTTGAAAAAAATTATAACAAAAAAAAACTATCTGGGAAAACACTGTAGCAATTCGCAGTGTTTTAAAGAAAAAATTATAAAGTTAAATTTTTAATCAGTTCAATATTAAAAAAATAAAATTGACAAAGACAATTTTAAAAAAAAAAACCAGAAAAAAAATATTATAGCAATCCACAATAATAGCTAAGGAAAGTTATAATAATTTTCACATATATTTTAGGTATATTATAATAACTGAATTTGTTTTAAAAATTATGATTTTGGAGGATGGTTCCTACGCATTTCTGATACAACAAAAAGTTACTAATTAAAAATAGCCTAAGCTTAATATATCTAAACATATGAGTTATCAAGTGATTTTATTTATTTATTTATTTATTTTGGGTCAATGTTCGGCCTCGTGAAATTAAACATGGTATAACTGTGTTCTGTCTACCAAATAACAAATAACCTTTGAAATCGACACTGATTAATGTGAAATAATTAAATTAATTAATGCGAACTAATTAAATGAGGGAGAGATTATGGCTTATAAATGGTTACAGTTACAAACTACTAATACTCTTATTTAATATGTAAACTTTTCTGAATTATATTTCTTCTGATGGTTTCTTTTGAAGATATGTCTATGTGACTTCGAATCCTTGCTTGCTATATTATGCGTAAGCAATTAACTAAGATACGTTTCATGAAATTTTATTTTTTTTATTTAAATTTTTTTATATATATATTTTCAGATTATTTTAATATATTCATATTAAAAATAATTTTTAAAAATAAAAAAAATATTATTTTAATATATTTTTAGATGAAAAACACTTTAAAAAATAATTATTATCAGAGAACTGCTCTTTTTTTTTATATAGAGTTTAATGTTTATAAAAATGTAAACTATCTTCTCTTAAATTGTTTGGTTATAATAGATGACTAAGCTTTATTGTTAGAAGTGAATTATGGTGTAGGAAATCATCATGAAAGAAAAAAAGAGATCAAGACAATTTTTTATGGAAATTTTGGTATAGAATCAAAACGTATAGCATATTTTCAGAATTTTTTTTTTAATATGTGAAGCTTTCCCAAAGATATATTTTGACCATGTCTAGAGGGAAGATGTCATGGTTTAAACATGGTTGACTAGCATTATAATTTTCTGATAACCCCATTAAATTTATCGTTTTAAAAGCCTTCAAAGTTCAAACATAATTGCATAATGTTTTTCTAGAATTAATTGCATAATTAAATGTGAGTAAATACTTCTCTCCACCCATCTAGAAAAGGAGTATATATAATTAAGTTGTTGTGAAAATAGCCTTAAAAATCTAATCTAGTGCACAAAAATATTTATATATATATATCAACCAATTTTATTAGCATTATCTTGACTAATGGGATATTAACTTAATTAATTATTCAATGACTTTTAACTTAAGAATTAATCCATAGTATATGCGATGAGAATGTTTTCATAATATTGATTGAATAAATCTATTATTCTTATCAAAATATAAAATTTATCCAATGAACAAAAATCTTTTTGGCTAATTAAAAGGGATAGTAATTAATTAATTAATATTTTTTCTGCAAAGTTATAGCACTAATGTCTCCCAATTGACGACCATTGACCATATAGACTCATGTATAACCCATCGTAGCTATTAAACGAGAAGGAATCAAGAAGACATTAATGGCAAAATTATATTAATAAGAGAAGCTTAATAGTAATGACTATTATTAAGCAATGTTACGGCCAACACTAACCAGTGGCTCACAAAAAATGAATGGCCAAGATTAACCAGTACTGTCATAAATGCATCCATATACTCTCATCTCTTAGACAATATTAAGGTGAGAGTAACTCTTAAATTCTCGAACTCCAATATTCGAGCCTCGGTGTTTCTCTTTGCTTTCTCTCCATTGAGCTTGTTAAGCTGGTTAGATCAGACAACCCTTCCTTCTTTTCACACTCGATGTTTTCCCCAGATAACTACTTGAGGAAACCATACATGAAAGAATATGTATTTCCCTGTGAAACACCTTCATCAAAGAGCTTTCTTCAGGATTTTAACCATCTTGATCAGCTCCATGCTAACAGATCATTGTTTGGTGTCCTTACTGGCTCTAATTCTGATTCTTTGGATGTTTTTCCCTATAGATTATCACCAGCTACACATTTATACGAGTGTGACTACAAGCCATACACAAATAACAACAATGGACTATATGGTCGAGACAATTTCCAAAGTGGCGGGTGCTTGAACCTCCCTCAAGAAAACCTCATTGACATGATAGGTCCTAATCAGAGTCACATGTCCTTGGATTTGCAAGAAACCAAACCTATGAATATTGAGGTGCTAGATGGAACCCCTTGTGCGACTACAAAATATGATTACTATACGAAAGGTGGCTTGTATAAGAATGATGCCATACTACCTTTGACAAGAAGGACAGGGAAGACTCCTAAGAAGGAACCTATTAATTTAGTCAAGGGGCAATGGACAGCTGAGGAAGATAGGTACGTATAAATTAAGGAGGGTTTTTTTTTTCTTGTAAATTAACAATACTCTCTCTAATTCTTCATGTTTGACTTAATTTGTTGCGATAACATCATTTATGCAGTCTGTTGATTCGGCTGGTTGATGAGTTTGGAATAAGAAAATGGTCTCATATTGCTCAGATATTCCCAGGAAGAATCGGCAAGCAGTGTCGAGAAAGATGGCATAACCATTTGAGGCCAGATATCAAGGTTAATATTTTCTTTCGTTATCTTATCTATCCATCGTATTTTTCTCTCCTTTTTCTCTGGGCAGTAGAAAAGGGCAGGGAGAGGGGCCTATTATACCATGCCTGCTTGGGAATTGTGCTTTTCATAGTCATTGTATATTTAGAGAGGCTTCTACTAATACATAAATACTTCTTCCAATACATAAATACTTCTTCCAATAAGATTTAATGAGCGTACGTAGATAATATACTTCTTCAAATACTATTTTCAGGACTTGAACTCATGACCTAAATGATGCCCTCCTCCATCACATAAATCCATCTTTGTGGGAAATGTTTAAAAAGAATCACACATGGACATTTATGTTTTGTCCATGGCATGATCATCCTGAGCATTTCATAAGCAACATGAGGATGGCAATGCATTTTCTCATCATTTTTTCGATGTCCATTTTTCGTTACAGAAAGATATTTGGAGCGAGGAGGAAGATAGGGTGCTAATACAGGCCCATAAAGAAATAGGGAACAAATGGGCAGAAATTGCTAAGAGTTTGCCAGGGAGAACTGAAAACTCTATCAAGAACCACTGGAATGCAACTAAAAGAAGGCAAACTTGCACCTCCAAGAGAAAAAGCCGATCCAAGTATCCAAAGGGCTCCCTTCTACAAGAGTATATCAAGAGTTTGAACCTGGACTCAATTCCTAAAGTGAAACGACGTCAGAGGAGAAGGAGAACTGCTAAATATCCTGATGCCATATTAGGTAGTAGCACTACAATGAAAGAACCAAGTGACGAGCAGCCTCAGCAGGACTTGAACCTTTGTGAAAATAATGATGGACCCGTCTTACATTATGATTTTGATGAGATCCCAGATTTTGATTTTGATGAGACTATATTTCAAGATGTCTGCAGCATTGATTCTCTTCTTGATGAGATAGATTGTGATCCCGTTGTTAATGAGAAAGTGCTTGATATGGAAGTGCCAAGAGCGGACGAGATTCCATTCCAGGACTTTGAAATGATGGATGAGGTGGATTTATGGAGATGAGACGTGAAAACACTTGGCATGCAGTAGTAGTTTGGTTCATGGAGGTACTATATTACTGGCGTAGGATTAAGATTTCCTTGAAAACAAAGTTCACCAAGGATTATACAGCAACAGATATTCTTTTTTCTTTTTTTTATTCTGGCATGGGAACAAATAATATTCTTGCTGGTTGGCTTATGTTATTAAGAATTAAAAGTGGATTAGATAAAAGAGGAGAGTGAACGAAAATAAAGCTAACAACACGTACGTTGTAAATGCTATGATATTATACAAAGTCTTCTAAGGCTTCGATTGCAAAATTGTCTTCAAAGGTTGCTAGAATTGAATAAACAAGTCCTCTTTTTTTTTCTTTTTCTTTTCTTTTTCACCCTACAATTTCTTTTTGTATTATCTCCTCTGTTTGTTTTCCAATTCATGGTATCCATATACATCTGCTGAAAATTGAAATTCTGCAGCCAGCGATAGCTGATTCATCATGAGATGGCTAGATATGCGATAAATAGACACAAAGATGTCATAAGTTCTTGTATACTATGACAACAATGGCAGAATGTAGTGATTTTTTCCCCCAGAGGACGTCTATGTGCAAGTAGATATGCATGTATGATGAATCTATAAGAGGCCATGTTTACACTAGCTATTGTTTTACCCAGTCAACAAGCAGTTGGTGTCCAGCAAAACTCTTAAAGCAGGTCAAATCCTTAGGTTCAGGATTTAATAACCTTAATTAGAGCATTAAGTTAAAATTAATTGCAGTAAATCATGGCTAGTAACATTAATAGCAATTTATTATAAGAAAGAAGTGGCATGACCCACATGAATAAAGTGTACATCATTTTAAACATTATTTCCAAAATGAATAACTTTAAACCTTATTCGCAAAAACAGAAATTCTCTTGCCATACAAGGCATCTAGGTCTATATATATCACTAATCCATGACATTTTTTTTTCTCTTATTAAAAAAAAATGAAAAATTTTCATTTCTAACTTTTCTTCCTCCAATTGTAATTGAATCATCAAAATCTAATATGTCAACATGATATATATATATATTACATCAAGACAAAAATATTTTCGATACATAAAAGATGATTATCAAATAAATGAGGATGGTGAGATTTGAACTCGTGACCGCTTGGTCATCAAGGCTCTGATACCATATCAAAAAACCATCACAACCTAATAGCTTAAACTGTTAGGTAAGGTCCCTGAATATAATTTATATTATTCTCTAATAATAATCTCATGTCCTTAGTTGAGTTTATTGAATTTGTTAGAAAAACAAAAGTATAATTTATGATGCTTACCTGAAGCTGAATAAGAGATGAATTAAAAATTTAATTAAGATCCGAGAAAATGAAGGCTTGAGAGATGTTGAATTTTGATTTGTTCCCTTTATTGCTCTTTTATTTTAAGAATTTTGAAATAATAATAATAATAATAAAAGATAACATGGACAGGTGGCGTGTATTATGTGGCACTTCATGCAACATTCTTGTAAATAAGTTTGAAATAACCTTATTTAGAGAAATAAAATTGAAAATTACCTTATTTTAGGGGGGGGACCAAACTTATATTTTCAACCATCTCTCTACAATTGTAAGTCGATATATATATCAAATAAAAAACAAAAACGGAGCCAAATATTTTAACTAAGTTGTATTTGTGATTGAAACAAGATTATATGTGGTGGCATAATGGATTTTGAAGGAGATTAGAACAAGTTACATATAATTTATTATATAATTACTAACGATTTAACAGTTTTACGGACGAGAAAATTGTGTTGGTGTTTACACTAACATTTCATCTGTGATTATTTTACGAATGGATTCACGGACAGAAATTGTCCGTCGGAAAAACACTCGTCGATAAATTTCTGGTCTGTCAGTAAGTCCGTCGTTAATAAAAAAAGTATCGATGGACCATTCCCGCCAAAAAAAAATACTTGATTCCCTCCATCAGTAATTTTGTCGGTGAGTTATAGTGGCATTTGTAGTAATTCTTTCTCAACTCTCTAGAATATACCAACAAAATAATTTTAACTAAGTTGTATTTGTGATTGAAACAAGATTATATGTGGTGGCATAATGGATTTTGAAGGAGATTAGAACAAGTTACATATAATTTATTATATAATTACTAACAGATTTAACAGTTTTACGGACAGAAAATTGTGTTGGTGTTTACACTAACATTTCATCTGTGATTATTTTACGAATGGATTCACGGACGAAAATCGTCCGTCGGAAAAACACTCGTCGATAAATTTCTGGTACGTCAGTAAGTCCAGTCGTTAATAAAAAAAGTATCGATGGACCATTCCCGCCAAAAAAAAACTTGATTCCCTCCATCAGTAATTTTGTCGGTGAGTTACAGTGGCATTTGTAGTAATTCTTTCTCAACTCTCTAGAATATACCAACGAATAATTTTAACTAAGTTGTATTATGATTGAAACAAGATTATATGTGGTGGCATAATGGATTTTGAAGGAGATTAGAACAAGTTACATATAATTTATTATATAATTACTAACAGATTTAACAGTTTTACGGACAGAAAATTGTGTTGGTGTTTACACTAACATTTCATCTGTGATTATTTTACGAATGGATTCACGGACAGAAATCGTCCGTCGGAAAAACACTCGTCGATAAATTTCTGGTGCATCAGTAAGTCCGTCGTTAATAAAAAAAAGTATCGATGGACCATTCCCGCCAAAAAAAAATACTTGATTCCCTCCATCGGTAATTTTGTCGGTGAGTTACAGTGGCATTTATAGTAATTCTTTCTCAACTCTCTAGAATATACCAACAGAATAATTTCGTCGGTGATTTAACGATTACAGATGGCATTTGCAGTAATTTTTTTCCAACTCTCTAGAATATACTAACAAAATAAGTCTGTTGGTAACCCCTTCAGTAATAGTTTATATATATATATATATATATATATATATATATATATATATATATATAATCTATTGAACATAAATAGAAAATAATTAAATTTGCATTAAATTTGCATTAAATTCAAGTATTTACAAATCAATTATCTTAATATAAAAACCAAATATTTACTACAAATTTATGCGTTCAAATACAATGAAACTAGAACAAAGACGACGCTAGAGGAGGAGGAGGCTGGTCGTTCCCGAGATTATGGGGCCAATAGGGGGTGTATATGTACCACTCATCTGTGATCTAATATCCATGACTATTCAGCGGAGTTCTTCATAATCTGCAGAGAGTCATTCATATTTTTCATTGAGATGGGTTGTACGTCTTGCACTCCTTGATCTAACAAGGCCGTGAACTCTGGAGATTGAGTGCTCAGGATTGATTGCGAGCACCCAACAGTTGAAACACTACAGGCCATCTGCAAGTTCTTGGCCGTAGTGTTAGAGAGTCCGTACACCCAATTTCTATCGAGTCCACCGGACGATCCTGTCTCCAACCAGAAATTCGGATCGAAATCCGGGTGGGTTGAATAATCGTCCTCATATCTCTCCTTCAACTGGTTGTTATATGTCTCTTGGAAATAAAAAATGAAATCATTAAATTTAAGAAAATAATAACTTAAGAAAAAAAATGGTTGAAAATCAATGTACCACAAGTGTTGAGCTTGGTTGTCGACAAACTGCTGCACCTTTTTTTGATGGTCATCACTCTGCACGTGCGTTTCTACAAAAACCTCTATTGGGCTTAGCCACATCCAAGAGTTGTAACCTGTGAGATAAAAATGTTGTCAGTTAAATATATTTATAAATAACAACAAATTAAAAATAGATGTAATTAAAATTAATCCTACCATTCGCTTTGCATGCGAAACGAACGAACGAGTTGTTGGTGTGCATGGTAACCGAATCGTGAATTTGCCGACTACGGTTCCCAACACCGCACTATGACTGTCGTGTGAAATGCTTGACGTCACGTGCTGAATGTATTCTGTCCATATAGTCTGCGGGATGTATGGTGGTCTGAAATCCTTTCAAACCGCCACATCATTCCGCCATATATATATATAGCTAACACCTATCCCCCTAAAAATTGCTCATTAGTGAATGAAAACTAACGGGTAATCTTAATTAAAGGGTATGTTGAGAATCAAATTTTGAATTTTATATCAAATCAACAACCATTTCTGTTTAACATGTGTGAATGATACAGTAATGATGTACATTTTTTCCAAAATGAATTTTAATTTTAATTTTTGAATTTTAATTGTGACTAACTCTTCTTCTCCTTTTCTTCTATAATGTTTACTTCTTCCAGCTAGTCAGACTCTCCGTATTTTCTCTTATTTTCTTGATCATTTGGATTTTCTTGTGACTTCTGCCCTACATTGTCCTCTTTTTATTGTTTGTGTATATTCATAGGCCCCAATTATTGTATTATAGCCATTTGTGTTTGTAACTCTCCTTTTGTTTCTGTTTTTTATTCCCTTAATACGTGTTTTTTTGTTCAGTATGTCAACAATCTCTAGATAGTCACCTGGATTGCCACTTTTCCATAATTGTTTTCTAATGTTGTTTCACTCATTGGAAGAGATCTTCCTCTTCCTTCCAGGCTCTTCAATTAATAAAGGTCTTGTCAGGATTTCACAAATCTTATCCTCTATTTCTTTAGTTTTTATTGCTGATATGATGGGTGTGCAATTCTAATTGTACTTTATTTTTCTATATAAAATTATAATTTAAATGGTTTGCATATGTTACAAATTGCTTGTTTTTTGCATGCACAATTTCAAACTTACTTCCATTTCAAAGTAACAACATTTGATGCAAAATTGATGGAATACTACCATTCACGTGAATTTAGTCCCTTTCAAATAAGACAGGACCGCATCCACAACAAAGAACATTGTTTGCGCAGTTAAGGAGCCTACTTTTAAATTGACTCCTATCATTCCTTTAACTTGTAAGATTTCTTCAAATTACCCACTATCACTATTTTAGTTGGCGTCAAGTACTCCATTATTTTTCTAATTACCTGTAATATACTCAAAGGCAATATATTCATAGCAATGTCATTATCAATCAATATTCTCCTTATTTCCTCTCCTTCATTTTAGTGCACAAGTACAAGAGTTTCACATGCACAAGCTTATTAACATTTAGTTTCTCGAACAAAACTTTCACTTTATCAAACTCCGCTAATTTTATGAATATAGTTGTATAATTGGTCATGTGAGTTAAATCATAATTTTATGAAACAAAGCAATAATCGCCAACCAGCTGGTTGGATGGATACAATTGTATAACTAATCGGCTGTTTCACACAAAAATCATAATTTTATGAATTTTTTCTTTCAAATATGTTTTATGAGTAAAAATATATATCTTTGTCCAACTTGTAGACTAAAACAAAATACTCTAATTAAAATCTTAAAAATTTATTATTCACATAGTAGTTCTCACATGTGATTCTGAGTGGTCAGGTGTGGATGACCTAGTAGATGCATTTATGAACTAATGAGACAAGTCTAGGTTCAGGAATAGGTTTGGTCGTGCCATACCATAATGATGGCTCAAAAAGACTATAAGTTTTAGTCCGACCATTGAATCATGCTTAAATGTTTACAAGAGTTTTCGGAGGGTGTTTTTCTTTGAGTAGTTATGGAATCGCTGCTCCGACCATCAGATCTTTAGATTTTAAAAATTTCACCACAAAGCTCTGATTTTGACAATTTTAACAGTTTTGTGATTTTTCTTACAAACTAGTTGACCAGTTAGATCTGTATTTTAAAAGATATCGCAATTAAAAACTATGACATTTAATTAAATATCACAATTCTCAACACCAATATCCAAAAATATATTATTTCACCCATTTTTTTCTTCTATACCATTTCACTATTTATTAGCATTGTACATGCTAATCCCCAATTTTATCCTCTACTCTTATCAAAAAGAAGAAAGGCGTAATTATTCTTCCGTTTTGCAGCAGCTGAATTATTGTCAATTGTCAAGATCCTACGTCCGTTAACGTCGGTGGTGCCGTTACGCTAAATGTATCTCTCCTTTCTGAAGATGAAGGAATATTCTCAGGAGGGGTACGTAGAAATCGCAGAGAGAATCTTTGTTGGATTCTACTGATAAATTGCCACCACGTGGTTAGATTTGGTGCTTTTGATTCATATCAAATACTAATATTTTTACATCAAAATTTATAATAAATGTGAAAATTAAATCTAACTGTTTAGAAATATATCTACAATTGCAACGGTGAGCTTCATTGATTTGGATTGGAAATTAAATACTTTGAAACTCTTGGTTTGTTTTAGATCCATATTTAAAAGAAAAAAATCCCAGTAAATAAAAAAATAATTTGAACCTATTTATTTTTGTGTTTGAAAAACGTTTTTAAAAAAAATTAAATTTTTTTATTTTTTTTGGTGTTTTTAGATATTTTAATGTATTAATATCAAAAATAATTTAAAAAAATAAAAAAATATATTATTTTAATACATTTCTAAGTTAAAAGCATTTTAAAAAATAATTACAACTATACTCCTACACTTTTACCTCAATAAGAGAGAACTAAACCTCCCATAAGCAGGATATATAAGTTTAAAAAACCCATAAAAACCTATATCTAAACATTGATTTAAATCTATCCATAAACATGCACAAATCTCAATCTAAAACTCACATGGATCAGATCTTTATTAAAATAAAATTAAACAAAATAATAATAAAAAAAGACAGAAATGGGGAAAAAAAAAAACAAATAGGGTACCATCGTTGACAAAAACAACAAGAGAACTTTTAATAAAGGCTTTTGTTTCGAGAGAGAGAAGGAAAATAAAAGCTAGGGTTTTTTTAGGATGTAGTTAAACTTTGATTATTTTCAATAGATTTCTAACATATCTTTTGTGATAAAAGAATATTAAAATGTACTATAAAAAAAGAAAAAAAACAACTAGGCCTTTTTTTGTTTTAATTTATTATATATTTAATTCATCTTTTCTATCTTTTCTGGAAATTAACAAAGTGAGATAGAACTTATTTTTATTTGTCATCCTGAAATACCTCTCTCTGTACAATGCAAAACTCTAGAATAAGCTCCAACCTTGTGTGCTATCTTGTGCACCTTGTTGAATGGACAATAGAGCACAGCTCTCTCATGCACCCTATTGAATGACCAATAGATTGTGTAAATGATATATTTGTTAGTGGATATAATAACACAAGTATTTTTGTTTTTCTAATGTAGTCATCGGACATTAAAAAAATTAAAAAAAAATATGAGTATTTTTTTCCTTGTAAATGATAAAATATTTGAAATAATAATTAAAAACTTGATTGATATATCGGATAAAATTAATCGATCATTATGAGTGTCAATAAATGAAAAAAAAAATTGGAGTGGCTTGTTCAGCCTAACAAGCCAAGAGTGAACTGATCGTCCTGTTTAAATGACGATCTAGTTTTATAAAGAAATTAACGTTGTCTTTGTTTTAACACATACCTAACCCTAAATCAAATGTAAAACAATAAACTACCAAAGGATTAAATCACAAAAAAAAAAAGCCTGAAAAGAGAAATGAAAAGGTGTCGATACACTGTTTTGATTTGTGCTAAGCTGCAAAATTGATGATCTGGGTAATGGACACGACCACCATGAGTTAATCCAATTGGACAATCTACTTCTTCTTTTTTTCTTCCCTTATTCTCCTTTTGGTTGGGCGTTGACCAAGCCTCAACTAATCTCGGGTCCGATTAAAGAATGGAGATGCGATTTAAGAAATAAATAAATATTGAAGGTTGAAACTTCAAAAACATTAGCTTAAAATAATGGGCCGGGGGGGGAGCAAGGTTGTGTGAATCAAATAGAACCGAGTTAATCATTCAAACTCGTAACTCGTGAAATTATATATTCGAGTTCAATTAAGAAGCTTAATTTCCAATCAATTTAATGTTTGAAGATAAAATCGTAAATAAATCTAAATTAAAAAAAATTATCAAAGAAAAAAGAATTGCAACCAAAAGAATAAGGATCAAATCATATCGGTAAAAAAAAATTGGAGGATGAAATTGTAAAAAAACTTCAATTCTATAAATCATATAAAACAAATAAAACATTTAAAAGAATGTAGACCAAATATAACAGATAAAAAATTAAAGGATGATGAAACTAAATAAATAAATAAATATTAAATGATGAAATTGAAAAAACATCAGCTTGAAAAAAAAATAAGCAAACCCATGTGATTCTCTTAAATTCGGGTTAATCCTTCAAAATCACAACCCGTGAAATCTGAGACCCGGGTTTAATCAAGAAACTTAATCCCCAACCAATTTAATGTTGGAGGATGAGATTTTAAAAAATATAAATTAAAAAAACTTGTCAAAGAAAAAAAATTACAAAAAAAACAAGGGATCAAATCACACAATAAAAAAAACCGAAGTAAAAAGAAAAAATAGTCCATGGATAACAATTTATCCATTTTTCCTTTTAAAAGGTGTTATTTCCATTTCACTCTGCAAATAACAAGATGAAAAATGACCATGTTTGATAACTTATTTTTTTCTCTTTTAAAGAGTAATTTAGTAATTTAATTATGCTAAAAGATATAAAAAAAACTGATTTTTCCCTGAATAATTTCATAATAACTAATGGACTATGTGCAAAATCGAATTACCCTTAAAAGAAAGTTCTTTGACTTTTTTTTTAAAGGAAAAAACATAATTACGCTATAATAGTGAAATGTGTCTATGACCTTAGTGTTTTTGCCTTTTGTTTTAGCTTTTTTGTTATATCATGTAGCCAATCAATTTTACATGTGATATTGACTTTGTTCATGCAAAATATATTTATTATTAATAAAAACATTCTTTATCTTTAATATTTATTTATATATAATTAATTAATCTAGAGTAAAGATAAAGTTCTTTGGACAAAAAATCTTTACAAAAAAATTATAAAAGTATTATAATTATGATATTCATATTGAATCAAAACATTATTCTTTAATGTTCAAGGTCAGTGATCTATTAAGACTAAAAATTATTTAGAGCTATTGAAAATTAATTAGGCTAGTACTCTATGAACTCTTCTGCCTACAAAATTCCACCAAATTCCAGTAATTTAACACGAAAACCAAAATTCTCATATCTGACCTTTTCCTGCTCAAGAGGCTATATCCTCTAATCATGCCTTTGGTTTTTAGTATTGTCTAGGAACCCATGGTCACTCTCCTAGTTCTGCTCTCGTAGGTCCATATCTTCTAACATATGAGCTAACTCTGTGATATGCTTTTGCATATCTTTAATGACGAGCTTCTAGATGTCCCCCTTTCAAAGGGGAGCCTTCACATCTCCTCCTTGACCACGCCCTACTCCATGATCTTTTTTTACTATAGTTGTAGTAGCACACAACAAGCAACAAATTTTCACGGGATTGCAACACACATCAAACAAAAAATCTATGATCATTGGGTTCTGATACCAACTGAAGAAGATGAAAGTTGTAACAACAACAACAACATAGAAAACATGTTGATTTTAACTAGTAAAAAAGGTTGCAGATATGAATTCTAAATTTGCTATTTATTTCTTTGAAAATAAAATTAATGAATTCTGCCTCCTTAGAAGTTCACAATACCTATAAATAAGCTAAAAAAACCCTAACTCTACAAGAAAACAACTAGAAATCTGAAAGCACTAAAGAAATTAAACAAAAATTTGAATTAAACAATAAATCCAAAAAAAATTAGGAAAAATAACAAAATTCATCCAAATACCACCATCGGGGCCTAGATCCTAATTTCGAGAGATCCAATTGTCCGATAAGCAATGTAGTGGTTAGCTATAGAAAAATTGCTTGTAGAATTATTTAGAAAAATTTAAGTTTGATTCAACAATCGGATTTTCTAGTATTTTTGTTTTAAGCCGTAAACCTAATTTGGTGGGACCAGATTTTAATTTGAGTCTATATTAGCTCATAAAAATATTTGTTATGCCATTTACAAAGTCTGTATAGATCAAATCTCTATCGTAGTTGTGTTATAATATTGAAGCAAAATCCAATTTCATCACATTGGGAACGAGTCCTATTAGCTTATTTTGTCAGCCAAATACAGTTGCCGGAGGCTTTCGTTTAGGTTTGGATTGAAGTTATTGGTTGCCCTTAGGATTGGATGGGAAAGAAAACATTAGTAATTTCGACCTGACGACAAGTCAAAAGGCGGTGGGTTATCTTGCCAAGATGGATTTATCCTATTCCTTTAAAAATATATATTTTCTTGCCAAGCCTGTCTTTACGAGATGCCTCTACCTTGAAGATTCCCCCATAGGACAAATTGCAAGGGAACATCTCCATTAAACAAGGCTAGAATATGCTAACAATCATCTTAGAAGTCAAAAGGGCAGATTGCATATGCCTTCTTTTAAAAAAAAAAGATAGGGGAAAAGGTAAGAAGCAAGTGAAAGTCGATTTTTTCTTTCTCGTGCTTTTGATGTGGGATAAGCGAGGAATCAGAACATTGCAAAATGCAAAGCTTATATCATCAGACAGGTGGGGATATTGATTAGCAAATGGCAATGAAATTTGACCCTTTCCCATTTGTTGTCTTTTATCACCGACCCATTGTCACCAAGCTGCATTATACTATAGGTTTGAAAATTATATAGCGATGTAGTAGGTGAATCTATGAGCAACTGAGTGTATTATATTATATGCACTGAAAATCCCACATGCAATATGCGCATGCTGTCGATCGCTAACACACACAGAGGTGATAATACCCTTTGGTCAACTTTTATTTCTCTGATCTCCTTTATCTGTTGCTGATGTATTTCTGCATATTTGGAGAACAAGTTCATTGCCTCGTTCCCACTTAAATGTTGTCCTAATAATGCCAAGTCGATCGTATGATGATAGGAGTTCAGATGATTTGAAAACCAGAGCTTTTGCCTAGTGGAAGCTAGCTCCAGTAGAAATGTGCATTTATGATTCTGTGAAGGTGAAGTTCCCGGTGGTTGGAGTGGGGTCATCTGAGTGATTTACGACTGCGTGACGAGTAAACTAGGGTGGTGTTGACCGTTGATAAGAACAAGCATGTATTTCTTATGCAAAAAAGAGAAAAGCAATCTTATTTCATGGGTTTTTCAAAAAGAAATAGAATTGTGATAACGTTGGATGTGACACAAAGATACCCAACCAATAATAAGTTTTATATTGGACGAAATTAAAATTAAACTCAATGGAAATGGATTTATCTAAAGAAATTAAGTAATGGTTGGATCTTGTTTTAAAGTACGATTATCATTATAGCTTCTAACTCAAAAGGATTATATATAGCAAAATCTAACATGTTGAACAGATGTGTGTGGCAAAATTGGCGCTCATAATTGTGTGTAATGTTTAGTAGCCATAGCTAGTTACTATATTATATGAACAACAAAAATAATTATTACATTGTCTCCATAATTAATGAAACTAAATAATTAATCCTCGTGATTTCAAAACATTTAAACTTTATTTTTTTTACATCTTATTCCCTTCTAATTTATTTCATATTTATCTTTTTTTTTAAATAAATTATATATGTTTTTTTTCCAATTTATTTCACCTTTAAAAAAAATAAGAAAAATAAAAGTAATGAATTTTTAGATTTTCATATGAAAATCTAACCTGAAGATGCTCCAAAAATCTAGAATCCTAGGGAAATTATCTTTCATCATGTTTGAATGATGGATAATCATAAATTCATGTTAATCTTCTCTTCTTCATAACTGAGGATTTCAGAGACTGGTGACTGAGATTGAATTTCTTGCAAAATAGTCTCTTTTGAGGAATTTAGGGATATTATGATGATTAAATTAGTGATTTTATTATGAAGATTTATAGTAAATGAGCATTAAATTCTAAAAATAAAAATATTTGTTCTTTGTTTGTATATTATAAATGCTGAGAATAAGTTGTAAGAGAATGAATATTCTGAACTCTCTAATTAGGTTGTTCAAAGTGCATTTATAATCTTTTTTCTTTACTCTTTGAGGGGTTGTAAGTCCTTTCTTCTTTGTCCAAGTGAGATGAATACCTTTACAATCAATATTAATATTGATGGTCAGTGTCTTTTATACGACATTTAATATCGAGAACATCATGTGTTTTATGGAAGATAATTCTATATTATTTTGTACACAATATTAATGTCGATGAGATCATCCCTTATAATAAATATTAATATTGATTTGATGCAGGGATAACCCTCATATGACTTTTTGACCCGCTAAGGAGTAGGGAGATGATGACCCTAGATTCCCACTTCGAGCTCTTGTTCTCGAAGAAAAATCTAACTCAGAGGAGAGTGGATCTGACACACTAGACATTTGAGTCTAGTGCGTATCTGAGCTCAAAGGGATTGGGTAGGTTCTTGAACCTAACGTGTAGTCAAGCCCAAAAAAATTAAGCTTAACAAAGTGTTAGACCCGCGAGTGCTTCAATAGCTAAATAAGAAATGTGATATCTTTGTTTGATGTTTTTATCCTGTGCCTTGGCTTTTGCTCATTTTCTTTTTGTTTTGGTAAAAACCTTTTAGTATGTAGTATGTTGATCTATGGTAACTATTTTTTTAACATAAAACGAATAAATTGAGAATGATCAATGGTGTTCAAAGTCCAATTATTATTTATACTTTAAAACGCAGTTAATTAATTTTAATAAACTATATTTAGTAAGTTTTAATTAATCAAAAAAGTTATAGTAAGAACTTCTAAAAAAAAAAAAAATACTCGTAGATAACTAGAAGATATGGCAATACGGTGGTGGGGAACACAAATCATTCTATACCCGTCATTATAAACCGTCGCTGGTTCTCCTTGTTCCTTTATCTAACACCCCTTCACACCAACAAATAACTCTCTCAAAAGTTACCTTTGCAACCATGACGAGCTCCTCTACAACGACCCGCAAGGTTCATACTTTTAATCGATGATATGGGGTTTTGTTAAATTGTTTTATCAATCATTAGTCGTATGGTGATTTTGTGGGTTTTGTTTTGTTTTAGGCACTGAGTAAGATTGCTTGCAATCGGCTTCAGAAAGAACTTGTTGAGTGGCAAGTCAACCCTCCAACTGGTTTCAAACATAAAGTCACTGATAATCTCCAAAGGTTTGGTCCTTTTCTGTTTAATTACTGTTATGGGTTGTTTTGTCTTATGTTAAACTGTGTTTTCTTGCTGAGAAAATCAAAGAAAGATGAAGGGAAAATAAGAAATCAAACTAAAGTTTGGATTTTTTTTGGGACCGTTTGTAAAACGACTTTTAAAGAACATGACTAATTAGTTTCTATATTTGATTTGTTCGTTGATTATTTATCTGTAATGTAATCTTGGGATTTTGAATTGAAGGTGGGTTATTGAAGTAATTGGAGCTCCGGGCACCCTTTATGCAAATGAGACCTATCAGCTTCAAGTTGATTTCCCTGAGCATTACCCGATGGAAGCTCCTCAGGTTTGCAATTGCATCAGTCTATTGTTAACTGTATAGACTTTTATTGGGTGTTTTCCATGTAAAATAGTGTTGATTGAGGTTCTAAACAGGTTATATTTCTTCATCCGGCTCCGCTTCATCCGCATATTTATAGCAATGGCCATATTTGTTTAGGTAATTATTTATGTTCTATATTGGATTTAAGATACCATGAAATTAATTTTGGGTCAATTGGATTATTTGCTCTACTGTATTCTGCTCCCAGTTGAAATATAGGCCCACTTCGCTGGTTGGTAGTTTTCCTACTGTTACAATACAAACTGATTTATTTCTCTGCTTTTCATTTCATAATATTCACTTGTTTGTTGAATTTGATGGTCTTGTCCATAAATGCTGACTTTTTTTTGGTTGTTGGTTTAGATATTTCCATTCTCTCTTTAACAAGATTTTCATACAAGACATGGTCAATAGTACATGTATGCAGATCTCTTAGTTTTCTAGTTTCTCATATCGCCATTAAGTAGTTAGCAAAACCTTGATTATTGCTAGAAAACATGGTAAGATAAATCTCATAACATTAACTTTCAATGAGACCTGCAGATGCCAAATTCTAGTATAGCTCACACTTTTGTGATTTGTAATATTGGACATGGATATTATGATGGATTGTGATAACCTTGTGCACAATATAGTAACACAAACTGACTTGTAAATAATTATTGCAATATAAATTATGTCCATCATGCAATCTGTTTATCTAGAATTTTTTCCCCTTAGTGATGTCACTAGATAAGAATGTGGTTTTAGTTTTTTTCTCATCCCTTTTGTTCATTTGCAATACAACATATGGACTCATGCATGTATTGATGCTCATGCTCATGCTATGCTGTTTCTTTTCTGGATAAGCAGGATTTAAGTCATTTGTTATGATTCAAGCTTGATTTAACTTTGTATATGGCTTTTATGTCAGTTATACTCTTTCCACCTCATATTAACTGTGAGACTTTGGTTTTCCTACTATTTAAAGAGTGATCGTTAAATGGTCTAGTCAGTGGGATGAATTTTTTAAAGTTTGTCTTGTTGAAAGTGGTTAGTTTCTAATTGAAGGTAGTTATGTTGCTCCATAAACCTGTGAAGTAATTCACTAATACATATGCTATTTTGAGAGTGGATAAATAAATTGGAACATCTCAAAAGGAATGGTGAGCACTTCAATGGGATGAGGGGTGTAATCCATTGTGTATCTCACATTGCATGATTGCCTCAATCTAAACCTGCAGTTAATAATCCTTGCAGCATGACAGACATTTGATTATTTCCTTTTGCAGATATACTATATGATTCTTGGTCACCTGCCATGACTGTTAGTTCTGTCTGCATCAGTATTCTCTCGATGCTTTCAAGCTCCACTGTAAAGGTTTGATTTTATGGTCAATTTTCTAAAGCCATTCTTTCCAGTTAATATGGATTTTGTGTTCATTGTGCTCCTATTGACTGCTGGCAGGTGAAGTGTATATTTGCCAATACGCATGATAAATGATAAGCATGCCTTTTAGGTTTAATCATCTTATGATTCATTAGATGGTACAACCACTTTATAACTTACCTTTTGTATATAAGATTGTAAGATTAATGAGGTTGACCCTTGCTTGCAGCAACGTCCCGAGGATAATGACCGATATGTAAAGAACTGTAGAAATGGAAGATCTCCAAAGGAGACCAGGTGGTGGTTCCATGATGATAAAGTGTAACAACTGAAGCATTTCCATGCTTGCTAGTTCAAATAATCATGGTACATGGTCGCTTTTTTCCAAAGAAAAATGTAAACTTGGGGGGAAGCATTTTGAAAACCAAATCTTTCTGAATGCTAATTAACTCCTGTAAATGCCAGGTGTGTAAAGGAAGAGAAACAATGTGCTCTAGTAATTTGAGAAAAAAACTTGGCTCGTTGTTACCCAGCCGTAGATCTTTGTTGTGGTGCCATAACTGGCACATGATTGAAACCCTTCAATCCATCTGCAACCATTTCTCCAACATCTTATGTTCTGATTTTAGTTTGCCCACATAATGGTGACCATTATAATGTAGTCTAGACTTAAGGCTCACTGTTGGATTTTGTTCATAGAATCACTGATTATGAGTTGGTGAATGGTGACACCATTTTATTGAGAGATTCTGAGATGCTACAGAGTACTAATTGATTTTTGTAACCACGTACCAATGATTTCTTTTTTTTACTTGCATTAACTATTTTTTACTTGTATTAACTAGTATGAGGTTACTAGTTTTATTTAAAAGAGCCATTACCTCCTCTTTTATATATATATATATATATATATGGATGGGCACGCTCATGATTTGGAAAAAAATTGTCTAGTTCCCCTCCATTGTATAAGATATTAAAATAAATGAGTGTATGATTAAATTCTTTGAAGGAACCTACTTAATTAGAAAAACCACATATGTTATAGGTTGGGTTGGTTATCCTGGTTTGATCTAGGTCTATCCAAACATCATCATTTAAATAATTTTTTATAAAGAAAACATTAAGATAAATATAAAAGACACTATAAAACTTGATTAATTCTTTAATAAATCCGAGTAGTTTGATAAAAAATCAAAAGTATGAATAAAATCTCGTACATACAATAATAATTGTTGTAATCAAAGTTTTCCCTCTTAAAAAACCTAAATACAAGTGAAAAAATCCATAATAGATAAAAATATCCTAAACAATACTAAAAAATAATAAAAGAGTTCTAAATAAAATAGAAAAAAGAATCTTAGATCAGCTAGGAAATTAATACAATTCTTGCACAGTAGCTTCTGGATCTTGTCGCAAAGCCTTTTCAATGTTCGATTGCTCTAAAAATTTAACCCAATATAAAACAAGATTTCTGAAACTTTTGGTAAAATTTCATATTAATCCAACGGTCAGGTCGAAAATTATACTTATTAGAGTAAACTTGTGCACTAGAAAAAATATGCCTTTAACTGTTAAAATTAATTAGCCTACCATTGCAAAATAATTAGACTCATGTTGTAGATGGATTAGACCCCTCTTACACATAAAGTAGATTGACTAATTTTTTATCATTACTTGGCCCAAATACTTTGAATGAGCTCATTGAATACATTTTAAAGTTTTTTTTGTCTTGATCTTGTAATTGACCAACCTAAAACTTTTAATGGATCATTTGATGTAGTTTAAATTGCAACAAAGAGAGGAACTACTAGATTTAAATTCATTTTAAAATTGTTAACAAAATTATCATTGGCAATTTGACAAGTTATTAATATCGATAAAATTATCAACGAATTTTTTTTTTTTTCATCGTTGTTTCATAAAAAATTACTAAAAATTTCCTATCATAATTTTCATTAATAAATAGCGATGAAATATTTTTTTGTTGGAGTTTCCTTTTATCTTTTTTGTTTCAATTTTCTATTAGTGCGTGAAGGCTAAAGGGGTCAGAACATTCACCGTTATATGAGCCCCTCTGAGTTTGTCTTCTCTCTTATTTTAACTATGGTATAACACACAAAGTCATTCAGTTCATATCATCTTCTGAAAAATTTGAAGTCCTGCTTTTTGGGTTTGTTCATGTTATCGATGCAAAGAAGCGTGGTGGAAAAGAAACTCTGATGCCCCTTTTTTTTTGTAACTATACCCTATGGTCTCTTATATATTCTCATTCTGAAAAGTTTAAATGCACCTTGCAATGTCAATATGTTTTTTGAATCATAGCTGGCATAAAATTTATACGTGAAAGAACCTCAAGAAAGACGACCATAAAATAGGAAACAGCCACAAAGCATTTTAGCACCAATTAGCCACAAAGCATTTTAGCACCAATTATTTAAAGCATAGATCTAACTAGGTACTGCAATTCAAGAATTAATCTTCCTGCAACTCTTTCTAATCTCTCCCCTGGAACCTGTCAATGGAGAGATGTTTCCCATCTTAACCATGGACTTGGAAAATTGCTCAAAGAAAAGCTCATTGCTCTCAGCATATTCCTTGACCAATTCCATTGATGCTTCATTCTTCGTCAGGAGAACTTGGTCAGAGTTCAACAGTCCTTTTGAAGCCAATATGTTCTTGAAGTAACTGTTGTCGAACTTTTTTGGACTTGCGAAGTCCAAGAAAAACAGGTTCTGGTCACCTCCTGATCTGGGGCACCGGTTGCGCAATTGGGCAGCAAGCGATTGTTGAAGAGAGTAGTCAGGCTTCCCATTTCCTGACTGGTTGTACAGCCTCTGCCTGAAGCTGGTGCACCGAGCATTTCCAATTGTGTGGCTCCCTGAACAAAATTTTTCAAAACCAAGGACCATATTCATAGTTCGCGGAAACTCAGAGAAGGGGATAGTCGAGTTAACTTACCAGATAGAGCAACAAGATCAACAACATTAAGGCCTTGTAACTTGAACTTGGTAAGAATTGTTTGAAATGTGTTGTTTGGAGCAGGAATATTGTTATTCGAACCACTCAAGCTTGCACTTCTAGAGTCCCTTCTTCCCAATGGAACTTCCCAGCTAGGACCGCCAGTCTGTATACATAAACAAAAGGATCAGCTCTGGAATTTTGGCTAGAAAAGTTGGTTCAATTTCATTACAGGACAAACATGTAACACTTACAAGAACGGTAGACTCTCTTGCAGACAAAGCCATGATATCAGCACAGGAAACTGTTTTAGGACACTCCTTCTCTAGTGCAGATTTAATCTCGTCAATTACTTCAAATCCTCGAGCGGAGTTTCTATTCGGATTTGACCCCTTCTCACTTATTATGCTTCCGGTGCTGTCTAGCAATATTGATGCGTCACAGCCCTGGGATTTTAACAAAATAATGTAAATCATTTCATTCATGATAGTAGAAGAGCAAGTGATGAGAGTTATGTATAGTACTCAGTTATAGACCTTGACAAAGCAGTCATGAAAATGGAGCCTAAGTAATGAGGCTGCCATACGAGCTTCTTTAGCAACTGCCTTGGCTACAATGGAGTTGACTATTTCTCGAGCTTTTGGGCATGACCTATCGTAAAACTGTGGATAGAGGTAGCCACCAGTTGTCTTGCCACAAAAACAAATCGGAGAAAAGGCAAGGAAAGCAAGACCAAGAACCAAGACAACGCTAATGAGCTGAGCCATTACTGCTTCAAATTTTTTGTTTTGTTTTAGAATATCACTTTCAAGACCAAGACTTCTACACAAGAATGCTAAGAAGTATGAAGGGGGAGTTCAAAAGCTGCTATGAACTTTGGATGTTCTTAGGATATTTATAGAAGGAACGTTATGCATAGCCTTGAGAGATAGTGGAGGCAGGGCGGAGCCGGAATATTAGGTTTGAAAGGGTCAAACTAGAAAAAGTATTCTAAGAGGACCTAAACATTAAAATTTATTAATCTTAAGGTCAAAATTTAAAATTATCCAAGGAGGGAGGCTGGGAAAAAAGAAATTGTAGGGGCAGGGGCCACCCCCCGCCTCCGCCCCCAAGTGGAGGGAAGGGAACAAAAAGGTGGAGTTGGTAACCAAGTAGCTTTCCATCGACGGGAAAAGAGAGATAAGAGTGGTTAGCAATTTATTGTTATTTAGGCTGATCAGTCTCATTGATACAAAGTTTTAAGAGAGCTACTGAGCAGTTCCTAAACTGATCTAATTGGAGCAAGCTCTTAGGACACTTAATGCCTGTAACAAGGCAGTACATTAGTTTTATATCATTATTATTTAAAATCTATCATGGGTTTTCTGTATATCAAGAAGAACATGGCTGTACTATTCCAGTTTGCAGATTTAGACATCCTATCTAAATCAGTCCTTGATAACCTTAACTTCGATCTTTGATGTGGAAAAAATGCAGAGTGAGAGGATGCACGCAGACCTCATTAATTCTGCTAAATTGAATGAATGTGCAGAACACGATGCACAGAAAACAGATTTTGAAGAATCTTATCATTTTCACAAATGATAGGACTAATCGTCATCTTCCTTGCATAATTTTGTTTTGATTACCAGTGGGTCCATATGACCTCCATTATTATTATTATCATCAAGTTTGGAGCTTTAAGCGTGGTCAAATGACACAGTTGTTTATATTTCCAGTCCCAAATGTGAAGACAAACACCGGTGAACAAAGCCGCGGAAAGAGAAGTAGATTCACCTGCTCTATTGACCAAATGGATGGTCTCATAATTTATTTTGACTTCAATTCCTAACATTGATAGAATCAATGATGTGTGCACACTAGAAGGCAATACAACAGCTAGCTGTAAACATTGCATGAGGTTGGAAATTCCTAATATTTCTATCAAGCTTCGTTTACTAGAGTTTTACCCATGACAAACATAATTAATGGTTAATCATGGGCCATTCATTAATTCCGTCCCTTATTGTTACTTTTCTTTTAAATAGCATGTCTTGTAACATAAATTTTGTGGGCCATAAATAGAATAATATATAATTATCTGATAATTAAATAATTAAAAAAACTTTAAATACAAGAATATATAAAAGAAAAAACATGTATATAAGCTAAACGTAAGCAATTGTAACAACCCATGTAAATTAAAAAAACAATAACTCCTGTAATTATGATAACATGGAAAGAACTCTAAAAAATACAAGTTATTAGCAGTTGACATATAAGAAATGAAAGGTTACCTACAATTAATATCACTTGACTATATAAAGCAAATGGCAAGGAAGATGAAGAAACACGTACAACTCAATAAAAACTCAAATCACATCATTGTATTTTTATCAAGTTCTTATGACCTTTCAAATCTTAAACCAATAAGTGAGAGCTTGTATAAGGTAATTTTGTAGGCGATAACTTTATAGGTGATATAATAGTAGGCGATAGTTAAGTAGGTTTGCAATTTTTTTTATAATCAGTAGGTTTGCAATTTCAATTCTATAAACAAAAAATACCAAAAAGATGTTCTATTATCCAAGAGTTTCAATTTGTGGATGTAATCATAGTTCTATGAATGTAAGTATTTCTTTCCTAAGTTATTGAGTTTACTTTACATTCAAGTTATTTTAATTATTTGATTACTTTTTCAATTGAACTACTATTTGTGTGAAGTGTATTTAATCATATTGATACTCGTGTAACTCTACAATACAAATTTAAAATTGTATGAGTAGATTTAGGACTAAATCCAGAGTTATAACCAATTAACTTAGAACTCCCGAGTTCAAACCAGTTAACTTCAAACTCCAATCTTAAGTTTTAAAGTCCTCTTAGTTGAGACAGACATAAAAAACCCTACATCAAACAATATGTTGACACAAGAATATATGGGATAAATAGAGATGTACCATGACAAACATATTCTCTTATTATTGTTTTTCTTTCAAATAGAATGTTAACATAAAAATATATGGAATAAATCAAAACCTATTGAAGGTTTTATATGTTCTTATTGGTAAAAATAATATGATCTTTTCTACTTGTAAAATTTATTTTAATATATGGAGAAATTCTAAAATAGAGTATAAGAATATTAAGATGATTTGATTAGACCAATAATGTGACAAATAATTGCCCTGGTTGGAAAACTATTCAAAAAGTTTGTAATTCTTAGAAAGTAAGTTATTGGAAAATTTGTTTAAGTACATTGTTAAACTGGTATATTTGAGGTCAAATTAAAAATAAAATCCATTTATTTTTAGGGTCAAGACTTTGTTGGAATCTAATCTTTAACATAAACTCTTTAACATGAAATATTAATATGCTTTAAATAAATTGTAGGTGAATGAGAAAATGATCTCAAAAAATCCTTAGTTGACATGTTTTGGTGAAACCTAAAACCTCCTAAAAGCACTTTACCTCACGTAGAAAAGAAACAATATTTTCTTAAAAGTTGAGGAGTTAAGATTAGGTCTAAAGGACACCCAAGTTTTTAAAGGGGAAATGTTCTAAGTAAAGTGATTTTTAAGCTTAAAATCTAATGTGCATACTAGCTCAGCTCTGGTTTGGGTAACATAATATTTTGGGCTAAAAAATTATTTTCTTGCCAATTGAAATTTGGATTTGGGCTTGGTCCATGAAGAATTATTTTTTCCAGTCTATTAAATTGAATAGTTTTTCCATAACTCTTTCAATAATATATTAATAGATTTTTTAGCTCAAAAGTCACATGATTTAAATCCAAAAATATTCAGGTTTAATACTATTTTTATGGTGTGTAATCAAAGTTATTAGGGGAGAAAGTTCATCAGTTATTGGTGTCTAAAATTCTCTATAAAAAGGGGTTTAAAAAGAGTGTTTGAGGTTGGTTAATTCTACATGTTTTGATATAATTTAAAATTTTTCTTTACTTAATTTTTCAACATTGCTTTTGTGGTTTTAAAGTTTTGTCTTATTTCCTCTAAATTTCCTTTTTATTTAAAGCTTAGATTCAGTCATTATAGAGGGATAATTGAGTAATATTTTATCGATTCATTGAATGTTATTTGGGAGTGCACCTAAATAATATGGTATTGTTGGAATTTCAGAAGGCTTTCGTTTGCATCAAGTGAGGAACAATAAAGCATTAAAGATACATAAATAATTATCAAATCATCCGTTAAACTTAAGATCCTACAATCGGTTTCGCACTAGTTTCCTTCAGTCATTTTATTAGTATCAACACATTCATATGAGCACCTTTTTTCATAATGCATTTATTGTCTAAGTATATTACTATTTATTGTCGTAATACCATTTTATATCCACTACTTTGTTTAATTACCATGATATAAATACAATGCAACTACGTGTAGTTCTACACAAACCAAACATGTAGTTCTGCACAAACCAAAAAAAGGATCATAAAATTCAAGATAGTCAAAAACATAAAACAAGCACTATTCCACAACAATAAAAGTTATTATTCATTTAATATCAAAACTTCATGCATTTTAACATTTAATATTTTTACCAATCCTTACTTAGCTTGATTTTTAATATCCATAAATTTCGTTAACTAATACTCAATATCTAAGTGTCTATATTTTTCGTCGATGAATTTCAATAACCAAAGATATACTTTTCATTACTATTTTTTAATATTCAAAGACATAACTTTTCATCACTAATTTTTTTTATTTTATAATAATATTTTATTTAAATAAATTTATTATAAATATATTTGAATAATTATTCTATTATTCCATGATTTTTAAATAATATTAGGGATTTTTATGATAATATTAACAATTAGTTTTTAAATAATTATATATGAATTAATGTGTAGACTGTTTTAAGAATTTTGCTCATTTTGTTATTTTAAAGGTCTTATATATTTTTTCTTAAATTTTTAATTTTTTAATACATTTATTTCAAAATTATTGATTCATGATTTTTTTATTTTATTAAAAAATTTTAAGAGTATTATAATTTTATTTAAAAAATACTCTAAAGATCAACTTCGACTTCAATATTTAATTAGCATTAATCATATTTTTTATTATTTTTTAATTGATATATATTTTTAATTTATTTTATTAAAGACATTTAATGATACTAGAAACCTTAATCATAAGCCTTCTTCTCTTGTATAACTTAAGATCATATTGAAAACGTAGCACGGGTGCATTAACAATAAATTCCTCAAAGTCATCCCTTGAATCGAACGACATGTTGTGCCTATAAATCAATTTCATTATTATATATTCCTAAAGTATATTTTAAATATTCTAAATTAAATTCAATTTTAATGAAATTCTATATTTAGAATCCTCTTAAATAATAAAAATTAAATTTCAAATAAAATTTAATAAATAAAAATAAATCATGGTACGATACTACAAAGAAGAAATTTAATATTAAAATTAATTTTTTTTAAATACTTATTTAGTTTTTTAAAAAATATTTTTGAAGAAATAAAATAAAAATAATATAAAAAATAAAATTAATTAAATAAAATTTATAAATCAATTAGATATTGTAATTAAATTTAATTATAGTAAAGAAATGATTATAAATAACTGAGAGTGAAATAGTCAGTGACTTCCTTTGAAAATTCCAGGTGTCTAGACGAGGCGTCAACCACTTTCACTAGTCCAAATGTGCAAAAAATGAACCAAACTTCAATAAAATCAATACACTAGAAACCCTAACAATGCCCCTGCTAAAATAACAATAATAATGCCAATTAAAGCCGAAGGCAAAGGCAGCAATCTCAAAGTCTTGAGGAAATGGCTAAACTACAGCAGCAGCACAGTAATACAGCTGGGTGGGCTCCTCCTTCAGTGCAAAAACGATGGCTCTTAACACTCTTAATCATGCTTTCCGTCTCAACTCTTATTGCTTTCTTCATAAAATCTGCTTTCGATTCCTGCGATCCCCCCACCCCCACAACTTCGATGTTGCTGCTTCAAACAAACCGGCCAAAGTTTTTTCGAATTCGATTAAAACGGCGCCGAGTCCGCTTAGTTTCATGAAGTCTAAGCTCGTTCTCTTGGTCTCTCACGAGCTCTCTCTTTCTGGTACTGTCTTTCGTTATATATATATATATATGTGATTAATAGTTTTGTTTTGATTAAAGAAAGACAATCATTGTTGTTATTTGCATTAAGTATTAATTAGATTGTCTAGTCAATTTTGCATGCAAGATGCTTGTATTATCATGTATGATGTCCTTAATGATTGTAGAATTTGGAAAGGCAGGTGATTATTATGCTGCTTAAAGCTAAAATATGTGCTCTTTATTACTATCAGGGAATGATTTTACTATTTTGTTAAAGTCGGGTGTATATTGTGAATTCGTGTTTGTGCATCCCTTTTGTCATCTTTCTTGAAGGAACGCAAGTCATCAATTGTAGTTTACTTGATGTTAATTTTATCCTAAGATGGCTAAATTGCTGAGCATTCAAAAGGTGTTTTGAGATGAACGTTGAAATGCCTGGTTTGGTGATTCATGGATGATGTGCATAATGATATACTCTAGAAGATCATGTGGCAGCAATTTTTTTTATTCATTTAGTTACACCATTTAAGTTCGCATGCTTTAAGAGAATGTTTTTAAAATTTTGTTATCATGGCATTGTCGTTTCAGAAATATTGTTTTTGGTTGTCATTGTCTTTTCATATAAAAGTGTATTGAATGAATGATCTGACACGTGCTAATGTCTGAAACAACATTTATGTCGACAAAGAAGGAATAGTTACATACCGAAACTGTTAAGCTACCTGTAACTGGCTTCCATTATTTTATGTACTTATATGGTTGTTCTTATGGTTTGGAGAAGTATGTAGTAGGAGGCTTCCCTATATTATGTCAGTTCATGAAATTTTCTCGCTGTTCATAATAGGAAGTTATTGTATAAGATATTCAACTATAAATGGAGGGGTAGCGTGGCTGAAAATTTGTTCCAGTAGGAATTAGGATGTGTCATTCATTTGGTTTTTCTGTTATTCTTGTGCAAATGTATAGCATGTATTCCTGGCAAGTGTTAACAACCAGATAACCAGATAACATTCATTTTTCCAACCGAGGAGCTGCTTTCACTTGCTTTACTTCCATGAACCTGTGTATTCTATATAGCAGATTAAAATTTAGAAAGCATGCACTGTGATTTCTTAAATGTTCAATGCATAAAATCTCATCTATCCCATCAATTTTATCTATGATTTTCATGTTGATTCATAAGTATCATATCCTCTGTTTTTTGTCCTTTCCGTGATTTTGAGCTAACTTGCTCGTGTGTTTTATTTTTCCAGGTGGACCATTGTTACTGATGGAACTAGCATTTCTATTAAGAAGTGTTGGCACTGAAGTTTTTTGGATTACTATCCAGAAACCATCAGAAACTGATGAGGTTGTATACAGTTTGGAGCAAAAGATGTTGGTCCGAGGAGTGCAGGTAATTACTGTTCTAGCTCCTGAAGTTGTCTAGCAGATGATTTTGTTCCAATTTTTAAGTGATTTTAAGTTAAATATTAAGTCGGGCATGTGTCAACCTTTTATCTTAATTGGAATAAAGAATTGAATCTGGCCTTGTTTCACTACTGCACTGCCATCACATATATATATATATATATATATATATATATATATCATTATGTCGCCCCTTCTTAATAAAAAGTTGGAGTTGGCTTTTGACTGTTCATGAAGCTAGTCCTCTGCTATTATATGCATACAGGTTCTCTCTGCAAAGGGTCAAGAAGCTATAGATACAGCTTTTAAGGCTGATCTGGTTGTCTTGAACACTGCGGTTGCTGGTAAATGGCTGGATGCTGTTCTCAAGGAGAATGTTCCTCGTGTTCTCCCAAAGGTGTTGTGGTGGATCCATGAAATGAGGGGGCATTATTTCAAATTGGATTATGTCAAGCACCTTCCCTTGGTTGGTGGTGCTATGATTGATTCACATGTAACAGCAGAATACTGGAAGAATAGAACTCAAGAGCGTTTGAGGTACTTATAATCTGTTTGTTGATACTGACTTAGTGACTGAAGTACTTACTTTCTATATGATTATATGTCCTTTCTTGTCTGCCCTGGTATTTAATTTTCTGATAAATGATCTACCATAATGTTGACTATTGAAGGCACAAGTATAGGAATGAATATATCAATTCCTATAAATAATTAATTATTGTGTCCATTCTCAATTAAACCAAGGCATCATAAATACCTTAAATAGCTGAATCTAGCTTTGCTTCTTCTTGTGGTGGTTTAGGTGTTGATCGTTTGTCTTTGGCTTGTTTTAACTGGCATCATCATGTTTTATTTTCTTTGCGCAGTTTTCATCTCCAGTTTCGGTTTTGGTTGGGACCTAAATCTGAAACTAAATAACATTTTTCTCTATTATTTTTGTGTTTCCATAATCTTTTCTTTTTCATATTTTTTGTTTTCCGTTTCAGTAATTCTTTTTCTTTTTTTTTCCTCTTCTGCAGGATTAAAATGCCTGAGACCTATGTGGTTCACCTTGGAAATAGTAAGGAACTCATGGAGGTTGCCGAAGATAGTGTGGCAAAAAGGGTTTTGCGTGAGCATATTCGGGAGTCTCTTGGAGTGCGGGATGAAGATATACTCTTTGCCATTATTAACAGTATGTTTTTCATGCTAATTAGATCATATATTCTCATTTTGACGCTGCACTTTCTTTTCTATTGATGAATTCAGTTCCTTACTTAAAATGAATGACCCGGTTGTGTGTCACCCAGTTGGAAGAAGACATGAAGAATTTTGTTTATTACCTTTTAAACTATAACCTTGGGATCTGAATTTATCTTCTTCCCTTAGCTGGTTTTGGATATTGTAGTATGTTTCTACTTCATTGTGCCTTTGAAGTCCACTTCCCTGCCAATCTAATGCACCTCCACACAAAAGAAACATCAGAGCGAGGGAGAGAAAAAAATGTTATATCTGGTTGGATATTAATAACTGGTAAAATATATTGCAGGTGTTTCGCGTGGAAAGGGCCAGGATCTATTTCTACGTTCCTTTTATGAGAGCTTACAAATAATCCAAGTGAAGAAACTAAAGGTGCCATCAATGCATGCAGTAATTGTGGGTAGTGACATGAGTGCTCAGACTAAGTTTGAGACAGAATTACGGAACTATGTGATGCAGAAAAATATTCAAGATCGTGTTCACTTTATAAATAAAACTTTGACCGTGGCTCCTTATCTAGCTGCAATTGATGTTCTTGTTCAGAATTCACAGGTAGTTTCATGATGCCTGAGCATTTTTTTTTCCATGCACTGTAGTTTATTTTAAATATCCAGTTTGGTAGAGTAATTGTTGTTTATTATCTTGTTATCATCATCTTAATTGATTCGTGTTTTTTGACATGATTATCTTAATTGAGACATGGCCTGTGTTCATTTTGCTGATGCTGTGTTCAGTAGGAAATGGCTTTGTGGCATAACATTCAATTATCTAAACTGAAAAGACAGGGAAGGAAAAAAGGGGATAGGTTAGGCATAAAAGACGCAACTCTTAGCTGCAAACTCACAATTAATAAACTAGGGCCTCCATCCAGAGTTACATAAAAGACGCCGTTCAATTAATAAACACATGATTAAACAGTAAAATAAAGCAGTTTATTTTCATGAGGTCAAATATAATGGTGCCATAATCTGTCTAGGAAAGTTGTTATTTCATTAGGCAAGTGGTGCATCTTATAAAATGAAGCAAAGAATCCAGTCTTTTAATGTGAAACAATTTTTTGCCGTCATTGAGATGAATCATGGATGCTTATAGAGGCTTCTACTCCTCTGTTGATTTCATTTTCCTAATCCAAGGTTTGTTCAAAGTCTATCTTATTGCATTGTTATGTATGTTCATCACAATTCCATTTCCTCTTCCAAGCAAACTGGAAGTATAAGAGCTCTTGTGAACTTTTTCTTTCTGCGTATCTGTTTAGGCACGGGGTGAATGCTTTGGGAGGATAACTATTGAAGCAATGGCATTTCAGCTGCCTGTACTGGTGAGGCTTTTTATAGGATCCTGATATTTCTTATAATAAATATGCATGATACTTGAGTTCTCATCACACATGCCATATATTATAGCTGGTTTTGAGCACAATTGTTGCTTGTTATCTTGTTCATGTCAGGGAACGGCAGCAGGAGGCACCACAGAGATTGTCGTGAATGGAACTACCGGATTATTGCATTCAGTTGGAAAAGAAGGGGTCACTCCCCTTGCCAAGAATATCGTAAAACTTGCCACCCATGTCGAGAGGAGGCTTACAATGGGAAAGAGAGGATATGAAAGGGTCAGGGAGATGTTTTTAGAACATCACATGGCACACAGAATTGCTTCGGTGCTGAAAGAAGTTTTACGGAAGTCAAAGAGCCACCCTCATTCTTAACACTTCGAAGATCAGTCCTCCCCGCGGTTTGCTGGAGCATGATTCGAGCTGCATTTCTAGGCTGTTCCATGAAAATCTTTACAAAGAGACGGACTTCACTGATGATAGGAAATTGTTAGTTTATAGCCCATATCCATAGCCATAGCCAATACCTTTTCTCTGGTTGGTGTTTTCCTTGCTACCTTTCAAAAGAGCTGTATATTATGTACATAATCGGGTGAATCAAGTCAGTGGCCCGTTTATGCCAGCTGACTTCGTCATTTGTCAACGCATATGACTTTATCATGTCAACGTTTAAGGTTTTTTCTCCGGCCTCAGTGTTATTGATGAGGATCAGCATTGCGATGTGCCAAAATCCACGACGAGATCAGCAAAAGAAATCTCATTCCAGCCAAACTTTATCGGTCACCTGCCTGAGCTGTATCAACACGAGGCGAAGTAAACCTTTAATTTCTTTGAATTGAAGTCAACTAGTTACTTGGCAGTGCTTCTCCATGGGTTGGATTATTTTTTTATGAAAAAAAAATCCTAACCGTAGTAAACGCGATTTTTATTAGTAAGAAAAATTTTGATTATGAATTCAAAACTCTAAATAGATGGGTTTTTATGTTTCAAGCTATTTTTTTAATTAAATATCAAGTCAGTAATCTAAAAAAAAGTTATAGATCGATGTTCTTGTTATGCAAAGAGCTATGATTTTTTTTATTAATATTGATCAAATCGGATTAAATTATCTAATTCTGGATTAAGGTCATAGTCTTTAATAAATTTAATAATTGTCATTTGAAATCTATTTTTTTTATTTAATTAATGATTAACAATCTAAAAAAGAGGAGATGGTTTTAATTAAAATTTAAATAAAAAAAATCTACACAAACTAAAAAAAATACATAAAAGAGGTTTTGAACAAAAATAAAAGGAAAGAAATGAAAAAAAAGAAAAAGTAAAGTATGTTTAAGCTTGGCTTGTGAAGCTTATGCCAATAAAAAAGCCAAGACCGAACACACGTGGTTTAGTTTATTTATTTATTTTTATAAAAGACAAACAATATGTCATTCACAAAATCTAATTTTCAATTATTATAATAGTGGTTGACACCCCAAAAATTCTATTTCTAACTAATTTTTCATCTAGAAACACAGAAAAGCTACTCCAGAAGCATTAAAAAAAATAAAATCATTTGTGGTATTAACTTGGAATAAATCAATCTAAAAACACAGAATCATCTTAATTTAAAAAAACTTCATGAGATACAATCTATTTTTCAAGTAAGATGAAAGCTAAAGAACATTTTAACATAAAGAATGATTTTTTTTTTTTTATAGCTGGAATCTTGACCAACGGCTAAATCAAGAATCAAAATGAAAACAAATAAAGTCTTCGAACAAAAATTTAATCCTCAAACTAAAAAAACTAAAAATGAACTTTGACAAAACCCTAGGTAATATTTAGCTAAAAAGCAGATGCACCAACTTTTGTTATCATAGGGCTGCTTTTTTTTTTTTTTTCTTTATTTAATTTTGATCTCTTAACTTTCAATTTCATAAAGATAATAAAATCAATAACTAATTCAATGATATTTTATCAATACTATAATAGTCCCATAAAAAGTAAAGAGGAATAAATTAAAAACAATTCTAAATAAATACAATGTTAAGGAACTAGATGGAGAAAAGAAATTAAGGTGTTTTGTTAATGTTAATTTGCAAGTGTCAAGGGAGACACTTTCAGCTTGCGTATAAATGTTTGTTCCACCCAACCAAACCAAAGAAGTTGTCAGATAAACTCACTTAATGCCAATCAAACTGGAAAAATCAGTTGATGATTAAGAAAAGATAAAACAACACAATAATCTTTAGCAGTAGTAGGAAATCTTTTATAATAGATACTGGATTTCCATGGATAATAAAGGATGTGAACAACTATAACAGAATCTGCTCAATCAGCCATCCTTGGTATGTATACAAAGGATTTGCAAGGAAGACAATGAGCATCAGCTAGCCACTAATCCTACATCATCTCACAGTTCATCAATGGTCATAACAAACTGCCAAGAAAGATTAGCATGATTTAAGCAAGTCCCTTGATTCCATTACGACACTCATGCAGTCTCAAGGCTTGGGTAGTGAAGGCTGTTTATTGACCGGCTTTGCTTGCAGCTTGAAGTTGGGTTTAGTGAACCAAGTAGTGTAAAGAAACTGCTTATGAGGCCCTACATGATTGCAAATGAGCTTAAGCTTCTGCCTCTCTCTCATCCATCTCAACACTATTTTCATATGCCTTTTGCTTGTCAGTCTTCTCAACCCAACTTCCTACCCAGACAATTCATCAAACACCATACCATTAAAACAAAGCAACCCATAAAAGCAATCAAAGCAAAGAAGAATCAGGAGAACCCATTTATGGTGAAGATTGAAGGAATTACCTGGACCTTTTCCCAGGTTTCTGCGATAGTGAGAGGACCATGTTCTTTTACGATGTCGAAAATCGCTCTTGTTATCGTCTGGGTTTGCTCTGGTGGTGTTTTGAGCTCTATTGGTTTCATTTTTGGCTTAGGTTTCGTTGAAAAGTACCTAATTGCAGCCCTAAACATGATTTCTTTTTCAAAATTCACGACTCTCAGATGGGCTGCTCACTGGCCGTCATCGTTGCGCGATATGGCGTTTATTTATTCTTTACCCTTCACGAAATAGCTCTGTTTTCTGATGCGCCAATGGGCCGACTTGTCGTTGTCATTTTTTAGTCACGTTTTCCCCCTAAAAAAAATAAAGGAGTTTTTTTTGTTTTTGAAAGTTGTAAAATACGAATAAAAAGTGGGGAAAATAATACAGGTAGAAAGATGGAAGACTAACTTGTAAGCTTGTTGTAAGTTGTAACTATCTCAGAACTACAAATTAATCTCCATGAAACCGAACTCCCTCCAAAAAAAAAAACAGTGTAATGGTCACCCTCTCGCGCAAATTCTCCACGGCCACATCCGATTCCCTCGCCTGCATTTCCCTCAAGCAATTCCCTCAAAACCCACAAAAACCAACTCCTTTCTATCAAATTCAACAACAACAACCTAAGCAACTAGAATCCCAAATTGTTACCACACTTGATGGCTGCAAAAACCTCACTCAAATCAAACAAGTTCATGCCCGCATCCTCCTTAATGGCCTTGACCAATCCTGCTATGTCCTTGCAAAACTTATCCGCACGCTCACAAAACTTAACATCCCTGTGGGCCCATATCCGCTGTCCATTTTTAACCGGGTCAAGTACCCAAATCCATTCCTTTACAATGCTCTAATCAGAGGTTATTTGATTGAGGAAAGGTTAAATGAATCAACTGAGTTTTATAGTTTGATGAGAAAAGAAGGTGTTGTGCCTGTTTCTTTCACATTTACTGCTCTTTTTAAGGCTTGTGGTGCTAAAATGGATGTGGGTTTGGGGCGGCAAATTCATGGGCAAACGATTTTGGTTGGAGGGTTTGGTGAGGATTTGCATGTTGGGAATTCTATGATTGATATGTATATAAAATGTGGGTTTTTGGAGTGTGGGCGAAGAGTGTTTGATGAAATGCCCAATAGGGATGTGATTTCTTGGACGGAGTTGATTTCTGCTTATGCGAAGAGTGGGAACATGGAGAGTGCAGGAGAGTTGTTTGATGGATTGCCAGTGAAGGATATGGTGGCTTGGACAGTGATGGTTTCGGGTTTTGCACAAAATGCTAAACCAAGAGAGGCAATAATGTTTTTCGAGAAAATGCAGGAATTTGGTGTTGAAGCTGATGAGATTACTTTGATTGGTGTTATTTCAGCTTGTGCTCAATTGGGTGCTGCTAAGTATGCTGATTGGATTCGTGATGTTGCAGAGAAATCTGAGTTTGGTGGTAGGCATAGTGTTGTTGTGGGGTCAGCTTTGATTGATATGTATTCAAAGTGTGGGAGTGTTGGAGATGCGTATAGAGTTTTTCAGGGCATGAAGGAGAGGAATGTGTATTCTTATAGTTCAATGGTTTTGGGGTTTGCAATGCATGGTCGTGTACATGATGCAATGAAATTGTTTGATGAGATGGTGAAAACAGAGATAAAACCAAACAGGGTTACTTTTATTGGGGTGCTTACAGCCTGCAGTCATGCAGGAATGGTAGAACAAGGTTGGCAGATATTTGAGTTGATGGAAAAATGTTATGGTATTAAACCATCTGCTGATCATTACACTTGTATGGTGGATCTGCTTGGACGAGCTGGGCGCTTGCAAGAAGCACATGAGCTTGTTAAAACAATGCCAATAGAGCCTCATGGAGGAGTGTGGGGAGCATTGCTTGGAGCTTGTCGTATCCATAAAAGCCCTGACATTGCTGCAATTGCTGCTAACCATCTGTTTGAGCTTGAACCCTATTGCATTGGAAACTACATTTTGCTTGCTAACATATATGCATCGTGTGGAAGATGGAATGATGTCTCTACTGTTAGGAAATTGATGAGAACAAGAGGTCTAAGAAAGAACCCTGCATTTAGCTGGATAGAATCAGAGAAAGGAATGGTTCATGAGTTCTTTTCAGGGGATATGACTCATCCAAGGTCTCGCGAGATTAAACAAGCACTGGAGGATCTTCTTGATAGGTTGGAGGCTAAAGGATACCAACCACACTTGAGTTCTGTGTCTTATGATGTGAATGATGAAGATAAGAGACGTATACTAATGACTCACAGTGAGAAGATTGCTCTGGCATTTGGGTTGATCAGTACAATTCCTGGTTCCAAAATAAGGATAGTGAAAAACCTTAGGATATGTGAGGATTGCCACTCAGTTATATGTGGTGCATCGCAGATCACGGGGAGGGAGATCATTGTGAGGGATATCATGAGATTTCACCATTTTCATGATGGAATATGCTCATGTGGTAATTTCTGGTGATTGAATGGAAGATTTGAGTGTTGTCTGGGATGGTGCATCGGAAGTTGGAAGCCGAGAACCCCTCTCTTCACATGGAGGGTTGGTTGTGGACTGATCTTGTGCAATTGCTACACAGACACTCGAGCTAATGAAATCTTCTATCCATGAAAAGCCAGGATTCTATTTCCATTTGTTCCGAACCTGCTCCTTTGAATCATCTGTTGTTGTAGACAACCGCTGCAGTAAATAGAATGGAAAGGTTTTCAAATCATGCCTGCAAGGTAAAAACTATTGAACACAACAGCTATCAATAGAACTCGTTCACATGAATAGCAAAGATGCATATGCATACTAAATAATTTACTCACATGCCAAGATAATTCTTTGATGCTGAGGCAATTAGCACTCGACTTCAAAGTTGCCATTACCCATTATAGGTCTATAGGAGAATACAGACATGGATGTGGAAAGAGTTGTTTCCGAGGAGAAAATGCCCAGGTATCTAAAAGGAAAAATTACTGTAATTGGTATACTTTAGTCGAAATTGTATAGTTTAGTCGAAAATTACTCTAGCTTCGTATAGTTTAGTCGAAATTGTAATTATTTATCGAGTTTTAAAAAATTACAGTTTAGTCGAAATTGTAATTGTAATTTCGACCTAAAATCTCAAAATGAATAAAATGATCTAAGCACCGTTATATATATTATAACCATCGTTTTTCATCTCTCTCTCTTTGACAATAACTAGCAATCCATACTTCATGCCTCCTCCTCCTCCTCCTTATTATTATTATACATACTACGATCTATGCAACTCCATCTCTTTATCTCTTTTTCTAATTTTCTTTACTTTTTTATTTTCTTATTCTTGTTTTCTCGTAAATCGAACGATCAGAGAAAAATGAGCTCTCTTTGTCCAGATCTAGATCAACTTCTTTACCCCAAAGTTAATTCACAAAATGGGGGTTTTGGGGATTGATGGTGGGTTATTTTAAAATGGAAGGTTGATTTCGGATCTATTTTTTTATTATTATTATTATTAACGTGGATATTCGGGTTAACTTGTGTGTATTTCAACTAATTTCACGGACCACGAAGTTAACGACCATGTAAACCTTCAGTGACTTTAAGGTTTGTGAGACTCGAACTGGTGACTTCTAGAGAGCAAACTCAGGGTCTGATAAGTTGAGCTACACTCATAGTTTTGAAATCTGACCCGGCCCGGCTGGTCGACCTAGGACCCGGCCGACTCGGGACTGGAACCGGGTCGGGTTGAAGAAAAAATAGGGAAAGGAAAAACCTGGTGTGACCCGGCTGACCCGGTTGCAACCTGTTGGCTTTTTAAAACTAAAACGACGTCGTTTTGATTTAAAAAAAAAAAAAATTGACCCGGATGACCCGGTCAAAACCCGGAATCCGGGTCTTGGACCGGGCCGGGTCTAAAAAGTATGGTTGCCCTCCTTTGATTTCGGATCTAACTTTGTTTTTTTTTATTTTATTGTTGGTGTTGTTTCCGACTTTAGTAATGAAAATTAAAATTGTTCCTTTCATTTATGAATACATGGAGAATGTCACCGTGCAAAGAATCCTTAATACCCCCTTCATTTGGGATTTTCTTCTTTTGATTTATGAATATATGGAGAATGGAAAGTTGGGTTTTTGTTGAATCTGTATTCTCTAGTCTTTGAATTCTTGTTGGAGGCTAGGTTTAATTTACTTTGTTAAAAACATAAAAAAAAAGTAAAAAAAAAAAGTTATTTTTTTCTGGGTTGGATTTATTTTCAGCCAAATCAAGTTTTGGGTTTTAGGGTAGATAAAGAAACAAAGAAACCCTTTTTAAGGGAACTTGAAAACTTTGATTTTAGTGAAATGGGTACTAAGTGGGTCTTAAGAATTGTAAAAGTCTAGTGCTTTGGTGGATTTGGATTAGTGGGTTTTGAAGAGAAAAAAATAGCAATTAGTTAGTCGGTTCAAATCACTTGAATGAGATAATACCCAAGGTGTGTTTTTATTCTCTCTGTTTTTTTTTGCAAAAATGAAGAAACATTGGTGCACGATGGTTTTGGAGATTTTGGGTTTGCTACAGAGGCTTCAGTGGGTAGCTAGCTGCTAGTTTATATAATGTGGTGGGAAGAGAGAATTGGTTTGTATATCTTGCTCAATTTCTTAAATCATTTTGGTAAACTAGTTGCCTATCTTTTCTTTTTTCCCTTGGAAAATCTCAGGAATCAGGGTTGATTTTGCTTTTTAATACCAAGTTGTCGTTTTCTTCTTTCAAAACTTGGAACAGGAAGCTTAACTCAAAATTGTTGCCGCCACCTGCAAATTCGATGAACAATTCATCGGGAGATGATAACGAGAGCGATTCATCATATTATTATGATAAGGTGTGATTCACTACATTTTTTTGCAATTGTGGAAGAGAAAGAGGTGGCTATAGTAGAGGGGAAAGGGGTTCAAGGTTGTTTATTTAAAATTTGATGATAATTTTATAGTTTTAACACTACAAAAGTTTTTTAGTTATTAATTAAAATATACTAGCGATCTTGTAAATAATCAATAATTTTTATTGATATTTTTAAACGCTCCCAAGTAAAGAATTTATCGTTCAAATTTAAGATATAAACTGTAAATTTTTAAACTTGATAAACCATATTATATAATTTTGTGTTCCCTATCTAAAATAGAGACGACAATCAAGTTGGAAAATAAACATGCTATTAAGCTTTTTTTAATGTGGGTTATGTGGTTTTACTGGACGTGGGCACATCGCGGCCGAGTCATTTTTTTTTCCCATAGAAATAATGCTCTAATTCTATAATTGTGTTTTAAAAAAGAAAAAAAATTCGTGATTTAGGTTATAGAAAGTCAGATAAAATAATTTTTATTTTAATTAAAAAATAAAAAATAAACATCAACAATAAATGTATCAAATAATAATAATAATAATAATAAAGAAATCACGATAATTTTAAAAATATCTTTTTAAAAAAATAATACATTAAATTCTCTGATAAAAAGATGAAATTATATAAAAAAAACCCAATTAAGTACATTTAAGTTAGGATGACAATGAGACATCTGGTCTTAATTTACTACTGGAATAAAAAAGTGATGGCTAGTTTATTCATAGAAGCTTATGTTTTATTAACTTTTTGAAATATGGATTTTTTTATTTTTGCAGGGAAATTTATAGCTTTTGGGTCTTCGGAACCTGCCATTGAAATATGGGACCTTGACGACATTGCACCTTGTAAAAGTCAAACTACAAGTATCTTGACTTTTTATTGCTGAGATCGTTGTAGAATCTCTTACCTGCTGCTTTTTAAGCGTGTTTGGCTTTGAGGTGTTGTGATTTTTTTTTTAAAATATAATATATTTTAAGTACACATTACACTTAACTGCACCTTCAAAAACTATAAAAACATGCTTTTTACTAAAAAAAACACAAGCTATCTCTCCTTCAAACACTCTCAAAGTACAAACATAGGAGGTATTAGGTGCTTCACGCAATGTATAACAAAAGTAAAACTAGGATTCTCAAGTATCATGATAGAGATATGAAATTTAAAGAAAATTTTTGATATTTTATAAAAATTTAAATTATAGTTTTAATCTCTTAAAAATAAACTAAACATCCCTTATTTATAATAGTTCTAATCTTTTATATGAAAAGATTCATAATTAAAATTTATTTAATTAATAAATTTCATCCTACATTAGAATTTTTAACTAGTAAAATATTAATCAAATTAAAAATTTTAGAAAACAAATAATTAAAATCGTAAATGGTATTCTGCCAATAGCACTATGTTTAAAAACCATATCTTATATTTTATTTGAGTGGATATCTGGTATTAGGAAGTATGGTAGAATTTATCCTGATTAATGTCACTGAAAATTCTCAGCTATGAGATACGTTGTCTGAGGCCAAAGGTTGCTAGAAGAGTTGGAACCATAAGACGCTGAAATCACCATTAGACTCCATTGATTAAGAAGGCAAAAATGCTATGCTCGTTATAAAATTTGCGAGCTACAGCAAGCAACACCAGCCTTGTTATGAGCTAGATAGATTTGGAAGGTGGAAGACCATGGCTGCTTCTCTATGGCAGGCATGTGTATTTATCTAGACGTAAAGAGCTTGTGTATTTGTACGAGAATGAGTAGCGATTTACAGTGTTTTAAAAAAAAAAAACTATAGAGTTAAATTCTTAACTAACTCCATAATAAAAAAATAAAATCAACAAAAATAATTATGAAAAAAAAACATGTGGGGAAAGTTAAAGCTAAATTCTCAGACAGCTCAATATTAAAAAAAATTCGACAAAGATAATTTAAAAAAAAACATGTGGGGAAACACTGTAGCAAAACAAAAATCATGTGGGGAAACATTGGAACAATCCACAGTGTTTTAAAGAAAAAAACTACGAAGAAAAATTCTTAATTAGCTCAATATAAAAAAATAAAATTGACAAAGACCGTTTTGAAAAAAAAATTCATAAAAAAAAACCCATATAGAAAAACGTTATAGTAATCCATAATGTTTTTGTTTTAAATAACAGAACTAAATTTTCAACTAATTCAATATTAAAAAAAATTTAATAAAGATAATTTTAAAAAAAATACAAAAACAAAAAAGAATAAAAAAACAGAAAAAGACAATCTTGGAAAAAAAGATAAAAAAACATGTAAAACAAAAAAAAACAAAAATAAATGTGAGGATAGAGAAACAAGACCAAACACAAAAAAAACAAAAATAAATAGTAAAACAAAAAAACCAAAAAAAAAAAAAATATGTAGAGAAAGCTAGATACTTTCCCCACCACACGTTTTAAAATATTAGTTAATACATGAAATAATACAGTTTTAACCTGTTGTGATTCATATTAAGAAACATGATATTTATTTAATATTATATTTTTCAATCATGATTTTGTTATACTTAGTGGGCTTTGTTATTTTACAAAATAAAATAAAATTTAATATGCGAATAGCCGAAAGGGGGGGCGGATGCCGTGTTCCATTACAAAAGAAGCCCGAGTGGAAGCGGTTTAGTGGTGGTAGAAGGTATATTCCTGCACTTTATTATCTGAAATATGGTTTAAACTCCAAGATTACAGCTAATCAGAACCTCATGAAAAGGGAGATATGGTAATTTCCATTCAATTCCCTCAAGCTTATCTGAAAAGGAAGGGAAGGTTCTTGCCCATTTCCTCTTCTTCTTCATTATTCAAGGGTGAATGAGGTCAGCAAAAGATGTCAACACTGCTTTTGCATCTTCAGTAAATTACCCCTTTTCCATGAGCGTTTTCTGTTTTGTTCCTTTCCTAGCACATTCTATGAGGTTTCTCCAAACAAAGCACAGCAGTGCTCTCTCCCCTAGCTGCACACCAGGTATTTTAGTCAACAAACATGTCTGCCTCTGATTATCATGAAAAAGAAGCACCCATCTTTTCACGCGTTTACAAACCAAATAAATTCGAGCTAATTTTCGTGGACACTTCCAAAATCCAAACAATAACCTTGCTCATTTTCCATATAAGTGACGAGGCTTCACCTACTCTCAGCACTTACTCTCCTCCATCGTTCTTTGCTTGCTTTTCGAAATCCGAAATGGCGTCTCTGTTGAAGGAATTGCCCTCCATGAGCACAATCCTCTCTATTTACGCATCCATGTCTGGTTTATCCATGCTAATCCGCACCATATTGAATGAAATGATTCCAAGGGGTATGCGTGACTTGATAGCTAAAAACTTTTCAGATTTCTTTGCTACCTACTTCTCCTCAGACTTCACCTTCATCATTGAAGACCGATGGCAAGCTGTGGAGAATGAAACCTTTCGAGCTGTTGAGGTCTATCTTCCAACCAAAGTTGGCCCTTCCACTAAAAGCCTTCTCATAGGCACCAATGATACCAACAACATCTTTGCCCCACCTAAACCAGGGATTCCTGTTGATGTTAAAGTTGTTGATTTTTTCCAAGGTATGCATTTTGAATGGACTCTCTGTGAGAAAGAAGCAAAGAAGTATTACCATCGCCAAAAAAAATTCTTCGAATTGAAATGCAAAAGTAATTATAGAGAACAGGTCATGCAAAGCTACTTGCCATACATTAGCAAGACTGCAGCTGCAATCTTGAACAACAGAGAGACCCTCAATATCTATACTTATGATAATGAGGATTCTACGTGGGAATCTACTGTGTTCAAGCATCCAGCTACCTTTGACACTCTGGCAATGGACCCTGACCTGAAGAAGTTCATAATTGAAGATCTCGACTTGTTTGTGCAAAGAAAGGACTACTTTCAGAGTGTTGGTAGAGCTTGGAAAAGAGGGTACCTTCTCTACGGTCCACCAGGGACTGGAAAATCCACCCTCGTCGCTGCCATTGCAAACTATCTTAGATTCAACATCTATGATCTTCAGCTTCAAGGTGTAAGAAATGATGCTCAACTGAGGAGGATACTTACCTCCACCACCAATCGTTCCATTCTTCTCATTGAGGACATTGATTGCAGTACAAAATCTTCACGTTCTCGCGATCGAAATAAGAATCCAAAAGAAGATCATGATGATGATGATGATGAGGGGGGTGATCAACTTGATAATAAGCTTTCTTTTGATCCTGGGGTAAGTGAGTCCTGAAAAGAATTAATGTCCTCTGTTTATTTTATTCGGAACTTAACTGCAATCCTTACTGATTAGACTTCGTAAATAACATCATGTTATGCTTATGTAAAGTCACCAAAAATGATTTTTTTTTTTTAAAAAAAAGAAAACTAGAATAGATTTGGAAGGAAAACATTCATTAATCAAGGCGATGCCTTATTGTCTCCTAGTTTTCCAATTCCATATTTCATATTTCTCTTTAAATCTTCTCACAGGTGACCTTATCTGGGTTGTTGAACTTCATTGATGGGCTATGGTCAAGCTGCGGGGATGAAAGAATAATCATTTTCACGACAAATTACAAAGAGAAGTTGGACCCAGCATTGTTGCGCCCGGGACGAATGGATGTTCATATTTACATGGGCCATTGTACTCCTGCAGCATTCAAGAAGCTTGCCTTTACATATCTTGGAATTAAAGAGCATGTCCTTTTCAAATGCATAGAAGATCTCATTCAGAGTCCTGTTATTACCCCAGCAGAAGTCGCTCAACATCTTATGAAACGTGACGAGCCTCAAGTTGCTCTTCAAAGTCTCATCGAGTTTATCAGTATGAAGGAAGCTGAAATGGTAGAGAAAAATGAGGCTAAAAAGGATGAGCAAGAGGTTATAAAAGAAGAAGTTGAGAAACAGGACGAGAAGCAATCCAAGATTCTAACAACATCTGCTTACCTGACTTAGGCGGATTGCTGGCTTCCATAGGTCAATGATCTCTCACTACCTAGTACTTACATAGCTTTTGTTGTGATTGGAGAGACGTGTTAAAGGGTTTTTCATGTTAAATTTAGTAAAAATAATCTATTCAATTAATCTACTAAATGGTAATAAATTGATTTCTCTCGTTTGTATACATTGCCCGGGTTTCAAATTTCAATTCTTCCTCTTGCTTATATTTAACTCCATTAAAATTATTTGTTTTTAAACTTGTGTTTTTTTAAAAAACAATTTATCTAAAAAATTATTAAATTGATTTTTTATATATCTTTCATTAGTTTTAATTTGCCAATATAAAAAGAATAAAAAAAATTATTTCAATAAATTACAATTTAAAAAATATTTTTAAAAAAAATATTACACTGCATTACCAAACATATATTAACAAAATTAATAACATGACCTTTTTATTTTATAATTGAGTTTTTCAAAAAGCATTAACCAAGTTCCGTCAAGATTTGATTGATTAGGAATTGATCTTCATGTTTTATTTTGATTTATTTTTTATAGAGTTATCATAATTTCATGACCTAAGTTATAGATTTGACAGGTTACCCAAGTCGATTCAATATGTTATTATCTCAATATTTGAAAAAGAATGCTATCCAATATATTATCTTATCAATATTTAAAAAAATATCATCCAATATGCATTATATATTGATTTTAATATTAATTGTTTTTTATTACAAAACATGTTAACAATGCTTGAACATTTGTTTTATGTCAAAAATAATTTGATCTAGTAAAATTACTAAACTATATTTATTGCCAAATGATAATTGAAAATCTTTTCAAATTAAGTTTTTGTAATTTTATAAAAAATCATATTAACTAGTTCATTTGTCCTCGCTCCGCTGCGGGTCAAATCATTTAAAAAAAAACATAAAAAGAAAAAACAATAAGAGCATGAGGATTTTTTTGCAATATTATTAAACTTGTGCAAGTAGATAAATCTTTACATCCCTTAACTTGTTTGTTTATCGCGAGCTTCCAATTAAACTATGTAAGAGCTAATTCGATGTAAATTGATTTATTTAATAGGTTTAAAGGAAACTTGAATGACTGTTTTTTGTTTTACAAAACTAATGTTGAATAATAAAATCAGGAAATAAACAATAAGAAAAAAAAAGAAGATGTCGAGCTAAATAAACTTTTCAAAACCGTAATCTTCGTTATTAGATCAGAAATATCATACATGGAAAAGTAGTGAGATTCAATTCCCAACAAATCTAACATTGAATGGTGAATCATCACTACTACTACTTTTATTATTATTATTATTATTATTATTATTATTATTATTATTATTACTATTATTATTACTGTTAATATTATTGTTATATTTATTATTATTACTACTACCACTAATATTATCATTATTATTATTATTATTATTATTATTATTATTATTATAACAAACTATTATTACCATTATTATTACTGTTAATAGTATTATTATTAGTATCGTTATCATTGTTACAATTATTATCACCACCACCACCACCACCATCATCATCATTATTATTATTATTATTACCTTTATCACTAATATCATTATTATTTTAATTATTATTAATATTATTATCACAATTATTACTATTATTACTATCATCACTATAATTATTGATATCATAAACACTACAATCATCATAATAAAATATTATTATTATTATTATTATTATTATTATTGAAATAACAAAAACCATAAACTTGATTTGAATAATAAAATTAAAAACCATAAAAGCTTTGACAAAATAGCAAAGGAAACAAATAAGAAATCAAAAGAAGAAGAACCAAATTGAAATAAATATTATTACTATTGAAAAAAAATTCATAAATCTAATTTGAATAATAAAATTAAAAACTATAAAATCTTTGACAAAAGAGTCAAGGAAAAAAATAAGAAATCAAAAATAGAAGGACAAAATCAAAAGACATCATATACATTAATTAGAATTGAATGACTAAATTAAAAACAAATAAAACATTAACAAAAGAGAAAATAACTGAAATAAAAAATCAAAACTAAGAGGATGGATTCTGAAACACCAACAAAAATCAGGGACAAATTTAGTTTTTTCGAGGTAGAAGAGAGAAATGAATGGGGGGAATAGAAAGGGTCACCGATGATAAACTGATAATTTTTAAATGACATGTGCCGCTTATAAAGGAAGAGAACATGACGGAGAACAAAATGACATGGCGAAAGCATATTTTTTACCGCTAGGAGATGCCACATGCACCGCCCAAAATGCGTGGTGTCTTGCATGCGCCAACAGCTTTTTCAACCAAGAAAAATAATAAAATGGTAAATTATGTTATCACCCCTAACAAACCCAGCAATTACCAAAAAAGCCAATATGAAAATACAAATATACCCCTATGACAATGACTTAAAATTTTTAACTCCAAGGTTAAATTTGTAATTTTACTGTATATTAAAATATGAAACGCCCGAAAAGACTTTTGACCAGAGTTAAATGATTTTTTTGCTTTTAAAAATAACAAAGTCATTTAAATGTGTATAAACATGATAAAAAAACAATAAAATCACTCAACAATTATCAAATGTCAAATTGACCAAAGAAAAATACTATTTTACACCTAAAAGGCAAAATTCTAAGAGTTTTGGAATGGTAAAATAATCATTTCACTATTACAATCCATAGTAAACAAAGACATATATGCAATAAAAACACCATGCGTTTTAGCTTTTCTTTTAATAGTTATTATTACTGTAATAAAATTTTAAAAACAAATAAATCTATTTAGGGCTCTGCAAACATCATCACCAGCTCCTCCAATGGCTTCTTCACACATTCCTCCCTCTCGTGCACAATAATAATTATGTTGAGGGGAAAATAGGTCTCCAATGGATGGTTGAGGGCTTCCATAGCCATCACAAAGTCACTCTCACTACCACGAGAGGCATTCCCCAAGCATAACATCCGAAGAGAAAGTCACCCTATAGTCCATAGAAGGGATTACCCTTGCTTGAACACCTTTTTGGCTAGCCTCGAATCCAAATGAACCCATATCTAAAGAGGTAGAGCCAGGAAGTTTAGTTAGGGGGTCAAATAATAATAAAAAAAAAAGAGATCAAAATTTAAATTTTACTATTTTTAGGGCCAAAACTATAAACTGTTTAGGGGAAGGCTAGAAAATAAATTACAAGGGTTGGGGCTCCTACTAGCCCTTTTACTTCGCCACTACTTGGATATGTGATCTTGAAGCCAACCAAACTGGACTACTATGATATTTATAAGGACAAAAAATCAAAATGGTTAGCTCTTTTAGTCCTTTGGTGGGCTGTATATATATTAGATGCTTTCTTTTTAGGTTTTGATTCTAGGTGGTGATGCTTTCGAGAACAACATGATGATGATGATGATGATGATGATGATGAAGACGTGGGATTTCATTATTTGTTTGTTGGGGAAGTCATTTTAGTTTTTCTTTAAAAAAAACATTATACATATTAGAGTTGTGATTGTATGAACTATTCATCATTAATTAAAGCATTAGATGTAACCAACAAAGTTGATACGTACATGTATCGATGCTATAGTAATGGCATCACAATGTCAAAGGAGATTTTTTGCAATTCCATGTATGAGCAGTCAATTACATACAAGAGCAAGAAATGAAGACAAAAACAAAGAAGGAAAGAAGAAATAAGCTAGTAGATGAGAAAGCGAGAGAGTTAGGGGATGTTTGGGAGTGTAATAGCGGTTGCTTTTCAAAATTCTTTTTCGCTCGAAAATATATCAAAATAATTTTTTTTAAAATCATTTTTAATATTAATACATCAAAACGATCAAAAAAACATAAAAAACTAATTTTAAGCAAACAGAATTCAGTTTTTATAGAAACGTCATTTGAAACGTAATTTTAAATACCCCCTTACTTGTTCTTGTTAGTAGCCTTCTTTCCTTCTTTCCTTTGCCTTTTTTTTTTATTGAAAAAAGAGTGTAGTAATGTCTTTAATTTCATACACTTGAATTGTATATATATGGAATAGAAAAGCATGTTTGAAAAGAACTCATCTAAACTAATATTTTGTACATGCAAGTACGCCAAAATATATATAATGGAGGCATATTGGAGGATGTTTGATGGCATCATCTTTTTGTATATTATATAGCAGCACTCTACTTAGAAGATGGTTGATTTGAAAAGGACTTGTGCATCTTCTGAGGGTTGATTGCAAGCCTAACTTGTCCCGCTTGAGCTTCTTACCTTCCCCTTCATACAAAATGTAGTTTGTGGCATCATTATTTTGTCAAAATCGACTTTGTTAATTATAGTGAACTACCCTAGCAAGTGATGCTAGGTACGTGTAATTAACTATTGAGCTAATTAATTAAATGGGCATTAACTCCCATAAAAGATAACTATGCGGAGGGAGAAGACACTAACAATAAAATAAAAAATACATATAACTAGAGCAGATCAAACAAACACCAGCACCAGGTTTTGGATTACCTGGAATTAAGTTCTGGTTATTGACATAAGCAAAAACTTAGAAAATCAATACTTTGTACTCTTAAATCCAACAATAAATATTATATAATCACAAGCAAGACTAATTCATTAGAAACAAAAACACTTTTACAAAGGACAGAAAAAAGAAACCAATCAAATAATTTATTACTTCGAAATTTTAAAATGGAGATACATGGCCTTCAAATATAAATAGTTCAGCCCCCTTGTTGTTGTTTTTTTTTTTTTTTTTTTTGATGATTTAAGACCTGCTCCAACTTGAATCCATCTTTTTTGACTTTGTTATGTAGAAGCACAATATTTAACTTTGCATGAGAATGAAGAGAGCAAGGGAAAGAGAGACTAGAAAAACAGGTCACAGGAGAGAAGGGGAGGAGGGGGAGGAGCGGCTGAAACAAAATCTTTAGGATTAAAATGTTTTAAGTTTCTATTTATACATGTTTTGTATTAGTCGGTTTAAATTCGGTTCGATCAGTTTTAGTTTTTTAAAATCAAAACTAAATCAAACTAAATAATTTTTCTGGTTTTTAAATCGGCTTCTTCAGTTTTTTTCTCTCGATTTGGTTTTTTTAGTTTCTTCAATTTAATTAGTTATACGTGTTTTAGAATACTCCTAATTTATTGTACTCTACTCTTAACTCTTATTAAAATTTAGGCCTACCACAATCTTCACATATTAACATCGGATCAAATGTTATTTTTTTAGTTAAGCCCTTACAAAACATAATATAAATCATATCTTAGGATTTCATTTAAAAATTTAAACTTTTAGGTTGAATTAGTTTGTTGATATAGTATCAGAATCTTGATGACCAAACAATCATGAATTCGAATCTCACCATCTTTATTTATTTGATAAAAATTAAACAAAAAATAGTGTAAGTTTGTGCAAGTTTTAATCTTAAAAGACTTTCACTCGAGAAATATATTAAAAAATCATATAAATTATATTTTGAAATTTTGGAATTTTTTTTTTGACAAAACATTCAACAAGGGGCAGATACTCTTTGATAAAACTGGATGTACGTACGCCTAATTGTTTGTGATTAACTATTCTACCGTGCACTTAATACAAAATTGATAGAATCATAGAATAATAGAACAAGAATCCAAGATAATGGTGTCCACTCAACCTGTTTAAGTAATAACTAAGAGGGTTAATGAATTACCAAATCTCCTAGGTCATAAAATCTTAAATAATAAATACTCAACGATCACAGGTTGATAATGTCACCGGTTATATTATATATATCCCATTACTTCCTGTCTATAAAATTGATGATGTCACAGCTTGTCTGAGGAACTTCAAATAATTGAAACGTGTTTGATTTAATTGATGGAAGCTAATAAAAGTTAATAATCAGGTTGAATTTGCCCCCTTTTTTTATAGAAATAAAAATTAGCATTGCCCATATTCAAGAATCAATTGGCAAAAAAAAAAAAAAAAAAAAAGGAACAATCGTTTGAATTTGATGAAAATGAAGTCGATAATACCATTTGACTTTTCAATGCAAACGCACGCAGGGAGAGAAAAGGGGATTATCTCTCTCTAGTCTCTTCTAAAGTGGCAAGTTATCATTAATCAAAGCCATTCTATAGTTACGTAAACCAAGCCTGCTATGCCTTCTAGATGTTACTCCATAGTTCTCGAGGATTAGCATGGGATATACGTCCCAGAATTAGTGTAGATTGTGTATTTTAAAGAGTTTTTTTTTAAAATATATATTAAAATATTATTTAAAAAAAATTAGGATCATTACATTAATCAATTCACCATGAGCAGTTACAATCTTTTCAAAATTAGATCCTGCTACAACCTTTACATCTTATATTCATCATGGCCAGCACAAACACAACATCAAAAGAAAAGAAAAGGGATAAAAACATAAACAGCATCAAGTACAGCCACATTCCCACATAAAAAATTTCAGTACATAACCATGTCCATGATGGGCTGATTCACATGGGAATTAGCATTATTCCATGGATTCATGAAAAAACCATCACCAATCTGATGACTAGTCGCAGAAACAGAGGCAACAGCATCCACGGGTTCAAAAAGACCATCGCTAAAGTTGGCATATTCAATAATTTCATTGAGAGAGTCCAATCTGTGGGTAAGTTCAGCCATTTGGGCTCTGAGGATAGAGTTCTCGGCTTCAATATTCATGTAAAGCTGAGAGATAACATTCATCCTTGTCAGGATCTCATTATTTTCTCTCGCGAGCTGACGAAGTTGTCCCGTGAGGTCATCCAGGTGTTTCTGTTTCCTCATTCTGGATCTTCTTGCAGATTCTCTATTGGATAGCTTCCTTTTACGGTTCCTTAGGTCCATAATCTGCTGCGGACCCTCTTCAGAACTTGAGTTCCTCAACATGGCTGTTGACCCTGAAGATGCCCCACTAGAAGAGGCCATTATATTTTTCCCTTAACAAATAAAAATAGTTGTAACAATAACAAAATAACAAGAAGAAGAACAAAAATGTAATTAACCCCGGACTATGCTTGATAAAAGAGAAAGCTAGCACAGGACCAAGAAGATGACTATTTTCAAGTTGATTAAGATGCTAATGGAAGATGGTTTGTAGGGATTCAGAAGGGGTGATGGAGTTCATGAGAAAACGTAGAACCAGTAGAGGAAAACAACAGAGAAAGATTGAACAAGGTGAGTGATCCTGCGTCTACGAGTAGAGTTTATCATAAAACCAGAGAGGAGGATTTCACAGAGGACAGGAGTCATGAATACTTTGTATTCTCACACATCAAGAAACAGATGTGTTTAGCATCAAAATAAAACAGTACATAAAACAAGAGAAAAATCAAAGAAATGTTGGAGACAAGCACAGATTTTGTGTATTTTGTGAAGAAGCCGGTTTTTCTTCTTCTTTTTTGTGTGCGCGTGTGTGTGAGAGCGCAAAGCAAAGGCTTTATAACCTCATCAGGATCATCTAGAAGGGATGATGTATGATTACGGAGAGAAAAGAAGGCTTCGGATTTTAAAACAAGGGAGATGAGGATAAGAAGGAAAAGAGGTTTCTGGGGGTACTGGTAATGGAATTTATACACTTAATTGTACTTGGAAGAAATTATCTCAATTATTCAGGGCATGTCCGTCAGTGTGTGGTGGGTTCCTTTTTAAAATATATTTAAATAATATCTTTTAACACAGCTCTCTGGGAACGAAAGAAAAGAAAATTGAGTAGTAATAGTAGTGGGGTCTTGGTCTTGCATTGCATCGCATGTTCATGCGCACGCGTGAAATTAAAGATAATTACAGGGTATCAGTTGAAGTCAATCATTAAAGATTATTTAAAAGCTTATAATTTATTTAAGGATGATAAACATAATTTATTTTAAAGATCCGTGAACATTGAATTTCAAAAATTTACTAATTGTTAAAAACTTAATTTTTTTTAAATTAGTGTTTTTTTATGTTTTTATATTGTTTCTTAAAATTTAATTTTTTAAAAAAAATATTATTTTAATTTATTTTTAAATAAAAAATATTTTAAAAAACAATCTATTACTTTAATAAAAACGGTTAGTTTTGCTTCTGAATTAAATTAATAGTACTTGTTTATTTAATCTTAATTAATATTTTGATTAATATCTTTTATTCCTAAATACAACCAAGTGAATTCTTATTTTTTATTATTATTAATATGGATGTTCAAGTCAGTTTATATACATCTTGATTAATTTTATAAATTTTAAAATTAACAATCATATAAATCTTAAATAATGTTAAATTTATAAAATTCAAATAGATAATTTTTAAAAAAATAAATTTAAAATCTAATCAATTGAATTACACTTTCACGTGTTTCCCACATGTTTAAATGAATTCATTTTATTGGAGGAAGAGGGAGCTGTGGGTACAGTAATGTATCGTGTGCAACCTCTTAGCCGTACAGCGGCACATGCATGGTGCCAGACCTCTCAGTACTAGTGGTGTCCTTCACTTTTTGGAAGAAAAAAAGATAGGCAACTTGCAGCGGCTGCCTGCGGGATATTATGGCTGTTTTTTTTGTTTTTTTATGGCTAGTTATTTTTTATATTTTTTTAAAAAAATATATTAAAATAATATTTTTAAAAGTAATATATTTTTATATCAGTATATAAAAATATTTTTAAAAATTAATTTAAAATAAAAAAATATAAATTTTTAGAATACATGAATTTCAATATGTTTCCAAATAGCATCTCTGCTCGTGGACACCATATTCTCAACTTGCGTGGGCTGCTGCATCCATTTGAGATGCATATATGATGATTTGGTGGGTGATAGTATTTGTTTTTAATTTTTTTAAAAAAATTATATTAAAATAATATTTTTTAAAAGAATTAAAATATATATATATAAAAAAAAAATAGTTATAGTTACTGGAACTGAAACCAACTGGCTGGTTCAATTCGGAAACAGCTGAATCGCACATTGATTAAACAAGTTCAGTTTTTATAAAAGTAAGGAAATCAAAGGATCTGGCAAAAACTATTTGAACAGGCTGGGTTTTTTAAATACCAGTTGAACCACCCGCAACCGGCTCTAATAAATATTTCATTTTTGCACTTGAGGGTCTAGCTGCTATGGTCAACTATGTGACTTGTTCCGCTCCCGTCCCGAGTTTGACCCTCTATGTGCACGCCTGTCACCCCCGCGGTGTCTTACCTGCCCCCGGGCTTGCGGGATGTCCAAGTGGGCCGTGGGGAATAGTCGTGGTGCGCGTAAGCCGCTTGGCCCGGACACCCCACGTGAATAAAAAAATATATATATATTTCACTTTTTCTTTAAAAAAATTCTATTCATTTATTTTTTACAAATATAAATAATTATCGCTACAAATGATTTTTTACTCCGTTTAATATGATGTAAATTTAATATTAATATATCATGAAATTTATAAATAATCAAAATTATTTTCAAATTGCCATAATCTTTTATAATATATTTTTCGTAGTTATGTTATTTTATATAGATTAAAGGTTTAAAAATAATAATAAGATTAAATTCACCAATGTTCCTTGGGTCTTGTGACTTGGTGTTTGATTCCAAACCTTGGTGATGATATTTTAAAATCTAGAAAGTGTAGGAATATATTTTTTTGATAGTTGGATAATGAATTTAATCAAATATTCATGTGATTACATCTATTCTCTATAGTAAAGAAACGTGATAGCTAAGAATAGAAATCCTAACACCCACAAAACAATTATTTTTAGTTGGATTTAGGGATTCTTGAATGATTAATTTAGTATCTTTAGAGAGGAAAAGTATAATAAATATGTAAATGAGCATTAAATTTTAAAAACAAAGTTATTTATTTTTGTTTTGTTATGAAATGATTGTCGTGTAAAAAAATGGTGTGTATGTTGAGAATGGAAAATGTGTAAATTATTTACCTAGATAATTCATAAGTATTTATATCTCATGGACCTTATCTTTTTGTTTGAAAGAGAGGGTTAAGGAGTCATCTTATCATTGTAATATTAATAAGAGATAAATATACCTCACACAAACATTAATAAGAAACAAATTGCATTGATATAAACATTAATGTGGAATAAATATTTCTTTATATATATATATATATATATATATATATATATATATATATATAGGGTAGGACATAAGAGACTCTTGTACACTTATGAATGCATATTGAGTAGAGTAAAAAGGGATGAGGTTTGATAAAAAAAAAAAAAAAAAAAATTCAAGGGAATAAGTATTGGGGCTAGGCCACAAAACCAATCTCAAAAGGAGTTAGGACTTGCAATGGGTCTAAGAACATTGGGAAACATGCATGGGTTGAAGCGCGAGGCCTGAGCCCATAAAAGGTTGGGCGGGCACCCAACTCCTATGCTCTGGCGCAACACTCGAGCACATGAGGGCACTGGGCATGCACCGAACTCTTGGGCTCGAGTGTGTTGCCCAAATAATCAATAAATATGTTAATAAGAAGATTGAAATTAGATTAGAGAAATATATTTTACTCTTTTATTTCAAACATCGCTCCCTTTTATCATAAAATTGTGCTCCTCATAAAAAAAAATCAATGTAATTCTATATATTTTTTTAATTTTATGCACATATCAAACTTTTAGTTTGTAGTTAACTATTTTCTTGATGGTAAAAATAAATGTTAACAACACTTGCACCTTTGTTTGCTTTGAAAAAAAAAACTGTTACATCTCTTAGCTTAGCGCAATGAATCAAACAAGTTATATAATACACTAGAAGTTTTGGGAAATTAACAGTAATTCACAATTTTTTTTTTTCGCTTCTCAAACTTTTTTTTATTGCATCCTCCTGTTTTTTTTAATCAAATTACTAATTGATTTTTTTTATGATTTGTTAAAAAAATACAATTAAAATATATAGGATCAAAGTGTAAAATATCAATCTTAAATTAGCATGGAAAAGTTCTTTTTGATCCCCTCTAGTTTTTGAAAATTTTATTTCAGTTTAAAACCTCATTTTCAATTATTTTTTTAGAGAGGAGAGAGAAAGTCATCAATTAAAGTAATATAGAGAGAAAGTTGTTGATTAGTCATAATTTAGTGAAAAAAATAGTCGATCTTGGTGTTAACCAGTTCTAAGCAACAAAAGGAGTTGGATGATGGTGGTTTTTTTCCCTATAAACATGTCTAAAAATGTAGACCAGGTTATATTTAGATTTGTTTTTATTCAATTGATTTTTTTGAGTGATTTTATAGTATTTTGGGGTTTATAAGTAGTTTATGAAAAAACATTTATGGTTGTTATTAGTTTTTTTGGGTTGTCCCTATAAACAAGTCAACCTGATTTGATTCCAATCAGTCTAAAATATCATTGTCACAATCTTTTTAACAAAGAAAATGTTGGATCAAGTTTGCTGTAATTTTGTTTTTAAGAAAGCAAACTGATTATTGTTTTCATCAATCGAGTCAATATTAACAACATCATTTTAATATTTATAAAAATATAAAATGATGGTGTATATAATTGTTTTATACTCAAATCTAATTTTGACCGTTCGGCCAATTTATAGTTAAACTCAATAAATTGAATGGATCTAATTAGTTTAACTCCCAAACGGTTTAAATGACAATTTAAATTGATTAGGAAATTGGCACTATGATATTATTGAAATTTATTGAGGCACATAAGCCTTATTTTAAGTATTCATTTAAAATATGCGCTGATAGTTGTTAAACATTTTTTTATGTAATTTTTTTAAACTTTTAAGATGCAGTGTAGGTAACGGGTTAAGAAAATAAACTACTTTGCTTTGGTGTTTTTCTTTCTTATTTACTATGAACTCCCTTTTTTTTGGTATTTTGTTTTGTTTTCATCACTGTAGTTTTGTTTTCAATTCAGTCCTTTCACACTCTTCTTGATTGATAATTGACTTTATAGTTTGATTCAAATACCTTATTATCAGGTTTCTGCAGTGTCAAATAAACATGGTTGGGGCTGGATTTGAAAAAAATAGTTTTGATTGTTCATTTGATAAATGATTGGAAATAAAAGGACTGGAATTGAGCTTGAGAAAAAGAAAACCCCTTCTTTGTAACAAAAAGAAAACCAGGTACGAAAATCCAAAAAGGAGAGAGTTTAGCTTTGTCCGTCAAAAGATTATGCCTAATATTTACAAAAAGTAAGCTCACGGGAACGCTGCTGATACCTCGAAATCCATACCCGCGGCGAAGAGCGTGCAACACACATAGCAGTTAGTTACTAATGTAGTATTAACAAATATACTAAACCGTGTGGGGAATTTACTGTTCCCACACACAAAACACTGTAAATTACAACAGTAATTCACAGTGATTCTTTTTCTTTTTCTTTTTACTTTTTCATTTCTTTTTTTTTCTTTTTTTTTTCTTTTTTTTTCAAATTTTTTTGTTCAACTTTCTTATTTTTTCTTTTTTTTTCATTTATTTTTTTTTCAAAATTATTTTTGTTGATTTTACCTTTTAAATATTGACCTGGTTAAAATTTTTGCTTTGTAATTTTTTTCTTTAAAATACTGTGGATTGCTGTGATGTTTTTCCACTTAGTTTTTCTATTTTATTTCTTTATTTTTCAAAATTATATTTGTCGATTTTTTTAATATTGAGCTGATTGAAAATTTGGTTTTGTAATTTTTTTTCTTTAAAACATTGTTGATTGCTAAAGTATTTCTCCGCATGATTTTTTTTCTTCAAAATTATCTTTTTTTTTTATTTTATTTTTTAATATTGAGCTGTTAAAAATTACAGTTACATGTGAGGAAAGCACTGTAACTTTTTTTGAAAATTACTGTTCATTTCTACGGTGTTTTTTTCCACATGGTTTTTTTTTATAATTTTTTTTAAATTATCCTTTTCAATTTTATTTTTTTAATATTAAGTTGTTTGTGAATTATAATTACAAGCCATTACAAATAAAGCTAAATCATGTGGGGAAGCACTGTAGCTTTCATCACAAAACACTGTGAATTGCTACAGTGTTTCCAACATGATTTTTTTTTCTTTTTTTGGTGTTTGTTTTGTTTTTTTTTTCTTAAATTGTCTCTGTTGATTTTTTTTTAATATTGATCTCGATTAAGAATTTAGCTTTATAATTTTTTTCTTTAAAACACTGTGAATTGTTGCAGTGTTTTTCCATGTGATTTTTTATGATTTTTTTCAAAATTATCTTTGTCGATTTTTTTTTAATATTGAGTTGGTTAAGAATTATAATTACAATAAAACTAAATCATATGAAAAAAGAGTTGTAGTTTTTCTCACAAAACACTGTGGATTGCTACAATATTTCTCTAAATGGTTTTTTCTTTTATTTTATTGGGAAAAATGTTATAGTTTTCCTTACAAAACATTGTCAATTGCTACAATGTTTTTTCTCATGGGTTTTTTTTCCTTCCAAAATTATCTTTGTTGGTTTTTTTTTAATATTAAGTTGGTAGAGAATTTAGCTTTGTAATTTTTTTTTCTTTTTATTAACTGAAAAGCTAAATTATGTGGCGAAAGCACTGTATCTTTCCTCACAAAACACTGTAAATTACTACAAATTATTTTGTTCGGTCTCTAAATTTTGGATCACCAATAAAACTTTTTTTTTCGTCATGAAATATTTGCTCAATCATGCTTTTAATTTCTATTACTTATCTAGCGCCGGTTCACAATTATAACTCTATCAAATATATTTGTTTTATAAGCCTGCGGCAACGCGGGCATGTCATCTCGTCTAGTTGGAGATTATGATTTATTTCAATAACAGGAATGGATAAATTAATCATATAAGTGAGATTTTCCAATTACATTAATTAATTAATTAATGGGTGCTCTTTGGAAATATGTTGTGAAAACCCTTATAAATCTCAATTTTCTTAATCCAATCACATTAAAAAACTTTCCATTACATAATTAAACGAAAAGTTCCGAATTAAAATTTGGTTATTCATCACAATTCACAACATTTAAAATTTATTTTTTCATTTCAAAAATATTTTTGAAAAAATTAGAATTTTTTTTATTTTTTTCTTTACTTTAAATTAATATTTTTTGGTGTTTTCAGATCATTTTAATGTGTTGATATCAAAAATAATTTTTTAAAAAATATTATTTTATTGTATTTTCGAGTAAAAAACACTTTAAAAGACAATCACAACCATATTATTTTAACTATCACGACTGCTTCGAAGTTAGGTTTTTTCCTTCTATATAACTTCTTATTAAAGCAGCCCTCCAGCATTATAATAACTTTTTTATTTTTAAAAAAATATTTTTAATATCAATACATTAAAATAATATGAAAATATTAAAAAATATTAATTTAAAATAAAAAAATAAAAAAATTAAAATTTTTTTAAAATATTTTTAAAATACAAAAATAAACCATCCCCGAAAATCTTTCCCATTTCACTAGAATGTTAGATGGAAAAAACACTCCCACAACATGTTCTTGTTCTTAGAGTATTAAACAAGAATATATTTTTTTCCCGTCATAATTGTTTCAAAATCCCCCGACTCTTGCCCGTCAACTTGCAAGCAAATTTCCTGAATTTACATGGATGGTTTTTCTAGTTTGGCGGCTCCCATCCAGCCATCCACCTGGCTCTACTTGCGTGACGTGAGCTAATCAAATTGCCCCTTTTGTTTTTTCTTCGCCGTAGCTTTTATTCTCAAGAATGCTTTTATTTTGAAAAAAGTATTAAATTAATATTTTTTTTTTTATAAATTTAACATATTAGTATTAAAAATAAAAAAATATTTTAATGTTGGATGGGGGTTAGGTTTTACTTTTTGATGGTGTCCTTGACTCTTTGTAGTGGCGAAGGTAGGAAGTGAGCTTTTTGTGCTTTATAGAGTAGGGACTCTCTGGTTAAATGACAGGATAAATTAGAGAGGGCGGCGAGGGACTGCTGGTGGGCTAAAATCATCCCAAGATGTTAATGGATAAAGTCAAATTCTCATTAAATATTAGGGCAATAATATATACCAAAATATTAAAAACGTATCACATGCACTGGGGTCTTGGCCTGGCGCAATGAGAGAGTCTTGTCTCTTTTCACTGCTCTTAAGTTCGAGTTTTCATGTGCACGTCTGTTACCCTCGTGATGTTTTACATGTTCATTGGGTTTGCAGGGTGTTCAGTGGGTTGTGGGATTAGTCGTGGTACGCGCAAGCTAGCCCGAACACCCACGTAAATAAAAAAAAATATATATCACCTTTAGGAATTAGATTGAGAAAAGTTTTAGTTTAGGGACCCAATTGAGAATTGGAGGATAGCAGGGGGGCTAATTTGAGATTTCCCTTGTCCTCCTGCTTCACCACAGAAGGTGAAAATGATAGCACAAAATTAGTTTTTTTTAAGGAGTTATTAATTCTAACACTTTATCTTTTAGGTTTAGTGGGCGAGTTCATGACTTTTTTTTTTTTTTGACTTTTGAACCATAGAGTATGGGATAATGTTTTCCTATTACATAATTATAATAATAATAAAAAATTATATTTGTTAGGACTTGAATATTGCTTTATTGAAGTAAGCTGTATAATACACCATTAATAAGTTCATAACATAATTTTTTAGGAAAATTGTTTATTAGGGTTGCACCCAGTTTGATTTGAGTTCAATTCCATGGGGAGTTTGGACGAATGACCAGCCCTCCATGATGTATGAGCTGAACATGGATTATGACTTGACCTGGAAGCCAAACGTGGGTGAATAGTATGTATGTTTTTGTGGTAAAAGCGGTGTTTTTAAAAATTATATTTTTACTTGAAATTATTTTTTTTGTTTTTGAATTGTTTTAATGTGCTATATTAAAAATACAATTTAAAAAAATTATAAAAGTATCATTTTAATATATTTCTATACAAAAAATATTTTAAAAAACAATCATTATTTAAATATATCCATATTGAGGCTTCTCTATAATGATTTAGAAGGGACGACTATTCCCTGATATTGCAAAACCAAGGGAATACAGAGAGGTCGATCCAAGTAAGATTTGACGGGAGAAGTGATCTAGTTTGAATGCATGCATGAACAGCATAAAAAACTCGATTATGCTTGCAAACCTTGATAGAGTTTTTATCCAAAAAGACTCCAGGTTTATGCTTCATCGACGGCTAGTTGCCAAAGGAACACTTGTATAATACTGTTTCCAGACTGAGGCCTAGTATTTCTTGGTTGCCAAAGTGTAGCTTTATCTTGGCCAGGCCAGGCTTAAGCGACACAAGTAAATTGCCCAAGAGTCTCTCCATGTGCAGATCAGTTCAAACTGCCCACTCACAAGTCCATTTCAGTTTGTTGAATTAGAGAGTCATTTCAGCTTTTCAAAATTTGTGATGCAAAGCTAGTTTTTGAAAAGAAAGGTGAGCCGAATTCGTTATGTTTGACGTTTTCCTGAGTACTAAAACAAGAAATAGCACACTTCCAAATGTTACAAGATCAGAATTTGTGTCTAGAAGCGTGCCTTAACAGAGCCTCACTGTCTTAATGTCCCATCACTTTAGCGTTGTAAACAATTCCATCATTTCTTAAGAATGTGCAAGACCAAGTGATGTTTGTCCATTAAAATGGGTTGCTTCTAGTTTTCACGTGCAGCATACCGAATTACGAACTGAAAGAAAATTGTTTTGGGAGCAGGGAAGAAGATGAAGATGAATGGTAAAATAAAGGATATTACAAGTCAGAAGGTGAAAACTATGAAACCTCACGGTCCTCGGCACCAGTTCTATACAGACATAAAAATATCGATGCATCAACATTATCGTAATATTCCAAATCAGATGTCTACAATGCTAGATATATTTTATAGATCACAATAAATGATGGCATGCCAATTTTACAATTTACAGGATGCCATAGTGCGGCTCAGAAACTCAAAACTAATAAACAAAATGTCCAAACAAAATCTTGGTAAATATCACGTACATTCTCTCAACGCCATGCTTCCAAGTGGAAATATTTAACTGATCTCACAGACACACTAGAAAAAGGATTTTGAAACATAATCTATCTACGAGCTAACACAGCTTCAGGGTGGTAATGAAGCATCTCATCCCATATCATCTCCCTAATCATATGTTCCCCAAGATTCTCATCTATGTCAAGATTGATAGGAACCTGTGCTGGTGGGTCGCGTCTTGGATCGTACAGCCCTGATATGTAAGGGTGTAGAAGTGCTTCTGTCACTGTAATTCTCTTGCTAGGATCAAACACCAGCATCCTTTGCAACAAGTCTATGGCCAGAGGATCAGCATGAGGGTACAGGTGTGAGAGATGGGTTCCCCTTGTATAAGGAAGTGTTTTGATGTACCTCCTGGCTTTTGGGTTGTCAATGAACTCAAGATCAGTATCATTTTGGCTCCCGAGGACACTGATAATTAGCTTCAGCTGGTTCAGACACTCTGTTCCAGGGAATATAGGTTTGCGGCCAAGAATCTCAGCAAAGATACATCCGACAGACCAGACATCAATGGAGGTTCCATAATTGTCACAGCAGAGTAGCAGCTCAGGTGCACGATACCATCGGGTAACAACATACTCAGTCATGAACTGTTCATTGCCTCTGCTTGTTCGTGCCAGCCCAAAATCACATATCTTCAGGTCGCAGTTAGCATTGACAAGGAGATTTCCAGGCTTCAGGTCCCGATGAAGAATGTTTGCAGAGTGGAGATAATTCAGCCCACGTAGCAACTAAAATATTTTATGAAGATTAGATGCTAGCAGAACAATACTTAGAAGAAAAAAAAAATGATTGAAAATTAACTACTGGCATGCATGGCATCACATTTAATCATTATTCCAGATTATTATCGCTGGTTATGCTACACAAAGCACAGCTATCAAGTTCATTAAAAAAGGAACATAAGCCATTGTCATTGTTTTTCCAAATTCATCAACATCTTCGCCCTCAGTCTTGTGTTGTTCATTAACAAATAAGTAACTCAGTTGAGTTTGCAACCAGAGAAGCCAACAGGGAATGCCAAATGCAAGGCATTTCTTGCTCGCAAAGAGAGCAAAACATGGGAATCACAGAAGGCCCTTGCTTTACTGTAAAATGAAGAGAATACCCTCACATCCTGCCTTGGCACCCAGTGAGTGTGAGTAAACATGAATCACAAAATTCTGCAGCATCGAAGATTTAAATCAATTTTGCTTGAACCATAGCTTCTCTCTCAAACTTTCATAAGATGATGAATCCAGTCACAACTATTATCACCGCCTCTATATATTCTAACTATTCACTATTTTTCTTGTGGATTCAAGTTTTTAACGGGCATGACACAGAGTAAACCAGAAAATCAAAGTACTGAAACTACAGATACTAAATATTATAGATGAGTGGTCATTTATAGGTTTAAGTAAATTTGGTGGGTTGCATACCCCACGAAATGGAGAATCAAAATCCATGATTAATGTCGACACCTTGGAACGCTGAGCATGACACATCTAACAAGGCCAGTGAATTGTGATGACACCTTAAAAAGCTGAGTCTGATAATGCCCCATGGTGTTAACCAAGATTAACACGTGGTAACAAAGAATGTATGAGCATGCATTTTCTTCCAAAGTCTGACATCTATTGACTGGGGTGGAATTTTACAATTTAAAGACATGTAGATACAGCTCATAGACCAAAAGTACCAAATATAACTACTATAGAATGGTCAGCTTCAGCTTAATCATTTTTCTCTGTGAACCATAAAATCATAATTGTTCACAATTGGTATGATTCTTTCTTAAATAAATTTCACTTTGTAACCATCTAATACTGTTTTCACTAAAATATTAATCACCATCTCCTGGCACAACATGAAATTACAGCATATGATTGCAGAGATAAAATGCAGCCATAATTCCCAGTGAGAACACTTTCCGACAGATAGACTGTGCCTATTACCATGAAATTGACATCACAAGACGGGCTGAAAGAATGAGAAACTTTTATACTACTACCACTTGAGAGAGAGAGTATTTACCTGAAATATAAAATACTTGCAATGATCACTGGAAAGTGGTTGCGAGGACTTGATAATCTGATGCAAATCTGTATCCATGAGCTCATAAACCAAATACACATCCTTGAAACTTGTCCTATGAATAGGCATCAAAACATCCTTCAGAGCAATAACATTCTCATGCCGGATATGTCTAAGAAGCTTCAACTCTCTCAGAGTCCTCAAAGCATCAATCTTGTTCTCAAACACATTATTGATTTTCTTGATGGCAACTTTCTCATTTGTTTCCCGATTAATCGAAGAGCAAACAACACCATAAGCCCCTTTACCTATAGGCTTAATTGGAACATACTTTGAATCAAGCTCAAATACAGTGTGCCACATTGAGTAATATTGCTTCCCGCTTGGCCTAATTCCATTTGGAGGCTCCACTAAAGTTGCCATTTCCCTGCAAATTGTCATTAAAAACTCTTAAAACTCTACAAAATCTCATCAACATTCACATAAAAGGAAAACCGATTCACTCACTTACCAATTAAAGCAAGACATCTAATCAAATAAACAACTCGAAAAAACTTAAAGGGACAAGAGCCCGAAAATGATCCTAAACGAGCCATAGCAAATATACAAACAAAGGCTTAAGAAAGGATGTGGAGTTGATATATACTTGCCGCAGCCGCAATCTTTGATCTTTTGAGATCACCTGGTTGCTTGTAATGTTATTCTCTGTGTCAAAACTTCTGTACTTGCTAAAAATTTAATCAAAAACGAATAGAACTCCCACTTTTAACTGATTCCTCCAAGAAAAAAAATAAGGAAAGCAAATTCCAAAAGCAGCGAAGTCTTAAAACTTCCACCTCCAATTCTTGCTTAATCCCTCAAATAAACAAAACCCACCAACTCCTCCTCCAAAATCAAGCCAAGAATCACATGATCACAATCTAACCAAAACCCCAAAATCCTTTCTTTTTTCCCTCTACACACAACCAAATCTCAAAACTCTCAAAACCCAGAAACCAATCTGCCTTCAAATAAGAAGCCTTTAAAGAAGCAAAATATTTTCCATAATTCACCAGGATTGGAGCTGGAGATCTTATCTATATAGTGAAAGTGATAAAAACTGATCTGATCTAAGAGGGTTTTGTTGGATACTCTATCTTGTCAGGATTAGACCAAGGGGGGAGGGCAGTGGTGAAAGACGTGAGGTGACACAAAAAAAGACAGCGACAACGTAATTTGCTTTGGGTTTTAGGAAACTTCACCTCTCACTTCATGCACTAACAAATATGCAGATATATTTGCGATCAGTTGACGGCTTAAGTTTGGCTATGGCTCCGGCTATGGCTCCTCCGTGTCTTTTCTATTTTATATTGGAAAAGAAAGACTAGGTCTAAAGGGTAACGTCTAAATTTATTTTCATTTGACAACAAGTTTCCCAAATTTATTTTACAAAGAGTTGAGAGATTTTATAATACTTGTAATGTGAGTATCATTTAAATAATTATAGTTTTATATTAATCCATTTCTTTCTTCCTGTTTAAATAGGTCATAAAAATTTAATGTGTGTTTGTTTTTATTTTTATTTTTATGTTTATTATGGGATAGAACCCTCAAAAGTAAAAAACAGTAAATTTATGCTTTTAATATTCCAACCATTAAAAGCAAAAATAAAAATATACCTAATAAGATTTTGTTTCTTATGTACTTTGAATTCTAGTGACTAATTTATTTTTTAACCATAAAATTGACATTTTAAGATCAAGATTTTGACTTCAAATTAGATAATTCTTTAATAAAAAAAATTAACCAGGAGTTCATTTATATATTATAATTTCATCGAAATATAAAAAATATCCCTATTATAAAATTAAATAGAATTAATTTTTTAATGAGATTTATTCTAGTTATTTTTATTTTAATCAACATCAAGAATATAAATCTTAGATTTTAATTATCCCAATATTATTTTGAATTTTGTACAAGAAAGTAAATTCTTCTCAAATACCTTAAAATCCAATATGTTTCTCGTTTAGAAAATGATAAAAATATTAGATAACCATCACAAATACATTTTTCTTTCACTAGGAGCAACATCTTATTTCAATTGGTCAAAAGGGAAATTTGAGGAAAATGACAAAGAAATATTAAGCTGAAGTAAGCTGATGAGTGAGCCAAGCTTAAGAGCCCAAAATATATACAATATAGCTCGTGGCCGAAAGGGCTCTCATAGGGACAGGCATGGTTTTGAACGTGGAAGATATGCCTTTGCTTTTCGTTTAATCAATTAAATGATTAAAATTTAAAAATTGTGAAGTTTTACAGATTAAATAACTCTTCTTTTTTTTTCCTTTTTATCCCATTACGACTCTCCTCTGCTGTTTTGTGTGCATAAGTAAACGTCTCTAGCCACCACGTGGAAAGCAGCCAGTGTAGCCGGCTGGCTTTCCTTAATTTGCCAATATGACCCAACTCCAGCATTTTATTCCCTTTTCCAATCTAATAATGCCTTGGATGGGTTGGATTGGATTCATTAGGCAATTAGTATCTAAAATGCAAATAAAAAGTGAAATGACACAGAAGTAAGAAGTTTTGGAAAAATAGTATACTTTTAGATGTAGTGATTGGATACATTGAAGAAAATTTAATTGATGTCGTGATTTATTTAAATTTATAATTAATTAGTTGATCATTTCATGAAACCGGTCAACTAATTCATAAGAAAAATCATACAATTATCAAAATCAGGACTTCAAAGTGAGACTTTTAAAATCTAAAAATTTGACGGTCAAAATAACGATAAGAGAAATGGTCACTACAAACTCTTGTAAACATTTGAACGCGATTTAACGGTCAGATAAAAAGTTATGGTCCTTTTCAGTCATCATTCTGGTTTGACGCGATCAGACCTCTTCCTAAGTTAAACATGCCCCATTAATCCATAAATATATCTGTTAGACCATTCACGTAATATGTCAGGAGTAAATCCTCATATAGTTATGGCAGATCCATACTTAACTCGAGAATCACCCGTGAAAATTACTGTGTGAACAATAACTTTTTAAAGTTTGTTTTTTAGCCTACAAGTTAGACAAAATGTATATTATTACTTATAAAAAAATATTTGAAAGAAAAAATTCATAAAATTATGATTTTTATGTGAAGCGGTCGACAAATTATACAATTAAAAAACATTTAAAAAATCAATTTAATATTTTTTCAAGCAAAAACACATTTTTAAAATACATTATAACATAGTTCCAAATAAAAAAGAAACCATGCTAACACAAACTAGCGGGTAAAACATCTAGTTAGTTAGTATTATGGATTCTCAATTTTAATAATTATTATCACATTTGCGAATTTGTTTTATAAATTTGTAGACTACTAAATTTCACTTTTTGTCACATTATTATTATTATTATTGTTATTTGATTCAACATCTTTTCGACACACTTTCTACTATTAGTTAAGCATAATTAATTTGATTAAAAGATATGATATTAATATTGATGCAATTTATTATACATGGAATATATGGTAGCATCCTTTTTCTTCCATCCCTCTGTTTGTTTGTTGTTTTAAATCCATTCCTATCTTGTCTGATTGGGCGATTTATAGTCTCCGGTGCAGTTCTTGTCGAGGCTGCTGCTCTCAAGAAAAGAGAAATGAAAAGAAGAACATGACAATGTTTAGCTCTGAAAAATCAGAAGTCGGTTTTAGGTTTGGTAAATGGCGGAATTCGGTAGGGTGGGTGACGTGGATTGTCCATGTACAATGTTTAGGAATAAAACATTAAAACTAGCAAACTACCCATGCTACAATAAGGTGGGATCAAAACACTTTCAATGTAAAACAAGAATGTCCAGCTTCAACCATCTACATGGTGGTCCAGTGATAAGAGCTTAGAATTAAAAGGTTTGTTCTTTCTGTAGTCTCAAGTTCTAGCCATGTGGTTGCTCATACGATGGCCACTGGAGGCTTACATGGTCGTTAACTTCAGGGCCCGTGAGATTAGTTGAGATGCGCGCAAACTGACTCGGACACCCACGTTAAACTAAACAAAAAAAAATATCCAGCGTCTGATTAATTTCTTGGTATTATTATTAGACATGTTCTCATGAGTTCAACTTTAAAATACTTGATCCACCTTCTTGTTTAATCTGAATATTAAATTAAATTATATAAGAGTTATTTTGATATGATTCAGTTGACTTGATAAATTATAAAGCACTCTAGATAATTGGTAAAAACATGTTTTGATTTTTAAAAAAAGTTTAATTTTTTTAGATGTTTTTATAATAAAACCTCACCACCATTGAACTCCTCTTATCGAATGAAATCCTTTCACGCCAATAACGATGAGTTTTGTAATTGAAAAATGACCAAACTAACCATTTTATCTGTTATCTTTGTTTTTTTAGGTGATTTTCTCTCCTATCTCAAAGTTGAAAAATAAAGAAAATAAAATTTTGAATTAAAATGAAAATTATTTAGAATTTAATATTGGACAAATATTTTCTTTATATTTAGGTTATTTTTCTTTTAATTTAATAGTTTTGCTATTGTTTTAAAACTAATTTCATGTAATTACGCTATAGAAAGATTAGATTGATAGGAAAAAGGTTCATGAGCTCCATTAGAAAATCCCAAATGTTTTATTATAGAAGATAATTGAGTTGTGGGAATAAAATTATGTATGGTGAGAAATCAGGAGTAAAATGTTTTGTATTGTAAAATACAATTGCTATCTATTCTTTTGTACAAGTATATCTTTTTTTTCAAAAAAAATATTATTTTAAAATAATATTATTTCAAATTTATTTTTTAAATATCATAAAACAAAAATATTTTGGATTAGTATAGATTTATTCCAAGACTCGAGAAAGACTGGGTTTTATATCTATGATTATAGCAGGAAGCAGTGTAACGGCAGTATAATTAAGGCTCCGTTTGTTTGCAGGAAAATAATTTTCTTTTGGAAAGTAGTTTTCTTGGAAAGTGAAGTCCAAAAAAGTAAATTATTTTCTGATGTTTGGTAGTGTCATGGAAAGTAAGTTGGAAAATAGTTTTCAGTGTTTGGTTATGTTATGGAAAATGAGCTGGAAAATAGCTTATTAATATTTTTTTTTCAAGTTTATTAAAATAATAAGGAACAAATCTTACAAATTAAAAAGTTGAATGGGAATGGAATTGAAAAAAAATATAATTTCATAAATTATTTCAAATAAAATAAATAATAATCAAAATAATAGAGATCAAATCTAACAGATAAAAAAATTGAAAGATAATTAAATTAAAATAATTATAATTATAATTTCATAAATTATTTTAAATAAAATAAGTAACAATCAAAAGAATGAGAACCAAATTTGATAGATAAAAAATTTCAATTTACAAAATAATAAGAGAAAAGTAAATAACAATTATAAAAATAAGGACTAAAGTTAATATAAAAATTAAATTAAATCAAATTTTAAGAGATGAATTTGAAAAAAAAAGATTCAAATAAAATATATACAATCAAAAGATTGAGGACTAAATTTGACATAATTAGCAAATAATATGATATTTTTAAATTTTTCATAACTTCTGAAAAGTGTTTTCCGTTAATTAACTTTTCTAATAATAATAATAAAAAAGTTTAAAAGGTGGTTTCCACGTCCTAAACAGTATTAAGAAACAACACATTGAATGGGCCACACAATGTGGGTTGGCCCGAGCCCACAAAGAGGTTAACATAAAACAATATTTTGTGGCTGCTGGGATTCGAGCCCAGGTCTCCACGGCCACAACGTGGAATTCTCACCACTAAACTACAGCCACTTTGTGCTCTTCGTATTCGCTACATTATATATATATAATATTAATACTGCAAGATTCATTTTGTTGCTGAAGCTTAGCTATTAATTACATTACGCCACCGTGTCAAATTGTGAAACAGCTACGTATGCTGCTGGGGTAGATCTGTGGGAGTAAAACCATATAATGTGATATTTAAGTGAGAAGCTTCTGTAACACCGAGGGGGCTACGGGCAATCTCTGAACGAGAACCACCAATTACTGTAGTATATGCAAGGTGAGGTGAGGGTATGGTTTTCTGTAAAAGACTGGTGAAGTCTACTGGAAAATAACGAACAAACATAAACAATGATATTTGGAATGAGAAACAAAGAGATTATGGTCCACAATAATACAGGATTTCCCTTCCCTAAGCTAACAAAGGGAGCATATATTCTTTGGCTTCAATGTTGCCTTGTCTTCTTTCAAACATCTTTACCTTTTCAGACCGTCTTTTCAAGGCTTTGCTGCAAGAGTACAGTACTATGTTACTTCCTAATTTAACTTTGTTTTTTTTTTTTGTGTTGCAACAAGGTTAAAGCAATTTCTACTTCTTTCACATATTTTACAATAAAAAGTAGTACTTAATTCCCAAATAATATGCTTCTCCACTTGCGTGGAGTTCAACGTCACATGCATTGTTGTTTTGATCTTAGTTACATCTATAGAAACTTGAATTATATCTTTCATTGAGCTGAAAATCGTTATGGACAATATTTATTTATAATTCATACACACATCAAAATCTATACATAACCAACTGTTCGACTAGCTAGGTGAGGAGGATCGTCAAACATCACACATCATTGTGGTTTTGCTAGCAAAATAAAAGGTGCTAATGAAACAAATTCTTGGGAATTGAAGTCGGCAAAAACTGGAAAAGGGTCACGGCCAGTAGATCATGGCAGCAACTTTGATGTTCCCCCATTTTCTTTTTGTTACATAGAATTGGCATGTTAATATGTGTATATATGTGTTTTATAATGTTAGAACTGTTTTTAGTAATGTCGAGGCATAATGCATCCAACGTGGATTCCGATTGGGTGCCTAAGTGTACGCAAGTGGATTAGACAGACTAGGTTCTCTCAATTACATTATAAAATTCCAGCTGACCTAGCTAGAGCATCCATACTGTTGGCTTCTTGGAATCCCAATGGGCTTGCAATAGTTGGAAAGGATTTATATGCTGTGATTTATTTATATGCTGTTTCTTTATTTATATATAAAGAATCCAGTGTTGATTCAAATGATCATTTCCGCTAGTGTTTAAGGATTTCTTTTTTTGGGTCAAGTCGAAAAGTAATGGAACTTAAAGTTCGTCCATGTTATTTCAAAGAAGAAAAGAAAAGAAAAGAAAAGAGGGTGAAGCTTCGTACTTGAACATGGGGAATAGATAAAAAAAAAAGACTAAAATAAAAATGAATAAAAAGACTGGAGAGGAGCAGGCTGGAAAAGTGTAGGAAATGAAGGGAAGGCAGCGACAAACTTGCCCATAATGTAATGTAAATCTCACATATTCCCGATCACCTTTTCCCGGCCCTAGGCTCACTTTTCTCTGGTGCTCTTGGATTACCTCCAGACCTCTTATTATTTGTTAATCAAGAAACATTATTATATTTAGCAGCACCAGAGACTTTAATTATTTCTGATCCCTCTACATGACAAATATATAAATTAATGAACATTAGGGTTTCATACTCATCAACGCTTCTGCTTCCTTCCATGGTTTAACACAATGGTTATTTATCAAATGGTAGCATTTTACAGGATTATGATTTCCTAAAATTAATCCCAGTTCTTTTCTAGCACTTTTTTAAAGGAAAGGATGGAAAAGAAATGAGTCTTGTAAAAATAAATTTTTAAAAATAATAAAAAATATTATTTTAATATATTTTTAAGCAAAAAACAATCTCTAAAACAATATTACACATTTCCTCTAATTCTACTATTACTATTTAATATTTATATCGCCTGCAAGAAAAGAAAGCACGTTAAGATTAACTAAAGAATGAAAGCAAGCAAACCCTAGCTAGCTAATCATAGGTTTAATAAGCCCAGAAAGTATTAGCAAGGGGTTTTTTCTTCAAGGACTATGACTTACCATGATTTCTGTAACTAAAATTACACATATAAAAGCCCTTCACTTACATTTTCAGCAACAAATATATATATATAACGAAGTCACTAATGCCTCAAGAGTCATGTGGTAAGAATCTCAATTTAAGCCACTTCATTCCTTCGTCTCTCTGCTCAAGCTCAAGGTTGTCAATTCCGTTTCGTTCCACCCGGAATGGCCGAAACATTCCATACCAATTCAAAAAATGGAACAAAACGGAACAAATTTCATCTCATTTTAAATCTCGGTCCGTTCGGATTTTTCGGCTAAATTCCGCCCGAAACGTTCCGGTTCCATTCCACATGTTCCGTTCCGCTCTTGAAAAGCTATTGAATCAAATTGAACCTTATTCAATTTAATTAATTAAACCACCCAATTATAAAAAGCTCTTTTTTATTACTATTTTCTATAACAATGATATTAATAATAACATTGAAAATTATTATTACTATTTTCATTAACAATAATATTAATTTTTTAAAATTAGATTTATCACTAATATATATGGTTTATATTCATGTTGTTTTTTTCATGTTTATACTTTGTAGAAATTTGAGTAAAACAAGGGATGCTTTAGATTCCATTAGCCTTAATAACATTGACCTAACTTTATATTTAAAATATTTGTGTTAAAACATTTTACTTTCATAATATTTTGATATTTTGTTTAAGTTGAATTACTTTAAGTTAAAGATCTATTTAATCTTGACTATTTAGAAATATTTTAAATTTTGAAATTATATTTGTTTGGCATTGTGTTTGTATTGCATAATTTATAATTAATTTATCTTGAATTTGAATTATGTTTGTTGAATATATATATATATGAACAGTACAACCCCGAAACGGCACGCCGAAACACTCCAAAACTGAAACATTCCGTTCCAATTGAAAAAACGAAACACCTACCGAAACGGAATTGACAACCTTGCTCAAGCTAGCTAGCCTCAAGCAGATTTCAACAGGCCCAAAGCCCCCGCACTTACCAATATACCCCATCATTCATTCTATTTGTGTTACGAAACCTGTTATATTTAGGTAAAAAATTAAAAGTTAACTTCGTAAAACTCAATGGATTAATTAATGATTTAACTCACAATTCAATTAACCTGTTTCACACTGAGTTTGAATTTTTAATATATTTTTTTAAAAGTTAATATTATTTTAATAACATTATTTTAATTTAATTTAAGTTAATTTGTATAGTTTATAACTTAGTTTTTAACCTCACTGAGTTTAATAACTTCTAGGAAATGCAAATGTCGACGAGGACCCCTTCACCGCACGTCATTATCACCCTATAAAATTGCCAGAGCTGCATCTCTGTATTGAATCCCTTTCCATCTTCTCAGTGGGATTAGAGGTTTACTCTTCATGTTTGTGGCAGACCCTCTTTTTCATTAATTAGATATATGATTGAATAATAAAAAATAAAATGACTATATATGCACTAAACAAAAGCTGCTATAGAATCTTAGTTTTTCTTGCCTAAGTTTTGCTAGTACACAAGTGGGGAGAATAAATATTGCGAGTTTCAGGTTTGCCATTATTTCCCCCTACCTTTAGGACCTTTGCTTGCGTTTCGCCAAAACAAGGGCAGATTATGGTCAAGCAATAGAGTTCTTCAGTTATATAGTACCCTTTCTCATGCTCGCTATGTATCCAGAGAGTGCAGAAACCTTCATCTAAATACGATTTCAGAGCAAAGTCAAGCTGCAAAAAGTTTCTTCTTTAAAGTGACGAACAAGGTAGGGAAACCTCCGAGAGAGAAGAAAGACGTGGTTTTTGATTTCTTTGATATGCATGCTACTTTAAAGTTGAGACCAGGAAGTGAAGAGAGAATATAACTGAGGAAAACAGACAAGTAAAGGTAAGCAAAGAGGTTTTTGTGGGTGATTCTTTCAGTAGAAAGTGAGAGGTTATGAAATCATCCCAGTTAATTTGTTGGGCTTTTCTATGAATTTTCAAGCCTAAAAGTTACATAATGGAGCCTGGAAATCTCCACCTCCAGCATCAGTTTCAAGAACAGTTTACAGGATATTATTCTTCTTTTTCATCACAACCTGCTGAGTACAGTAAGGTTTCAAGCACCAGTGACTTGAACCCAGAAGCTGCAGGCATCATTTTGTAAGTATATTTCTCCTCTCGCAGTAGAATTCTACTTGTTTCTTCTGTTTCGATACTCTACGAAACACAGATATATAAGCTTCTATATATATTTTATGGATTTTAATGAAATATATACATAGTAGTACTCAATCTTTGATAGAATCATTTTTTAAATGATGGCTAGCTACTTCCTCTACAAACTTGAGGCTTTCTCCTAGGTTTCATGCTGCAGCTTTTGATTTCTGGAATAGGGACTTGAAAAGGAAGAAATTAGGTAGTTCACTGAAAGTTAGGCAAACTTCAACTTTATTTGCCAACTGGTTCACCTTATTAATCTTCGAAAGGCGCTTTCTCTGATATTGCAGTTAATTTTCTAGGGTTTGTGAGCATGCAGGTAATCAGAACCTAGGATGATGTTACTCAAAAAAGTCTTTATCATAATCATTTGTTTCTCTGACATGATCATGCAGAAATATTAGCAGTAATACCCACAACAACTATCTAACTGGCTGCATCCCGAATTCAAGTGTGTCTTTGCCACCTGTTTCCATGACTCAAGGATTGAGTTTCTGCCATGCATCTAGTTTCAACCAACAATCTGCAGCCGGTGAATTGCTTCTGGGAAAGACCAAAGAAGAGTTCCCAGACTCTTTTTGCAAGCTGAGTGACATGATGCACACTAGCTCTAATGTAGAGGAAACAGATTTTATGTCATCAAAATACAAACAGCAATATTCTCATGATCTAGTTGAAAATCAATGGTCTCCCAACAGCTTTTCTTCTCTTCAACATATTGTTTATTCTAATGCTCAAAATGCAGAAAGTCTGCAGAATCTATCTGCTTGTAGAAGATATAATTTTAGCCATATCTTGCCAACTATCAAAATCTCAGAGTCAGATTTGTGTTCTTCATTAGTATCAAGTTCTTTGGACTTGAACTTACAAACCATGGATCTCTTATCAACAAGTACTTATGATGGTGACACCAGTTCTAGCCAGTCTTCAGAAAATACCCTCGATCATTTCATGCGAGAACTTAAAGATAGCCCTTCAAATAGCTACAACAAAGTGGGTGTCTTCTCTACTTCATGATCTTATTAATTTCAGTATAGTTATGCCAATTGTGCCTTTACTAGTAATACCCGGCCCCTTGCATCGTTACATTACTAATGATACACCTCATTTCCAAAACTATTCAACTGAAAAGGGTCTTCTTTATTGTGAAGACATCAACATTTGAAGATGGATATGGGAGAAAAAAGAGACCTAGCAGTGTTTCTCAGTTAAATAACTTCCTTGCTGAAGCTAAGAAGAATCGGCCCGCGCCACCGTCCTGCCCAACTTTGAAGGTGATGATTTAAAGCAGTAGTAATTTAACCTTGATCAATTCAGTTTCCATTATAAAATCTAGTTTAAATGTGGAATTGGGTTTTTAACTAGGTCAGGAAGGAGAAACTAGGGGACAGGATTGCAGCTCTTCAGAGGCTGGTGGCACCTTATGGCAAGGTAATAATCAAATATGAACCTAGCTTATTCTCCTGCTAAGGAATGTCTTTAAAGAAATACATTACAATATCAATATGATCATGCTTTTTTCTTTGGCCACTTTGTAACTTGCAGACAGACACTGCCTCTGTATTGACAGAAGCAATTGGGTACATACAATTTCTGCATGACCAAGTGCAGGTGATTTATCCCTCTCCAAGTTTCAGTTCATAGTATAAACTTTCAAGCTGATAACATACTTCCTCTCTTAACTCAGCTTGATAAACTGGTGGAGTTGGTTCTTATTAATAACTTTATTTAGTCCTTGATGCCAACAGACAATGAGCGTACCGTATATGAAGTCATCAAACATCAAGCCAGCTAGAACAGCGCAAGCGGTAAGAGACACTTCTCCTCTTAACTATACGTACCTTATTAGATCATAAATGGCATCTACTCTCCGTTGTACCAAAAATATCTAATCTTTTTTCAAATTAAGGAAAGGGCTGTGAACCATTATTATTATTTGATTCTATTAATTTTTTATGTGATCATCAATCTATTTTTATCAGTGTTCAAGTGAGGAAGATGGGAAGGGACAACAAAAGAGATCTTAGAAGTAGAGGCTTATGCCTTGTGCCCCTATCTTGTGTATCGTTCTTTAACACTTGCGATGGCGGCATCTAAAGATCCCCAAGGAAAGAATTGAAGATGGAATATGAGAAGGAAGTTTGATGACTTCATGATGGGCTCAAGGCTGCAATAAAGAAAGGTTCTCCATGTGAAATGTTTAGTTTTAGTAATGCAAAATCTGTGATTCATATATGGAATGAACAAGTATTTCTTTTATCAGTTTGTTCCTCGTAAATCTGCTTCCCTTTCAACTAATTGGAAGCCTACCTTAGTTTGATATTATTTGTGAGTCAAGGACAAATGAATCTCTGAATATCTAAGTCATTCTTCAAGGGATTGATACCAAGCTTATTTGGTCTCAGAGGTCATGCTTGCCTAGCTTTTGTGTCAGACTGTTCTTCATAACAGAGCAAATGCTTAAAAGGAAATTGAAGTCTTACATAGTATAAACTGAGAAGGGATATTCTTTTCCCTTTGGTCACTCACAGTAGACTGCTAATAGATGTTCAGATGTTTTTCCTTGATATTTTGTTTAGAGCAATAAAACACCAGGATTTATTGAAGATACATGCGTGTTAGAATGGAAAATTGGATCTTCACAAAACCTCTGATGGCTTTTTTATACATGTATTTATACATGACTTTGAACCAGAGAGCACGCAATGAAGTATCCTTCAAAACAGAAAATCACCTCAATACCGGTTATTTAAGCACCTCTCAGTATCCTGCCTTTCTTCTTCACCAGAACAGCTGCATCACAGGCAAATAATATTGAAAATTATATAGCCATTAAAATTCCAACGCTAAAAAAGAACTTTTTAGCAATGTATCAGTAATGTACCATCTTCTTCTTCTTCTTCTTCTTGTCAAGATAAGCGACGAGCTCTGCTTGTTGAGCAAGTGATTCCTCGAGAGCCTGAATAAACAAGAGTAATAGATACAAATGAGAATTCTAATTTACAGTTTCAATTTTTACTAGTTTTGCTTTCGTCACCATGCAATATTCATTTCCATGTGAAACTACCTTCTTGGTTGCCATAAGCTCCTGCTCCAGGCCATCAACACGGCTTAAAGCAGCACTCAGCATTTCCTCCTTTTCAGGTGGCATGGAAACGGGCTTAGCACTCAGAACACTAACTTTATCTTCCAATTCAGCCATGCGTTTCAAAACCGTCATGTAATCTGCACTAGAGATGGCAGGTGACTGGTGTTCCAGGCTCTTAACCGCTGTGTCATCACAATAGACAGGACTTGAGTAGATGGTGGCATCAGTCATCTTCCTGGGAACATTGCGTGTCACTCTAATCATGGTGACAATGCCCGTAACCAAAGCCATGACACCAGTAAAAAGTGGCGAGCTGATTGCTTGGGGAGCCTTGCAAGCATCATACTGAGTATAGCAATCTGCTTTTGCTGTTTTGCAAATCATAGAAACTTGGAAAATGTCATTTGGATTTATAAGGGAAAGACAGATAGAGCTTGTAAGGCAAATTGTTCGACATTTAGCATACAGCTCGATGCCTTGATTCTCAGTTTACACGAGCCAAATTTCTTATATCGTACGTCGCCACTTTAATGATAAAAGTTCGGAAAAACCTCCATATCATGATTTCTTTCGAGAGGCATAAAATCTTTGTTTTTGGTTGAAGAATACCCTTTCATTTCCTTCATTATTTTAAAAAATAATGGTCACCTCGACATCATCCTTTCCTCTCAAAATAACCTAAGTTTACTTTTGTAGCGAAGTAAAATATTTCTCATAACTCCCCCAATTATTAGTATGTCATATTCAGTAAGCACAGAGTACACATACTGCATGCAGAGGATCCACGGTTTGATGAGTAATCAAACTTGATTAAGAGACATGATGGTCAGCCAACCACAGAATTATTCTTTAATTTCTTGAAAATTCGAGAAACAGATAAAAATCTAAATTTAGTCAGCAACAGTTCCAGATTTCTCTATTTTTCCAGTGGGCTTGCGGATTAATTCGACAGTAAGTTATCAGAAAGAAATAGGAAAACTACAAGTCATGAGAATCGTTCTTCTAATTTCGTACTCTCCTTAGGCTCAATTAGAATTCAGTCAGAAATCACCAGATTATATTTACATAATTATATTAGTAAGTGAATATACCTTTTGAAAGAGCAAACATGTCATTGTCCACCTTTTTCCAACTCATATCCATAGATTTATCAACTACAAGGTCATAGTCCTCAAACTTGTACGCCTGCAAGTTGAATTTTCCGATAAAAGAAAACGTGGAAAGGAAAAGGCATTAGACCTGTCACTCACTTGGCAAAGAGAAATAAAGAACAACTGGCAGATCAGAAAACAAAAATCTCTTTACTAAACAAAAAGGTGTTTTGTGGAGCCTATATAGGGTAGCATAAATTCAGACCCTTTTTAGGCTAAAAGATTTACATGAATTTTGTTAGACTGACCTCTTCAGGAACAGGAGAGGATTGTGGATGCTCTGGAGCTGACTCCACCTTAGAAGAGTACTCAAGTCTCTGTCAATCAAATGGCAAGTAAGTGTAGGGTTTTGATATGAACTCTGAAAACTCAAGCCATTAAGAAAGGAAACAGCTCAGAGAAAAGAAACAATTTGGCTCCCTATACATGCCAAAAGAGGCATAACCAAAAGGGGAATGGAATGGGAAATGTATATTCAATATTAGACCTTTGAGCAGCTTAGGTCATCCTCACAGATTGTTTTTTCATCAGGATATTGAGTTCCGAATTTCTTTGCACATTTGTGATCGCCATTTTGAACCATCTGCAAGTCACTGAGTCAATTAAGAATACTAACTCAACAATAAACTACATGAGATGATCGTTTCAACTGTAGTAAAGAGAAAACGTCACAAAAAGAATTGAATATCACCTTCAGAATCTCTGGGTCATTCCAAGGGCCTTTATCAGAACGCACACAGCCTCCTTTGTCAGCACATGTGCAAGTACCTCCAAGAAACTCTGGCAACTCACTGATACAAAAGCCATTCATTGTGATCGAAGGGGAGAAAAGGAAAATTTAAAAAAAAGGCAAGGAAAAAGAGTAAATACATTTGTGAAGACTAGAAGCCGAGATGAGAAAGATGGTTGCATAAGCAACCGATTATAAACTTACCTGGCATCAATTATCTCAAGCAACTTGCTCTGATACTTATTCCCAAGAACCTGGTGAATTATATCTTTCATTAATCAAATAATTTCCCACATCAAACTGCAATTCAGAATAGAAATGTTGTGCACTTACATGGATCTTTGCTGTTGTCTTAGGGTCAAGGAAAGATTTAACGGTATTCCACAACATCCTGAATCCAGAACCGGCATTGATGATGAACATGCGGTTCAAGGTCTGTCGAGAAGCCAACAATTTACACCACATCACAGTTATTATGTCATTTGCACAGAAAAGTTTTTGCTTGTTTTAAGACAAACACACTGGTTAGTACCTCGGGATAATTGTCGCCATCAATCTTCTGAAGGCGAGTAATGAGATCCCTAGCAGCTTTGGTGAAACTTTTGAGGCCCTGTGGGTATTAGTTCTGGACGTGAGTAAATATTTCCTAGGTAATCATACATTGGTCTATAAAATACGGGAAGGGAAAGGAACACGTATTTGAAGATCACCCTAACACTTGTCTAGAAACCAACGACGCCTTCCACAAAATGTGCTGAACTTCATACGAAAGATTCATGAAAAATACTTAATCATATTACTACACAGATGATAGAAAGTATTTGTTATACCCATATCAGTCATTATTGTTCAAACATACCACTCCTTGCACATCCAAGATGGTTGTACTCTGATCAATGTGCCTCTTTGCTGCTAGTGAACAAGCTGGAAACTTGACATCAAAAGTTCGCTCAAACTCCCGTACATGGTATTTGACATAGCGGTCCATGTTTGTGACTTGCATTAGCTTGGCAGGATCTGCTTTGCCTAATGACTCAATGTACACAGGTCTTCCTTCTTTATCTACTCCATGATGCCCTTGGGGATAATATTCCAAGACTTCATTGAGTTCCTGGAATTCAAACTCCTGAAAATAGGAAAATACAGAGAAAAACACGATGAGACTCGGCCAATGCTCTGTGTGGTGGATAACGGGATAAATGAAGATAATAAATGATCTTTTAAAGAACCATTTCTATGATCAATACCTCCAGGACTGTGTCAGCACCAAATTCCTTCCTCCACTGAAGCATATCAGACCACATTTGCTTTGTTTTCTCGATATCAAATTTCCTGGCCTTCAAGAATCTACATTATTGGAGGATAAGTCTATAGATTAATCAAGTATTTATGTAATGATCCTAATAAAAAAATTATGTATTTAATGGTCGAGAATAAAATCTGAAATTAAAGATTCAATCAGATCATTGAACATGGAACCAGAAAAAGAATAACCTGAGCATCATATGATAATCATCATGCTTTGATGGAAGCAATTCCTCCAATATCAGCACTTGACGGAAAGCATCAACAGCCTTTAGTTCCTCAGCATCGTGCACATCCTCAATTTCAACAGACATGACTTTGCTACTTCGGCGACTCTTTCTTGTCAAAGAATGCCTGAATTTGTTGGAGGCACTGATTGCTTTCTTTTTTAGTGACTCAATTCTATTCTTCCTCTCATCCCCAGAATGTTCCATATCTGGTACTGCAAATACATAGCAACCACAACTAACAAGACGCATCAGAATATCAAAGCATGAAATTGTCCTACTCTCGTAGCAAGGAAAATATCCACTTTAGCTGTATACCACAGAAAATGATATTTAAAGTCATAACATAAAGAAATTTGTTAAATCAGTTAATACATGACAACAATGCACAAGAAACAGCACTCGTTAAATTAAAAAAAGAAGAAATCCTGATCCATAGATCGATGATAGCCATTTCTTCTTCACCAGAGTTTCAGTAGCATTAATATTGCCAATATTCACACAAGAATTGATACACACACATGTATATGTACATGTATATATGCATGCATGCATGCATGAATATTTATGTATGAATGAGTAATGCTAATTTTACAGAAAGTTCTTCTCGGAATCACTTTCTGAAAAATCCCATGCATTGAATGAGTGGATATGGTAAGTGAAAGGCTGAAATTTGTTGGAAAGTAATTTCATTATGAATAGTAGACAAAAACACATTGAAATGTAAGATTGAATGAGGTAGCTAACCTGGGTTGGGAGTCAAAGGTGCACAAACTGCTGCTGCCATTGGTGTGAGGAATGTGCTTTTACATAAAAAAAAACGATGCCGCAACCAAACGAAAGCCTTAGCCTAATTAATGCCTGCATTTCACCATCATAACCAACTTATAACATAAAACAAGAAAGAACAAAAAACAAGATCACAAACACAAACACAAAACAAACAATATCCTTCCTTTCAACAAAATGAAAAATGAAGATTGGAAGAGAGGGGGTACCTCCGCAAAGGGTGAGTGAAATTGCGAGAAAGGGCTACAAATAGAAAGAAAGAAAAAATAATTCGGGGAGATTTTGGCGGGGAGAGAGACAGCGAGGACCACACGACGCGGGGAGAGTAGACAAATACTATATTGGCATTTGTTGTTTAATGTTAATTTTTTTAATGATAAATGCTGATCTTCTTCTTGTTGTTGCTGTTAATATGTTGTTCTTGACCATTTCTTATAAGCCATAGATAGCGAGTGGGTCTGTTTTTTTTTAGCTAGCTGTTCTTTGCCAAGACAGGAAGAGATATTTGGGGAGAGAGTGGAATTCCACCACTTTGTTTCCATAACAGAAAATTGAATATTACGCCCAAACAGCACTCTTAACCGTCACATTTCCTTAAAAAAATCCAAAAAATATCAGTACTTCCTCTGGACAGACAGCTTCAGGAAGTGACACTTGTTTCTTGCTACGTTGCAATAAGCAAACTACACTCAAGCTGGCTCTTTTATTACAACTGGGGTAACTTTCAAGGCATCATTTCCCCTTCAAAATCTATTGCCATCACAGCATTTGATGACATTACCAGAGAAGTCAAAATAGAGTTAAAGAAGCACTCACGCAAAAATCTTTCAGACAGATTGATTTGAGCTAACCCATCTTACAATTAGTGCTAAGAATCCTTTTGACACTCGTCGTCGTCTTCATCCATGCTTTTACATTTCAGTGACGATTTGAGAACCCTCGGAATTCAGCACTGCTGCTTCACTGGGCTATTAACAGTGATACCATCCGTACCCAGAGAGGAGCAATTGTTATGCTCATCAATTGGTTAGCCACTTGTCAGCTGAGCTGTCATACACGTTAGTAACAATATGCCCACAACCTTGTTGATCGATTGGATAATCATATTCGTGTAATAATAATAAATTGATTTCATTGTGATCGATAATCTATTGGTCAATCCATGGAATTTTTTTATTAATATATTACTTGTTATTCGTTACTTCTTTCTAATAAAAATAAACTATAATTAGAAATATATTAAGTGTAGAATCCATAACTTGATTAAAAGAAATTAAAAGAGAGAGGGTAATACCAAAAAAATCTACAAGCTATGTAAAAACAAAAAGAAAAAAATAAAGGCATAAAAAAAGTTGTTAAAAGAAAACTATAAATTGTGATAAACAAACAAAGCCATAAATTATAAAAACTACCAACCATTATTTCAAACTATTAGATAAACTAATTATGATATTATAAAGAATGATAAACTTTTATTGCCAATCTATTGATTAAATTTATTTTTTGATTAATATATTACTTGTTATGTACTACTTCTTTCCAATAAGAATAAATTATAATTATGAATTTAATCCTAAATAGAGATAAGTAATAGCTTCATAAATCAATTAAAAAGAAATCTAAAAACAAGGTAAAAACTATAAATTACAATAAAAAAGCTACAAATTATAGAAAACTTGTAAAGAAATTATATATATGTTATACTAACCATAGTTCCCAACTACTAAATAAATTATTTATAATATTATAGGGAATGAGTTTCACATAATTATAATTTATAATTCTATACAAATTATCTATAATAGATTAAAAAAAAATTATAATCTAAACCCCAATACAAATCATACTTCTTATTTGTGCATATTGTACTAGCAGTTGTATGTGCCATAATTCTAATTATACTGCAAGATTCATTAGCATAAATTACTAAAAACTTATGTTTTAATTACGCTTGATTATCCTTCAATAATTTAAATCCTCATCTCATTAATTAATGTTTGGTTTTAGATATTTTCATTATCAACTTTCAATATTGATTTACTAAGTGAATAACTATAGTTATTAATTAAACAACACATGAATATTGTTTATTGTTTACATAAACAAACCTATAACAATAGTTTAAGTTTGATGCGGCAAGAAAGTATAATTATCTCACTTAACTTTATGATGAAACCTCTGACCAAAATATAAATGTCTTCAATTAGTTGAACAAGTCAGGTTTTAAAAAACATTTTTGTATCATTTGCTACTGGATGAGGCAGGTCTATATATCTGAAACACAAAGCTGTTGCAACAAATTGCTATTAAGTAAAATTATATATATATATATATATATATATATATATATTTTAAATATTGATATGATGATATATTGGAGAATATTTTTTTTTAAATGCTGAAATAATAACATATTAGATCGATTTAGATTAACTTATCAAATCTATGATCTGAATCATAATTAAGGTCATGATAACTTTATTAAAAATAAATCAAAATAAATTATGAAGGTCAATTCCTAGTAACCTCAATTGTGGGATATAATTGAAAAAAATTAAAAATTAAAAAAAAGACAAAAAACTATCAAAGTCATAACGAGTTAATTAACTTGTCAAACTTGCAAGTTGAGTCATGAGATCGGGATAACTTTATAGAAAGTAAATTTTAAAAGCTACAAAGTCTAAGTGTTAACAAACTCAATATTGTTGAAGGATGAAATTAAAAAAAAAATCAATTAAGAAAAACTTAAAAAAAATCAACTTATACTAACTTGTTAAATTCGTGACCCGGGTTATGAGATTGAAATAACTTCATAAAAAGAAAATAATTTTTTTTATGAAACTCCATTTTCAACAGATCTAATGTTAAAGGTTGAAGTTAATAAAAATAAATAAATAAATCCATGATACCAGGATAACTCCATAGAAACAAATTAAAGAAAATTACGAAGCCCAAATCTCAAACAATCTACTATTGAAAGATAAAATAAAAAAAATAAAACTAAATAAAAAAAATTTAGTTATTAAAGGGTGAAATTGAAAAAAAAATATTCAATTATAAAAAGGATAAAAATATAAAAGTAAATTGAGTCAACCTATTAAACCCACAACCAGGTTACGAGATTAAAATAAATATATGGAAAGCATATTGAAAAAACACGAAGCCCAATTAAAAAAAATTCAAGTTAAAAAAATGATAAAAAAAAAATGAATATAATCAATCCGGGTAACCTGACAAACCCGTGACCTGAGTCATGAGATTGAGATAATCCTATAGAAAAAAAATTACAAAAAAATACAAACCCTAGTTTTCAAGAAACTCAATGTTGAAAGATAAAATAAAAAAAATATTTAGAAAAAACAAAAAAAAATAAATTCATAGAAAAAATTAAAAACAAATTATGAAGCCCCACTTCAAATGAATATAACATTGAAGGTTAAAATTGAAAAAAAAAATGAGACTAATATATAACCCAAGATAAAAAAAAATAAAAAACAATTACAAAGCACAATTCTTAAAACAATTAATGCTAAATGATTAAATTTAATAAATAAATAAATAATTAATTAAATTATTTAAGAGTTATATTATATATAAAAAAGACAAATACTATTTCAATTAATAGTATTTGTGGGTGTGGCTTTTGCCGTATCTTTTAGTACTTCGTTAATCATGCAATGTTATAAGTTTACTGCAAACTTGCAATCACAACAAATACATATAAGACAATTATTAAATCATACTTAAAAAATTAAAATTAACTCATAGTATGCATATTAAAGTATATGTAACACTTTGATATGAAATGAGACTCTTTAAAATAAAATAAACATTGAATTCGCTACCTAATAATTAAAAAAAGTTAAGGATCCTAAAAATCAACATTAATTTTAGAGATTTGGTTAGGGGTTAGTCATAGTTAAAAGAATAATAACATCACTCTCACTACATCATATTTTATGAAATGTTACTTCTCACTACATCCTATTTTATGAAATGTTACTTTATTATATGTTTTTTTATAAATTTATCTTTTTAATTATCATTAATTACTCTAATTATTTTTAGTTTATTTTTAATTTATTTTTTTATTCATTTCTAATTATTTGTGAAAAAGATTCAACATCAATATCTTAAAATAAAAGATCTATTGATTTGACCATGTTTAAAAAATTCAATGTTAATTCCTTTTAAAGTAGATTTCTCAATTAGATCATTCATGGAAGAAAATAAAATTGATCCCTCGAGAAATAAAACTTTTTTTATTTTGGAAATTTGACATTGATTCTTTTAAACAAATAAGACTTGTCAATTAGAGTATTTTTAAAATAGATATTTAGCCATTGAGACGGTAAGAATTTAAGCTTTTACCCATTTACTTATGTTAGTTTCCAAAACTAGCTTGAAGACTACCACTCTAACTCAATAAACTTTAATGGATCATGTTTACACACCCAAATTATTATATCTAATTAGTGAAAAAAACATTACACAACATAAAAATGTTTGAAGACTATTAAAAAAAATGTTTGAAGATAAAAAAAAATGAAATAGGAAAAGGCTGAAGGCATGAAAAGATACAGTGGCAGAAAAGTACTAGGCCTTTGTCAGCGACCTAAGAGAAGGGTATCGGTCGACAACTAACATAAGCAGTAAATGGACCTTCAAGTTACATTAACAGAGATTAATTCATGTGGCAAAACCTATAGCACTATAATATGAAATTTCATCTAAAAAATTAAATTATTGGATTGTGATAGTGTTTTGACATGGTATCAGAGCTTTAATAACTAAACTGTCACGAGTTCAAATCTTACCATCCCCATTTATTTGATAAAAAAAATCAAGCACAAGGTAATGTAAGTCCGTGCAAGTTTCAAGTCTAAAGAGCTTTCACTTGAGAGGACGTGTCAGAGAATAATATAAATCATATCTTAAAACCTCACCCAAAAACTGAAGCTATTGGATTGTGATAGTTATTACTATTCTTTAACATAATATGCTGATTAAATTTGTATTATCAGGAAAACTCACTTGCTTTGTTTCTGGAGTAAAATGATATTTTTATATGATCTATTTGTCGTTAGAAAGATGATCATAAATAATTCAATCATTTTACTTTTTATTGCTTAGTAAAATGATATTATTGCCCTTACAAGAAAACCAATCAACTAGTATCCAAGGAGATTTTCAGTTTTTTACTTTTTTTTATAGCACATTGAAAGAACAGAACTAACCTCAAAAATAAATTTTTTAAAACTAAAGATTACGAGGTATTTTGTAATTTTATCTTGGTTTTTTATATTTTTGTTATTGGTAGGTAGGAAGCCGGGAAATTTGGTATTTTAATACATACAGAGAGGACGGAAAGAAATGGTAATTTTTAAGGCAGATACATCAAACACAACCAGGAAATCAATGTGCTGACAGACCTGGACAGCAAGAAAGGTTCTATCCACGAGGAAACAAATGGAAACACACAATGGCTAGTGTGGCTATATTTTACTAGATAAAGAATTACAAGGAAAAATCAAGAATAATCAATCTCACATGGATAAAACATATAGTGATACATGGTGTACTGTTACAACTTGCATTGGTTTTACAATATTACCTCCGGTTTTCACCCTTTGCCCAAACCCCCCCTCTAAACCCAACATCTTCAATGGGGAAAGACACCAAATTTGGACACCAGCTTGCATTTACGATTTTCAGAGATGGCATCACTTGTTGCACCATTTTCCACTCCATTTCTAAATCTGAGAGAGATTCCAACATCAATCCCTCAATTTTCCATGCACTATTATTCTCTCCAAAAAAGGCTTCATCCATCATAGCAAGATTTCCAGAGGATATCCAGAGATATCTTAACATATGAAGTGAAATGGGATTGAGCCAGGCAGGACTTAGCTTCCCCGGATAAAATTGGAGACAGAGCTCATGGAGCTCCGGTGGAGGGTAGAGTTTATCAAGTTTATCTACAAGACCACTACCATGGCTATCAAAGCAACTTATTGTTAGGAATTGAAGTTGTTGAAGGTTTACCAAAGCACTGACCTCACTATCTCCAATCTCATCATCCCAAACTAGGTGTAGACCAAGTTTCCTAAGTCGACTCAAACTTCTCAACTCTGCAATCCGACATCCGTCTAACTGGCTTGCTCTGGCAGGTCTAAATCCCAAAAGAACTTCAAGATTTGAAAGCCTTCCTAAGCCTTTAGGTAAGTATTCAAGTGAGCCACAGTGACTAACATCTAAGACCCTGAGTTTCTTAAATTTTGTGAGATAAGGAGGCAATACTTTCAGATTTTGACTATAACTCACGTTCAATATCTCAAGGTTTTTAAGGTTCTCAAGTGAAGGTGGGAGTTGAATCAAAGGATGGGTGTTGCTTAAGCTAAGGTATGTCAAGTGCTGAAGGAAACCAATATGAGACAATAGACTTGTGAGAGACATTTCGAAAATTGATTTGCAAAGATCTAAGACTCGCAAGTATTTGCACTCACTGAACTTGTTTGCAATGCTTGATGATATCTTGTTCACTTCACCGGTCTTGGTCGTGGACAACAACGCTCGTAACTTGTGATTGGCAGCAAGTTGCTTTGGATCCATTTTGGTGTCAATTCCAAAATGGCGGCAGCCTCTACCAGTAACTTTAAAGAATGCATCATTTTCAGCCATTTTGATAACCAATTCACGAACCATATCATGAATCTTGCAGGTGAGGATAGTTCCATTGTAAGTCTTTTCAACAACTTCTACCAAACATCGATTTGTTAACCCTGAGAAACAATCTTCCCCAGCTTCAGTTGATGGTCTTCCACTTCTTAGCGGTACAAATCCCTCTCCAATCCACCAATGGACCACTTGCTCTTTTGTCACAACACAATCCTCTGGATACAGAGAGAAACTCAAGAAGCAAGACTTCAGGTATGGGGGGAGCTCATCATAACTCAATTGAAGTGAGGGCATTACCGTGTCATCATTTTCTCCTAATTCATCTCGAAAGTTGTCTGCAATCCGTTTCCACTCATGATAATGTGATTTATAGAGCAACATTCCTCCAATTGCTTTGATTGCTAAGGGAAGACCATTACATTTTTGCACAATCTCCTTACCAATCTTTTCTAACTCAGGTTTTGTGCAGTCACCTCCACTTGCTGCAAATGCTATCTTTCTAAATAGCAACCAGCTATTATTGCCGTTGAGGATATCGGGCTGATGCATCCTGGCTTCACTCACTTCCATCTTTCTTAAGACTTCCACGAGTCTTGTAGTGATGATAACACTACTTCCATTACCCTTGGGCAACCCTTCAGAGATTCTGCCCCACCAATTGCCATCTAAACTCCATACATCATCCATCACTATCAAGTACCTCTTACCTAAAAGGTACTGGTTTATTTTCCTCAACAATTCACCTCGATCATCTCCTACACTTGCATCTCCCAAGGTTCTCAGCATACTTCTCATGATTTGTTCTTCATCAAATGATTGAGAAACAGATATCCACATTCTTCTCTCAAACCTGTCCTCTATTTCTCTATCATTGAAGACCATTTGAGCAATTGTGGTCTTACCTAATCCACCCATACCAACAATGCCAATTTTTAGTATGCCCACATCTGCATTATAAAGCCAATCTTTAATCTTTTTCGTGTCATCCTCCAGCCCAACCACTTGGGTGTGGTCATAGACAGGAGAGCTCCATCTAGGCATTTGGTCATTGCATGCATCTATTCTCCCCATATCATTAGTAATTGAAGGACCAAGATAAGACATGATGCTTTGCTTAATGCCTGTGATTTTTTCATTGATTTTCCTCAGCCGCTTTCCAGTTTGATTTTGAAAATGAAGATTTGGAGGATAGATACGTGCTAAGCAGCCATTTGAAAATTGATTATCCTCCCTTGATTGAAGTTGGCAGTCTGCTAGTATATCTTCAGATTCATAAATAAGCTCGCGCAATTTGGCCATGATCCCATGCAGAGTTTGATTCTTCCTCTTCTGTTTATCTGCATCTTTGAGGAAGCATTGCATTAATTGCAGCTCATCCTGCAATTTCTCAAACTGGTCCCGGAATTCATTTACTACACGTCCTTCTTCTACAAGAGTGTTCAGTAGTCTTTCCAAAAACACAGTGACCACAGCATCCACCATGTCTTCTCCTTTTAAACAGACGAGAGAAAATCTTTAATCAAAATCAATTTTAGGCCAAAAGAAGAAAAAACCTTTAATCTCTATCAATTCCAGGGATAAAACAGGACTTCTACTTGAGCTATATAGTAATTGATGCATTCACTAAGAACATAGGAAATGATAACTGTTTCGTAAACAATCAAGTACTGCCTTCAATTTTAGAGCTTCTGCATAAACCATAATGATTCTTAACAGAAAAGAGCGCTCACAAGTATAGAGATAGGAGGAGTTGACTTCTCAAGAACTAATTTTTGTATAACAATATGAGCTCAAATGCAATTTAGTTATGTTGAATTGAGCCATTCATATCAAGTGCAGATAATTTTTAGGACAGTTAATTTACGAAACAATCAGCCATAAGCTGGTACTAATCAGCATCACATTATAATAGCAACATCAACACATAGAAACAGAAGTAACAATGCTAACATTTTGGCTACAAACCCACCTTTTCCATCCTAGGAACTCACATATTCAAACTAGAAACAAGAAAGAAAAGTGCACTGCTACCATCTACAGCAAGCAAGAAAGCAGACACAGGCCAAACTGGGAACAAGTTAACTTCTCAATGAAAGAAAAATAATAATAAAGGACAAATCTTTTGAATCAGGAAATCTGACACTAACAGTCGACATTTTTCACTGTTAAAAATCTTTCCTACAAAAATAATTACAGATGATGTTGCTGAAACAGATTACTTGCCCAGCTGCAAAAAAAATAGAATCAAATTGACAGGGAAAGAGTCCATTATTTGAACAAGTTGAAAGAGACAAGATTTAAAATTCCAAGAGAGAGGACTTACAATAGGAAGCAGTAACAACTGTCTTGTAGAAATATGAAAATCCAGAGCTAAACGAGTAGAGAAGGCAAAGAGGCACAAAAACAACAGCCCTTAAGCATCCTCTTATAAAGTGATTCTCAAGACAAGGGTACTGAAGTAATATATGAAGTCAACGCCAATGTGAAAGGCCTTCTGGGTCAACTTAACAAGTATAAGCAAAGTTTTGTTCCTTGCAATTGCCTCGAACTCTCTTGCTACTCTATCAACAATTTCCATGACCACCAAATTCTAGCCACTTGGTGGGTCCTATTTCCACGCGGTTAAGCAAGAACACTTGAGTTTCCATTTCCTTCCAAGTCAGTTTCAAGCTTTCAAGCATTGTTGCTACTGGAGAAATCCCTCTACTTCTACAGGTAGAGAGCATTGCATCCTTTGACAAGTAAAATCAGAAAGAATTGGGCATCATAAAGATAAGTAGGGCCTCCTCATTATATACAAATCATGTTAGGCTTTGTCATTGATTCCACTTGGAGTGAAATTATGGAGAATGAAGACCCAAACCATGGATTCAATTTCAACTGCTATGGATTCAATCCGCTTGGAGTGACAGCCGATTCCTAAACTGTTTTTTTTTTTTTTTTTTTTTCTGGCGCAACCATCTAATGCCTTCATTTCATGTGAAAAAATGTGGTGATTGCATGCATAATATTTATTATTTTTAGGAGAATGACATGGTGTTTATGGTTGAATGTGGATTGTGATATGCATGAATTTTAATCAAGTTATTTATACTATGTTATGATTTTAGCGATGTCATGATATTAATAATTTATGATGATATATATTTTAAACATGTATTAATTATTAATTATTACATTTTTAAAACATTGCTTGTGATACGGTAACATAATATTAATTATTATCTTTATCTCTGTTTCTTTTGTGTGAGTAACAGCCACTTTAGCTATTTTTTCTATAAACACCAATCTTTCACTTCATGTAAAATAACACCTAAGCCCATATTTTTACAGCATTATGCTCACAAATTCTCCTTTCATTATTTCTCGTAATCTTCTTAAAGCTTTAAACTTTATTTGCATTAAATCATTATTTCATAAATTTAACTTTCCACCTTAAACTTTAATTAGCGTTAGCAGTTTTTTTTTTTTACCGTTAATATATTTCTAAATTCATTTTATAAATATCATCTTTTCATTCTTTAGTTGACAAATTTCATGATAGTAAAAAATACGTTCATAACATCTATTCATCCTTCATTGGCATCTAAGATTAACTTGAAATACTACTTACAACATAGGATACTTTGGCTAGTTTATTATTATAATGCATTGGACTCTAATTTGCATTGGATAATGTGTTTGGTGTAGTTTGTAAAAGAATAAATAATGAAAAAAATGTATATCCCATATTGAAAAAAAACACTCTCTCGTAAGTGTTTATAAGTATGAATTTCTATTGTGTAGTAAATTAAATGAAAACCATAATGGATGAGCTCTCCTAGTGAACTTTCTAATGTTATTATATAAATATTTGTAATATTAAAAGATGACACTTGACACTTAGGTACTTGAAACTTAATTTGTTAGTGAAATTAATTTATTTTTTTAAATTAATTTCTTTGATTTTTGTAATTAATTTTGATATTTGTGACTTGGTATAAAACTGAATAGTAGCTATTTAGCTTAACTTAAAATATAATTATTTCATTCGGTCATAATATTAACAAGCATAATGTTTCAAGTCTAAGAATATATATATATATATATATTTCCCTTTGTCTTCTCTTCTTATTCTTTTAGAGGTTTAGAGAATTTAGTTGTATCATAAAAGTGTTGTCTCTGTGTGAAACAAATAAATACTTTAAAAATATTGTTTTAACGTCTCTAAGCCAACTCTTTATTTATTTCCATTTTAAACAGTTTATTTACATAATGTGCCAACAATTCTACCATGGTCCCTCTAGACCAAGATGATCCAATTGATGAAGTCTCTGTACGGGTCCTTAATTCTTGGCAATTTCATGGAAGGGTATGGAATATTTATTTCATTTATACTGCATTCTAATTTGATACTTTGTTGTTGTTTTTTTATTTTCTTATTTTTCATTGGCATCTTATTCTACTTTATTTTCTTAAGAAAGATCTAAAAAATACCAAATATGTTTCAGTTATGTCCTTTCATCCAGGGGATGGAAATGGTATTCAAATCCGATGAATAACTATTTTATCCGAACAAGTCTTTAAGGTGAAAAGCTATTTTGGTTAGTATTTGGATAGTATTCAAAAAAACTATTCACAATTATTATTAGATTATGATTTTTGTGATATTCAAACCATATATAATTCAAAACACACCATTATATTTATATAGTATAAGTAATGGTAAAATTATAATTACATATAAGCCCAGATTTTTCCTAGTGTTGCAAAAATTTATTTGCTTGTATCATGAATGTATGTCTTGAAAATATTTATTTTCATTATTTTTTCAACTTATTTAGTTATTGTTAATGATATGTTTATATGTTAATAATGTTTTTTTCCATATATGTTATTAAAATTATTTATTCTAGCATATGTTAATAATGTTTTTGTTCATAGATGCTCATATGCCTAGATAAAATCTTATATGAAGAATCCATGTAGGTTCCCTGACAGGATTCACATATCCTAGAAAATAAAAGTATTTTATGAATAATTGTTTCTAAAATAATGCTAAAATTTTTTTTTTTTTATGAATAAAATGTAATTTTTTGTAATAATTGGGTCGTATGCAAAAATATTTTCTTTCAAGGTCATGTTTAGCAAAAACTAATTTTCTCCTAAAACCAAAACTATTACAATAGGCTTAGGGAGTGTTTGTCAAACACACCCTTAAGCAAAAAAAAACCTTTAGTAAAAATATTGTCAGTCAAACAGGGTCTTAACTTTTGACCCGACCAGGTTGACCTGAAAGTTTTAGTTCGACCATAAACCGAACCAAAGTCCACTAGTTTGACATGTAAAACAAACCAAAACCTAAACTAGAATCCAAAATAAAATCAAACTTGGGGTATGTTTGGCAGTGTGGTTGCAGTTGCTTTTCAAATAACTTTTTGTGCCGAAATACATGCCAATGATGTCTTTTTATTTTTTAAAAATTATTTTTGACATCAGCACATCAAAACGATTCAAAACATACAAACCATATTAAATTTTAGCAACAAAAAAAAATTGAATTTTTTAGGAACGCGGTTTGCACAGCGTTCCCAAACGGTGTCTTAAAAACACACAAAAACTCTTTTTTTTTTTTTGTCAAAATAGATTAAGACCCAAAAAAATAAAGAACATTCAATATGAACCTAATAACGTAGATTTCAAATCAAACCAGATATGGACAAACCAAGGACATAAACATGTTGGAAATCATGCAAGGATCAATAGTTTAGCATTCATGCACTTCAATTATCACTCAAAAACCATGATTTTGTCAAAATAGGTTTTGGTTCAAAACCAAAACTCTATAATTAAAACCTATTGAAAACATGTTATTGATTCAAATAAAATCTAGATTATTAACTAATAAAGTCGCTTGAAGGATTCTGTACAAAGAATTGGACCAAAATAGGTCTAAATCATGGGGCTAAGGCAATGTTCTTTTCAAGAACACAAAGAACACTGCTTTAGAACCTAAAAAATGCCTAGATATAGAACCAACCATTGTCAAATCCCAAAACTGGCATTTTAGGCCTCTAAAATATGCTTTTTTAGTTTCAACAAACCACATTATCATAACCAAGTATATTTGAATCAAAAGAACCAACAAACCACATCAAATCATTCAGATTATGCAAGATGTTCCAAATCTAAAAATTATCAACTTGAAATAGCCTACATGTTCATACAATATGGATTCAAAATTATTTTTTATAGGCTCATTTTGGTCATGAATAGACCTAACAAATCTAGGATAAACATCATTTTTTCAACATGCATTGCTTAAGTTAAATTAAAACAACATTGTTATATATATATATATATATATATATATATATATATATATATATATATAACAACTTAAATAGAAGATTTTTATCGCATCTAAAACATAAAAAAAAAAACTCCAAAAAACATAATCAAATTATCATAATAACAAAAGGAGCAACCACAACGCTACTTGCCAAGCATTCTAAATCTCATCTCCATGCTTGTAAACATAAATACAGACCAAATGATAAAAAAAAAAAAAACACTAAAGTGGGCCACATGGACTCCACTTTTAGGCTAGAAAGTATACTTTTAAGCCCCTAGAGTAGCTACTACCTTTTTTTCTTTCCTTGTAAGGTATTAATTCAGCAAGTTTGTTGCCCCTTTAAAGTTAAAGAAATCATTGTGCTAGGCTCTTAAACCTTCATACTTAAAGTTCCTTTATCAACCTTTTCTCCCTTTTTTTCCCCGCTCTCCTCTGATTTTCTAGGGGGTATTTATAGGGTTTTGCTAGGGTTTATGATGAGTTCAAACATAGATTGATGAAAGCTTAGCTCTTTGATCAAAATGAGAGGGTTCTGGAGTACGTTTTACAGTTTTGAGCTTTGTACATATGCTGGTTTTTCAATAGTGATTTTGCAACAAATTTAGTTTTTGGAGGTTTTGGTGGTTTTTCCAAACATGAAGACCGAGGAGCTTGTTTCTAACTTTTTGATCTTGAGATAAATATGGTCAACCCTTGATAAGAACCCAATAAGAAGGCTTGAAGTATAAACACATGAAAAAGATTAGTGGTTTTGTAAAATGAGTATCACAACCATCAATGATTGAGTTAACTACTTTTGAGGCTTCGTCAGAGCAACTCTGACGTCATCATTGTTGAAGACCATCTGATCTTGGTAGAGGAAGTGCACATCTTTCATTTGGATCCAACCTTGCTTAAGGTTTGTAGTTCCATGTTCGTTAATCTGAAATTGTCAACCTGATCAGCCTAGAATTTAAAAATGCAGTGATGGTTTATCGGAGACAAGATGTTGTTGAGTTCGTTGAAGAAAATAAGATGTAAATGTTTGATGGTAATAATTGATCTTTGCAAATGAAGTGTTTTTCAATTGAATGGTGGTGGTTACAGCTCTAGATGTGGTCGGAAACATCACTTTCATTGGCCTGAAAGTTCTACTTAATTTAGCACCTGATTTGATCAATTTCAACCCCTACAATCACGCGTTTTTTTTTAATTCATTTCTTGGTTTTGGATTTCTTCAATCAAGTCCCTAATTGCCCATCAGACTTCAATATCTATGCAATTATGGCCCTGATTTGACCAAATTAATTCTTTAAAATTACAAATCGACTTTTAGACTTTAATTTCTTCCAATTAAAGCCTAAATTGACTTTAAATATCATTTTTTCTTGCAATTAAGTCCTCAATAAAATTAATTAAGCTTTTCAAAATTCTCATTGAGTCCTTCCCTATCCAAATTTATATTTATTTACTCCAAATAAAAATATTTTCACTAAATAGGCCATTTGTCAATCAAAATTGGATTGCTAATTTTGCCAATCTTATACATTTTGGTTCTTCAACTTTTCTACTTGTCATTTTGGTCTTTCACCGTTAACTTAGACAATCTTCTACACTTTCTTCATGTATATCCTCTTGTTTTTTTAAGATTTTTTTTATTTTTTCTTTTCTTGATTTTTTATGGGGTAAAAAATAGATAACAACAATATAAATCTTAGTATCAGAATGTATTTTAATCAAGGCTTACAAACTTAAAGTTAGAGTAGGAAGAACAATTAATGAAAACAAAGAAACAGGAGAGAGCAAATGGTTTCTCTCTTTTGTTTAAAAATAAAAGCCCTCACTCTCTATATATAGGGAGGCTAAAGATTGAGACAAGGAATTAATACTAATTAATTATAATTACAATTAACTTTTTTCAATTTTTTAAAAAAGTTAAAGATAATTATGCAAAACCCAAGCATGTTTTAACATAAAGCTTCAATTGTCTAGTCCCTCTTTATTCTAAGAACTTTGGTGTCCTATGGTCATAATTTTTACCTTTTAAAGCATCATTATATAAATTAATAAAACAAGCTTATAATCTTTCAATTTTGGTATCTAATTTTTAGTTTAGGTTTGGGAATTTCATCAAACAATGATTTTTTCAAGATTAATTTTTTATTCATCAATTACATGTTATAGAATTTATGTTGAAGAATATTTTTCAACAAAATATGACCTAAGTACTGTTAGCCAGCAACATGCAACATTACAGTCTTTGGTCTTCGGGAATCATGTATAGTTAGGATTCTGTGCTAGTCTTCGGGAATACAAATGCTTGTTAGGATTCCAGTATTTTGAATTCAAATTGATCCTCTGTATCAGGTTGTTAGGAAAGCTTATCATGTTCATTCTACATGGCTGTGTATATATATATCGTCATTGAGTTAATAAGAAATATGCTTTCCAAGACACATTGAAAGTTTACATGGTATCAGAGCATCTTTAATTTATTTTTTCTCTTTTCTAATCCTTCTCATCATGACTGATCCCAACAACACCAGCCAATCTCACACCAGCCTGCCTAACTTGGTTACCATTAATGTCACGGCACAGGCTCCTCTCAAGCTCACCAGCTCCAATTATTTGTCCTGGAAACTGCAATTCCAAACACTTTTTATAGGCTATGATCTCCAAGGTTTTGTTGATGGAACCAAACCTTGTCCACCACAATATATCATCACTGACAACTCAAACACTCTTAATCCTGCCTATCATGCATGGATACGTCAGGATAAACTCATCCTAAATGCTCTCATTGGAGCTCTTCATCACTCCATCATTCCGTTTATTGCTTGTGCTACTACATCACAGCAAGCTTGGAAAATCTTAGCTTTCACATATGCCACCCCGTCCAGAGGTCGCATCAAGCAAGTAAAAGCAACCTTCAAAGCTCTCACAAAGGGCTCTCTATCCATCTCTAATTTCATTCACTCTGTTAAAGCCAGAGCAGATGAATTAGCAATGTTGGTACCCATCGATGGTGAGGATATCACAGACAAAATTTTGGATGAATTGGGAGATGAATACAAAGAACTTGTACGTGCTATACAAGCTAGAGACACCTCCATTTCCTTTGATGAACTTCATAAAAAATTACTCATGTTTGAAGCTTCTCTCAATTCATCACCAAAAGTCTCTTTACAGTTTACTCCTACAGCCAATGCAGCATTTACTCGTTCTGGACATCGGTCACAGAACAATTTTGGTCGATACACTCCTCCTCCCTCACAGCAATGGACCACCTCATCTCACAGTTCTTCAAGACCGCCAGGCCAATTACACAATCAAGGACTACATTCCCCACGACCTGGTCCTCGTCCTTACCTGGGATATTGCCAGGTCTGTGGCCTTCAAGGGCACACAGCAAAAAAATACCCCTCATTCAAGTTTATCCCTCAAAAGACAGTTCTTTCCAAAGGCAGCAACAGTACCACATCTTGGCAGCCACAGGTTCATCTTGCAGCCAGCACTGAATCCAGCAATCCTGCAAACAATTTAACTAACACTTCATCGTGGCTGCTAGATAGTGGTGTTTCTCACCACATCACAGCTGATCTGAACAATCTATCTCTCCACACTCCATATACTAGCACAGATGATGTTATGATAGGAGATGGTACAAGCTTGCGCATTACCCATACAGGCTCCTTAACTCTACTTTCAGGCTCCTCCGTTTTTAATCTCAGGAACATTCTTTGTGTTCCTGACATTAAAAAAAATATTCTTTCTATTTATCAATTTTGTATAACCAATAATGTCTCCATTGAATTCTTACCTTGGTGTTTTCTTGTGAAGGATCTGCTAATGGGAGTGGTTCGCGCTCAAAGTGAGAGCAAAGGTGGCATTTATGAATGGTCGGGGTTCAATCCAACGTCCCCCACTCCAACTGCATTTTCTATTTCAAAAACTGCACCAATAAATTGGCATTTTCGATTAGGTCACCCATCATTGCCTATTCTTAATGTTATTCTTTCTAAAAACAAGCTAAACACCTGTTCAATGACCAAACAGATTTCCTGCAATGCATGTCAATGTAACAAAAGTCACAAACTTCCATTCTCGGCTTCCACTTTAGAGTCTCATGCTCCTCTTGAAATAATTTTCTCTGATGTATGGACTGCTCCTATGCACTCAATTGATGGCTTTAAATATTATATTGTCTTTGTGGATCATTTTACACGTTATACATGGTTTTATCCTTTGCAATGCAAATCTAATGTCAAGTCTACTTTCATACGCTTTAAAGCCATTGTTGAAAATTATTTCAAGCATAAAATCATCACCTTCTATTCCGATAATGGCGGTGAATTTACAGCTCTCAAAGATTTTTTTTTCAAACACATGGCATTTCTCATCATACTTCCCCACCACACACACCAGAACATAATGGTATCTCTGAACGAAAACACCGACACATAGTGGAAACTGGTCTCTCGCTTTTAACTCATGCTTCACTACCTCAAAATTTTTGGTCTTTTACGTTTTCCACTGCAATTTATTTAATTAATCGGATGCCATCACCTTCTTTAAACTATTTTTCTCCTTTTGAACTTATCTTTAAAAAATCTCCTAACTATGCTAAACTGCGAATTTTCAGGTGTTTGTGTTATCCATGGCTATGTCTATATTCAGATCATAAACTCGATGTCCGGTCCAAACCATGCATATTTCTTGGGTACTCCTTATCTTAAAGTGCTTATATCTGCTTTGATCCTTAGTCTTTAAAATTTTTTTCTTCCCGTCATTTTCGATTTATTGAGTCCACTTTTCCATATCCTAATTTACTACAATCACAATCTGTGTCAAACTCTTCCTCTTTGCATGCATTGGTACCTCCTATTCTTTCTATTGTGGCACCTGCGCCTCAATCTCCTCCGTTCACGCCACCTACAGTTCCACCTTCTGACGCACACCCTGTCGGTAGCTCCATTACAACGGTCACCAGCAGCCCTCCCACCATACAACCGACACAACCTTCCACTGTTCTGCCCGCCTCACCATCCCCACTGATCACTCATCCACCCCCAGCTCAACCTATTGTCCCTTCTCATCCCATGACAACAAGAACCAAAAACAATATCCACAAACCTATCCGCAAACTCACCTTCCTGTCACATCTTCCTTCAACTGATATTCGGGAGCCAACATCTCGTGCCAATGCTTTAAAGGATGCCAAATGGCGTCATGCCATGCGGGATGAGTTTAATGCTCTAATTCAAAATCAAACCTGGGATTTGGTTTCTCCTCAATGTGCTTCTAACTTGGTTGTAAATGGATTTTCAGGGTGAAGCGCAATTCAAATGGCGGTATTTCTCGTTATAAAGCATGCTTGGTGGCCAAAGGCTTTCACCAGCGACCAGGGCTTGACTATACCAAAACCTTCAGTCCGGTTGTCAAGCCAACCACAGTTCGTCTTGTCCTGTCCATTGCAATCAGTAATGGGTGGAAGTTGCGACAATTGGATGTAAACAATGCTTTTCTGCAGGGACACCTGCAGGAAGACGTATACATGGTTCAACCTCCTGCCTTTGTAGACAAAGAATGCCCACATTTCATCTACAAACTGCGTAAAGCCATTTATGGCCTAAAGCAAGCACCACGTGCATGGTACCATGAGCTTCGCTCCTTTCTGCTTGCTAACAGCTTCAGAAATTCAGTGAATGATACGTCCTTGTTTATTCTTAAACATCATGGCCATCTTCTATATTTATTGGTATATGTAGACGACATTATCATCACCGGTGATGATGAGCATGCAGTCGATCTACTTGTTCAAAATTTAGCCAAGCGGTTCTCCCTCAAAGATCTGGGTCCTCTGACTTATTTCCTTGGAGTAGAAATACAATCATATCCTAGCAGGTTGGTGCTTTCTCAGCACAGATATATTCAAGATCTCTTGCATCGTACCAACATGAGCAACTCACGGCCTGTGGCTACTCCACTGCCACCAGGTCCTCCTTCCACTCTTGCAATGGGTAAGTTGCTCCTTGATCCCTCAGAATATCGTGCCACAGTTGGAAGTCTTCAATATCTGTCACTCACCCGACCAGATGTATCTTTCACTGTGAACAAGTTGTCACAGTTCATGCACAAACCGACTGAAGAACATTGGAGACTTGTCAAGCGCCTACTGCGGTATCTTTCAGGCACCAGCACCGTAGGTCTTCTTCTGCATCATCAATCACCTACTCACTTGCATGCATTTTTAGATGCCGATTGGGGGGGAAACAAGGATGACTTCTCCTCCACCAGTGCCTACATTCTATACCTTGGTCAGAATCCTGTCTCATGGTCATCCAAGAAACAACAAACCATTGCTAGATCATCAACGGAGGCTGAATGTCGTTCAGTGGCTGACACTGCTTCAGAAATCAGCTGGGTATGTTCATTATTAAATGAACTTCAATATTCAGTTAAACAAGTGCCTGTGATTTATTGTGATAATATTGGTGCAACACAACTTAGTTCAAATCCAGTTTTTCATTCAAGGATGAAACATGTCTCCATTGATTTCCATTTTATCCGCGAAAGAGTTCAGTCTGGAGTTCTTCGAGTTTATCATGTCTCCTCTGATGATCAACTCGCTGATGCACTGACAAAATCTCTTCCCCGCTATCGGTTTGAGTTACTCAAGGACAAGATTGGACTTACTCAAGGCCGTCCATCTTGAGGAGGGATGTCAGCCAAAGAACATGCAACATTACAAGTCTTGGTCTTCGGGAATCATGTATAGTTAGGATTCTGTGCTAGTCTTCGGGAATACAAATGCTTTGTTAGGATTCTAGTATTTTGAATTCAAATTGATCCTATGTTATCGGTTGTTAGGAAAGCTTATCATGTTCATTCTACATGGCTGTATATATATCGTCATTGAGTTAATAAGAAATATGCTTTCCAAGACACATTGAAAGTTTACAAGTACATCATAACATATTTAATCTGATCTTAAATATACCTCATGTCATTGCCAATTTTTTTCAACACATCAAACCTCGAGCAATTGGCCATGGCTGCAATTAAGCTTGATTTCCCGGTTCCTGAAGGGCCATACAATAGATTTCCACGCTTCCGAGTGTTTCTCTAGCATGAAAATCTTCATTTTCCTCAACCACCGGTGTTTGAAGGTGTTTTAACTAGAGTTTTAAAAAAATTAATTTTTCTATTTTAAATTATTATTTTTAATATTTTTGAATTAATTATATAAAAAATAATTTTTATTTAAAAATAATTTTTTAATATATTTTTAAATAAAAAATATTTTAAAAAATAACCACTTGGATGACATTCTCACAATCCATTACAAGCCGAATGTGCAAGGATGATTAAAAACAATTCTACACCGTCCACCACCCATCTTTCTCGTGTACATCTGCAACTCCCTTTGTCCTTGTTAATAAGCACCATGTTTCTCTTGAATCTGTCCTTAAAAAATTTTCATGATTATTTCCGAGTATTCCTCTTCAAACTTTATCAGGTGACTCGCCGGTGTAGTAACATAGCGTGAAGGAGCGCTGTCTTGAATTGGGCTCGTTGCTTTGTTTAGCCGCACATACAAAAGCCCGATGCTACGGGCTGGGCTTAAAGTTTTGCTTGCTGCACAGTTTACTGTTTAATCAGCATATTTTATTATGACAAAAAGGCACTCACCGTAACAGGGCCAGTTGCCATCCACATGCAAGTCCTTGTCTGTTGGAGGTGCGTTTTGTTTCCCTAGTACGAGACAACACTTGGAGAGAGAAAGAGATCGGTTGCTTTCAGTTAAATTACCTGATTTACTGTTTATATAATAAATAGTGAAGCATTTTAATAGATATTTTTACTCGGCTTATAATAATTCCATGTTGTGATTCATTTAGCATAGACACGCGCGGCATTGCGCGTTCGAGAGCGTATGACAACATTTCATTTTTAATTTTTTATAGATGACTTGTCGTCTTTAACTTCTTCTTTTTTCAAACAAATTAAATCAGGGCTAGGCACGCGAGCTCTTGGCGTTTGGTGTCAAGTGCTACTCTGGCCCTTCTCCCTTTTTTTTAAGTTTTTTCCTTGTTTTTTTACCATCCAAAATTTTTTTACTATATTCATTTAATCTTTATTTTTTACATAATTTTTAAATATTATTATCAATTTTTAATATAAAAATAATAATAATAAATTGTTCATGACAATTTGATTTAAATCAATGTTTTATTATTAACAAAATTTAAATGTATTTTGAACATAAGTTTATAAATATGATTTTTTTATATTTCAATTACACAAGATATGAACATACTATTTTGATATTTAAAAAAAAATCATTTTAACAGCTATAAAATATATTTTTTTCAACATAAACAATGATTTCAATTAAAAACAATACATTAATTAAGATAAATAAGAAATATATTAATAAAAAAATTTATCTTTATAAAAAAAATTTCAAAACAATTATGTTTTCAAGATTAATGACAACACCAAATAATTTTTTTTAAAAGAACACAACTAATTTGTTTTTTCAACTTAATTTCTTAAAACCACAGCAACAAAAGCTTCTACATTAACAAACAATCACTAAGTTAAAAACAGCCCTTTTAGTTATTGCAGTCAAACTTTGAAACAGGATTACCATTTGTAGTAATAATTTTTTAGGCTACAAAGCAATAAAAGTTTCTGTTACAGTTTCGGAGTGGGAATTTCCTGCTGCCTGAAACATTCATCAACCTAGCCGATAGTGTCTTCTCTTGCAATAACAGATTAGGAACATCTTCTCTTGTTGGTCTTCTTTCCGCTATTAATTCTAACAGATACTCTACGCTTGTTCTCAACTTTCTGCCTTTTTGCTTCTTGAATCCCAACCTTTTTAGCACCTTCATCGAAAAGTTCATCGCCTTCCAGTTTCTTCCTCTTCAGTAGTTTCACAACCCCTTCAAGTGCAATATTTGAATCTTCACTCTTCATTAGCTCCTCTGCCACTTGTGCAGGGGTGACCTCTGTAGTTTTAATCAGGTCCTCGATTTCTCCAAAGAGTGTATGATAACCATTAATGCCCAGGTAATTGGAGGCCAGCACTCTAAACCCATGAGTTGTGCAGTAGGACATGTGAATGTGCATGTCCATGCGTCCCGGACGCAACAGAGCAGGGTCTAGCCTATCTCTATGGTTGGTGGTAAATATGATGATTCTTTCATCCCCGCAACTAGACCATAATCCATCTATGAAGTTAAGTAAGCCGGACAGTGTCAACTGTATAAAACACAGATAATTAGATTAGGATTGAACCACTAACGTTATCAACAGAGAGTTGGTTTACTGCACCAATATTAATTGATGATCATCCAAGTTAATTTGATCGATTGCTCATGTCAATGTAGTATAGGGATCTAAAATGTAGCATCGATAGTGCTAGTCTCTGAATCTTTCTGTTTTAGTTTAGAACAAGGTCTGCTTCAGAGTAATGAAATGGGTGTATGCTGGACTTGGAAAGCTTTCTCACTTTGTCATTACTTGGTAATCTTTGAAAGCTTTAGTTGCTACTTTTAAATCTCTCTCGCTTGGAAAGAAATGGAGTTCATGGATAATACTGTCGAACAAAATAATATTGTCTTTTAAATAAAATAATTCATGGTGCTAAGAGAAACGCATGCATATACAAGACTGATCAAGACTTGTGCCAGCATCCTAGTGACATATGAGAGAGGAGAGAATCTTAAACCAATTGCAGACTCGATTGCGTACTTGGCTTAACAATTATAATAAGCCAATCCATCTTTTCCTACATGTTTTGTCATGATGGCCATCTAAAATGCTTTTCAGTGGGTGCATGTTTTGGACGTATAATGCAATAATAATGCAGAGACTAGACCAGAAAAGGTAAAATATATGTAGGGCGAGTACTTGGCAAATACAAAGGCCTTTCTATGTCAGCCACAAGTCATCAAAATGACTTTACCCATCCACTGATAATAAAAGGAGAGTTTCCCACATGAGAAAAAAGTGGATCTACCAGGATTTTTGATAGCGATGGTTCTAGTAAAGAGATGAGGGCCTGAGGGTGACCATGTGGATACATTTCATTTAGCACATAATATAATTTGTCCCTATCATCATTTGGACACGCCAAGTTTTTCCACCGTTAGCAAAATACTAATCGAATCTTCGGGAGTAAGAATTCTAACATCTTTTTTGTAGTGTGGGAGTTGATGGTGGAAGGATGATCAACTGATCTTTAGGGAGGTGGTAGGAGTGCCTGTAATGTTTGGGCAGTGGTGGGCTTGGGGAAAAATGAGCAAAACAATTAACTTACTGGTCGGTAAAAAGAAGAAGAAACAAACAATGAATAATATGCCTAGCTACCTAACAATCGTCGAAAATCAAGTAAAAAAACAAATAAAATCTAACAGCAGCATTTGTTACCTGCACATCGTGCTGTTTTCGACCATCTCCATCTTTAGAAACCTGTCTTCGATCAGGCAAATCCAGACTACAATCAATATCTTCAATCACAAGTATCGATCTATTCCCAGTTGCCAGGAACAATCTTCTCAAGTCAGAATCCCGCATTATATTTGCAAGCTGCAAATCATACACATCAAACTTTAAGTGATTAGCCATGGCAGCAACCAAGCTTGATTTGCCAGTCCCTGGTGGCCCATATAGTAAGTACCCACGTTTCCAAGCCCTCCCTACTCTCTTATAAAAATCCTTCCTCTTGACAAATCTATTCAAATCCTCTATAACAATATGTTTTAGGTCTGGCTCCATAGCCAAAGTCTCAAACGTTGCTGGATGTTCAAGATTTATGGACTCCCATTTGATTCCTCCATAGCCTTGTGAATTGTTAAGAGTGTGCATCTTCAAGACTCTTACTTCTTCTTTTATGGATTTTGCCTTCTCAAGAATATAAGGGATGTAAGACCCCAGTATTGTCTCCTTATGATCCCTGTGGAAGCTTAGCTCGAACCATCGTTTCTCAACATTCCTTGGTTGAAAGGGATTGTGGGAGTCATTCTTTTCAGCTTCTGCAAATACTAATCTCCACTGAAGCTCAACCCCTTCATAATTATCAACGATTTTCTCACCCTTTTCAAGCTTGATCGTCAAATTCTTCTCTGTTGGGGTTTTGCTAATTTTGAGCCTTCTTGTATTGGGACTAACCTTAGTGCACAAGTAAGTCTCGGATGCATCATATACTTGGTTTCGAGCAATTCCTGTGGATTCGTCAATGACTAAGGTAAGAATAGGAGATTGAGGCTTAAAGAAGTAGCGAAGAGTTGATAAAAGGTAGCTTCTGACATGGTGGGGTATGAGATGGCTTAGTTGATTGGCGATGGATTGAGCCATCATTATGGAACCAGCCATGGAGGCATAGGCAGCCAAGAATGATGATGAAGAAGGAAACTCTTTGCCAGAAAACATGATCGCAAACTTGGATTTGGGAACGAAGATAGACCACTTGAAGCTAAAGGAGAGATATATCCTCGAAAAAGACACCCTGCTCAAGATGGGATAAAAGCGAGTGGAAATTACCTTGTACAATTAAAAAACTTGAAAAGCATCATGTAGCTTCACTATTTATTATTATTATTTTTCCAATTCAACCCCTTCTCTTTTTATTTTCTTTTTTTTATTATTTTATTTTTATCATAGGAATTGTTTTTAACAATCATTCAAATTCAAGATGGCTTTGCCCGATTAAATCAACTAAATTATGAAACTTCATTATTCATATATAGTTTTTGTTAATTCAGTTTTTTTTTTATCAAATTTTATTTTCATATATTTTTTTTCAACAATTGTTCGGCTTACTTTTAGATAAACCAAATAGACTGGATCATGTCAGATGTAAATCTCATGTGATTTAATTTTAAATTTGAGTTAGATAAGGAGTTGTGTTGAAAGATTTATTTTTTATGTCAATTTTATTGTTTTTTTTTATCAATTTTGTCCCAAGACTTTTTATCAATTAAAAAATGACCCGAGTCAACTCAAGATAACCAATCAAACCAGCGACTTAGGTCATGAAACCGCGATAACCCAATAAAAAACAATTAAAACAAATCATGAAGTCAAATTCTCAATCAACCCAATGTTGAAAGATAAAATTAAAAAAGAAATCGATTAAGAAAATGACACAAAAAACGACTTAAAGTGAACTCGGGTTAACCTGTCAAATTCGTTACCCAAGTTATGAGATAATGATAACCTCATAGAAAGTAAACTAAAATAAATCATAAAACCTAACTCCCAATAAATCCAGTGTTGAAAAATAAAACTGAGAAAAAAAATCAATTAGGAAAATGAGAAAAAAAATTCGAGTCAACTGAATTAACTTGTCAAACTCGCAGTTCGTGTCATGAAATTGAGATAATCTTATAAAAAAATTAAAAAAAATATGAAGTTCAATCCCTAAAAAACTTAATGTTGAAGGATGTAATTAAAATTGAAAAATCTATTAAAAAATGACAAAAATAATTGTAGTCACCTCGAGTTAACTGACCAAACTCGTCAAACTCGCGGTCCGAGTTATAAACTAGAATAACCTCATAAAAATTAAATTAAAAAAAAGTAAGTTTAATTTTTAATAAATCTAATATTGAAAGATAAAATTGAAATTAAAAAAAAAACTATTACAATAAATAATATTTTAAAAGAAGAATTACAATAAAATCCTATCTTTTTTAGTTTTTTTTTTTGTTAGGTATTAGTTAATGTCCAAGGAAAAAAAAAACTTGCATGATTATTGCTGCACCTTTTCCCCAAAAGAGGGTTGCGTTTCAAGCTTTGTGTTTGGACTTTTCACCGGGGGTAGGTAAAAAAGGAAGCTCAAAGATTCCATGCTGCGCTGCTAGTACGTGTTCAGTACTCAATTTAGATGCTGAATGGAAAGTTAAAAATAATAATAATAAAATTTATTTTGTTTGTCTATTTTAAAAGGAGTACTGAATAAAATGTTATTTTCCCATTTTTATTACGAAAATCATATTCTTACCTATCTTATAAAAATATTAAAACAATATTTAATAGTTTTTTCATTAGTTTTTTTCTTTAATTTTTTTAAATATATATTTTTTAATTTATTTTTATGAGATTATCCTCACCTTATTATTTATATCACAAGTTTTACAAATTCATTCAATAAACTCGTTAAATCATCCGGGTAATGTTAAATTGTTAATATAATTATATATTAAATATATTAAAATATAATTTACTTTTCTGAAATACTTTTTACCATTAAAGTATATATATATATATAAAAGTTATGTTACCAATTGAACAGAATCTCCTATTGGAGATACTCTCACAGAGCTCAGAAGGAAAGTTCAATTATTTTGTTGAGATCCCTTCACATTTCTTTCAAGATTGGCATTGTCGATCTGCAGTGGCAGTGAAGATCAATCATATTTCAATTTCGCAGACAGTGCAAATATCAATACATAGTTTTTAGCTCAAGACAACTATATGATTCATTGTAAAAGATATCCTATCAACAACTAAACTTTATTTTGAATACCAACAAATTAAAAGAAACTACAACAAATAGGGATTTTACTGTAGCACAAATACTATGTATCCTATCACAAATCACAGTTAATTAGAGTAGTGATTTTTTAAAGTTTTTATTTTGATCCTTAAACTTTTATTTTTTACAATTGAGTCCTTTTAAGCTGAAATTACATCCAAATGCATGTTTTTTTTTAGATGGAGTGTTGAATTACATGACAAATGACTGAAGTGAAAATCACGAGTAATATTGGTGGCGACCTTGCAAGTTGTTTGGAAAATACATTTTAGTCCCCTATCTTGTTTTGCTATTAAAAGACCGGTCTCTTTAATTTTAAAAAATTAAATTTTAGTACAAAACCTCATTGTCGTCATTTTTCAATTTCGCTGGATTCCAAAAAGAAAGAGAAAACTCTTTATTGACGACGATTGCGGCCACCAAATAAATTAAAATTGGTGTCAAGAAGTTTTACTAGGTTAAGGGAGTCTTACGGTAGTTATTTTAAGTCTCAACATAGCCTAAAAAACTGATGTAATATTTTTTTCGGTTTGATTTTGTGGTTTGGACCTTTTTTGGGTTTGTTAGGTTGATAGGTTGGTTTCTTGGTATTTAAGGGGTGTTTAATGGTTAAAATAGGTTGAAAATGAGTGTTTTTAGTAAAAATCTCGTAGGCTTGATTTTCCAACCACTACTGTTGTGACTGAATTTTGAGCTGGCAAACGACACGTTATCTGCTATAGCGAGCGACGTGTTATTTGCTTATTCTTTTTTTTTAAATAGGGGCCGACGACGTGTTATTTGTCTTTTTAAATAAGAAAAAAAAATACAGGCCCAGACACGCGAGTGTGGGATTTTTTTTTCTTGATACTTTTTTTTTTCCAATTAATACCTTTTTATGTCTTTTTTAAAATATTTTTTAAGTTTGTTTTTAAATTAATACTCCTCCTATGTCATTTTTCTTATTATTTAGCTTTTTTAAACAAGGATTATTTTTTAGTTATATTGAATGTCTTTAATTTTTTATGAGATTAATATGATTCTTCTGTATTTTTTTATATAGATTAAATTTATTTTTAAAAATTTATTTTTTTTATTTTTATTATATTTTTTATGTGTGAAACCTCACATAGTATTGTTTTCCTTTTATTTTACTCAATAATTATGTGTATGTCAATTTTGATTCCAAATTTATTTTAATAAATAAATTCATTAAATATAGCCGGATAAATGAATTGTGTTGTGCTTTTAAATATCTTAATATATATTTATCTCTTAATTTTTTCAGTTTTGTTTTTATTTATCATCAAGTTGATATTTATGATGTAGAATGCATGATTGACACGTATCTAAACATACTTCATGTCGATGTCATAGATTTCACATGATAACCCAGTTATGTCTAGGATAATATTTATTTTTCATTTATTTTTAGTTGTTATTATCTTATTTTTTATTTTATTATAAAAAATTTAACCAGGCAATCAAATTTCTCTTACTTATTTAGAAACATAATCGTATTCTATTTGTTTTCAAGTTAAAAACAATATTTTCAATGTTTATGGATACAACAGTTTAAGCAATTATAAAATTATGACTAGTGAAGAGGCTCCCTTTTTAAGATCTTTTATTACCATTGCCTCAGCTCAGCTAAAGTCTTTCATTATCATTAGACCACAAAGAAAAGGGACCGTGGTTCGCGGTACCTTTCGGCTGAGAAAGGAATCATCCTCGTCACCCTCGGCAAAGGGTCATTCATGGTCAAGCACGTACATATTATATTATTCGTTGTGAAATTGGGATTTGATTATAAATATGGACAATTAAAGGTTTCTTTTTGGTTTATCCTCTCTGGAGACAAAGTCCTCGTTCCACTCCTTGTAATATCAACCAAAAGTCTTTTTCTTTGTTTGCTTGGGAGGGAGGATGAGCATCCGCATTCCTGCTCGATAAATTTCAGAGGAGGTGCCAAGCATGGTGAAATTTATTAATTTCAATATATATATGTATATATAAACGGCATGCACTAGTAAATGGACGCCACCCACGCCGGCGCCCTTTAGGTGGGGAGTGTGATGTTACAACAGCTTTGAACGCTATCTTCCGAGATAATATTTGATGCGCTTCACCGCCCCTATTATGGTGGGGAGGAGGTGCATGCTGTCAAAAAAACTGGCAGTTAAGCTTTGACCACATATTTTTTCTACTTTTTCTTTCTTCTATTCTCTTATAGAAAAACATGTTGTTCATTACAAAAAAAAAAAAAGAAAAAAAGAAAAAGAAGTCTTGTTATTTATTTGTTGAGTCTAATTAGGTGCTTATTTTTTTATGGCAATGTATAGGGTCTTAAATCATTTATTGAGTTAGTTTTTTTTTTTTAATTTCATCTATTGATATTTGATTTTTATATCAGATTTGATCTTTATTCTTTTAATTGTAACATATTAGCTCTTGAATTCTTTATTGAATTATTATTATTATAACTCGTATGGAATTTTACACTATTATTGATTAAGATTTGTCTTTTATGCTGTGATTCGTCCTCATGATCCATGTCATAAGTTCTGAAGGTTGATTTGAGTTGCCTTCAGTCAGTTTTTCTTAAATTTCATCCATCATTATTAGGTTCATTGGAACTTGATATTCTTCGTTTTTTTTACCATTTCTTTCTATAGTGTCTCGGGTCATGGATTCATCAAGTTCACCAGGTTTGACTCGGGTCTTTTTTTTCATTATTTTTTTTAAAATTTTGCCCTTCAATATTAGGTTGGTTTGAAAATTGAACTTTGTGATTTTTTTTTTCAGTCTACTTTCCATGGAGTTATTCCAGTCCTACAACTAGGTTATAGATTTGGTTTGATTTTTTCTCAAGCCGGATGATAAATTAATATTACCATGTCCGATTTTTTCAAAGGAAATATTTTTAAGAATTCACCTATGTGATGGCTTAGATAAACTCGGGTCAATTTCTTTTTGTTACTTTTAATTAAGGCAACATGTAGTTAGGATCAAAGCATTGTATTCCTTGTATAAGATAACTTAGTGATCTCAAATTTAAGGATCACTTACACAACTATCATGTAAGCCTTTCCATAGACACAAATCATTTCTCCATATAAATTTTTCATGCCGGTCAGTTCGGTGTACATGTCTTCTTAGAAACACCTACATATTAGTTATAAGTATTACTCAAACCTTAACTTATGACAATAGATGTTGTTTTTCATAAAAAGAAATATATATAATATGTACTGGTTTTAACAACTCTAATTAATACACAATCTTAAAAGAGTATCGATTATGAATAATGTTTTGATACAATAAAAATATCATAACTATAACTACTTTATAATTTTCTTTACATAATATTTTTTTTTCTTTAGAACTTTTATCTATTCTAGACTCATTAATCAAACATAAATGAATATTAAAGATAATTTTTTTTATTAATAATAAATATGTTTTACATGGATAAAACTAGTATAAAATGTAACAAACTAATTGACTATAAGGTATATACGCTAACAATCAATTCATTTTTGCCTTTTTGAAAAAAAAAATTACAACACAACTAGGTGCTTTTTATTTGGCACGTAGCCTAATCGTGTCTCTCTTTCACTTAGAGGGTGTTTGACATTATGGTAATAGTTGCTTTTTAAAGTGTGTTTTGCTCGGAAATACATCAAAATAATAAATTTTTTTAAAAAAATCATTTTGATATCAACACATCAAAACAATAAAAAAAAATACATAAAAAAAATTTAAAAATATTTTAAATTTTAGAAAACACGGTTTCATCCGCGTTCCTATATAGTCACTTAAAAAAAAAAGAAATTCTAGATAAACTAGCCCCCTAACCAAAATCTTAAGATCAGTGTAAAGTTTTTTTTTTTTTTCCTTTTTTTAAAAAAAGATTACTTCTAAGAAAAACTGAATGTTATCTCTACTTTCATCATTAAATTCTTTGTGATCACGAAAATATCAAGGGCGACAACATTAATTAACAATAGCTATAAGACTATTTTAGTGTGGTTGATCTACATGAAAATTTTGCATCTAATATATTGAAATGGAACTTTATAATTCTTAACCACTAGAAATTACCAAAATTTATATTTTAAGCTGGAACATGTTGTCAAATATAATATATAGCATTGAAAATAAACGTTTCTTGGAAATTTGAGATTTGATTTTTTTTAAAATAAGCAAAAAAAAAAAAAAGAAAAAGAAAAAGATGTATGTGATGCCTATATGGATCTCGCACCCGAATAGTGCATGCCGTTTCGAAATCCATTAGTGTCGTCCGCATATTGAAGTGGATGAGACTCTCTAAAATAGTTTTTTGTTATTATATAAGTAGTGCAGACCTCAACTTTCTGCCTGGGAAACCCCTCACCAAAGGTCGAGGTGAAGCCCATTGTTTATTGTAAATTTGTTTTTTATTGTAAAGATTTTCAATTTTATGTACTTTCTGAGAGAAAAAGGGCCATACCCACTCTTTATTTAATGTAAAAAAAAGGTGCTAAAAAAAACCTAATTAAAATATTTAAAAAATATTAATTTTAGTTTTATAAGTTTGAAATAAAAATATCTTAACCAAACTGAATTAGTTTAGTTAAATAATATAAAATAAAAAAATTAAAAAAAACTGAACCATACTGAAACCAAACCCATTATAAAATCTATTAGAAAGTACAAAAAATCCAAAAAAAACAATATAGGTTTTTATTTTTAATATAAAATAATGGAACTGAATTGAATAGAGTTGAAATCAATTTTAATTTTAATTTTTATATTTTATAAAATTTTAATTTAGTTATTTTTATAAATAAAAATAAAATCGAATGGAAAATAGCAGGTGCGGATGTTAGAAGTTAGAACAGGATTAGCACATTCCAAATGACTCAAACGCGTGTCTTTGGAGCCGAGCCACCATTTTGAGTTCGGAAATCAGAAGAAGCAAGACGAGAAAGGGGATTTGTAAGGTGTCATGTCGGGAAAGAATGAAACATCTTTTCACTACTGGGCTGGAGACCAGACAAGGTAAGATGTCCCACAACTTCATGTCCAAAACCAGTTTCTTATGGTCTTTGCTGGCATATTTAATTATTTATGCCCCATAAATTCTTTTCTTTTCGGAAACAACCATCAATATTCAAGTGGATATTCACTTTCAAAATAACAATTATGCACACAGGCAACCTTGATCTGACCGTTGTATATTCGTGATCCGCAACAATTTGTCGAAACAAGCCCGATCGAGGCTGAAGGGAAAGGTAAGCCAAGCCCCAGAAAAAAAAAAAAAAAAAACTCTAACAGCAAATCCAACCGAGCCTATCAACCAACTAGGCCTAACCCAGCTTGGGTGGCAACAGCCCTAATCAGGCCTGCCTACCAGCCAAGCCCAGCCAAGCTTAGTTGGTGGCTAGGCTCGGGTCATGGAGGCGAAATAACTGCACGTCTGCTTGAGTTTTCAAGTTACAGAACCAACGCCTTTTAGGCGCCATGTGCAAGCCACCCTACTTTTGTTGTAATTATCGTATTATTCATTGGTTTTCAAGTTACATGTTACTTTTACGGTGATTGGCAATAAAGGAAACAAACTAACATTGTAAACGATACACAACATTATCCTAGATGGGTTGGCTACCCTACCCTAACAACAATAGGTTTGCAGCCATGTTCTCATATATTTACACCCTAATTAATCTTTACTATATTTTGTTATAAAATGATTATAATATTCAAAATAAACATGATTTAACAGGCGAATATATTTTATGTTATAATATTTAAATCAGAATATTCTTGATGAAGGGATAATAATTACATTGAGAAACTATTTACTGAAAGATTATGTCAAAACTCATGGTTTTTTTATATATAGAAGATTATGACATGTTGCTAGACAATGCAATTGATTTTCAAATATAAATCAATTAATTGTTAAATTGATAATAAATTCAAATATTTTATTTATAATTATGATCTATATTTGGACCAACATATTAAGAGTTGTTGGTTAAAAATTAAACTGGGATTATTAATCATGACTTGATAGTAAATAAGGTTTAGAAATTGAGGATTATAATGTAATTTATACAGAGAATTATAATTATAGACCTGGAAAAATCAAGTAAGGACTTCATTGAATAAATTTTTAAAATTGTCTTGAAATAATTTATGTGATATTATTTAAGAGGTAAAGTGATATTTTTCAATTTATAGAGTTATTAAGTTTTCTCTACAAATAGAATGTTATATATATATATATATATATATATATATATATATATATATATATATAAAGAGTTGTACAAATGTTACAAAACATACGTATAGAGATACACAAAAACAAAGAACTAATACTCAAAGATATAACAACCCTTCTCTCTCTCTTAAAAGGAGTTCTAGAAGATTTCTCACTGAAGATTTATATGGATTACTGTTAGAGACTAGATTTTTGAACTGCTTGTGGTTTGCAACAACCTACCTTAAAGAAGTTGATCACACCTCAAAAAGAAGATATAATGTTCACGTAATCTTTACTCAAACCCTAAAGAACTCTAAATTGTTTAACGAAATCTTAGGACTCTTATTTTTTTTTAAAAAAATTATCATTTCCATTGCATATATATGGCTTTTAAGAAATCCAACAATTTTATTAGCTGAATTAATCATTATTTTTTGAATTTACAACTTCTCATATTTATAAATATAGTAAATACTTGTTTGTATGCCTGCGTTACGCTGCAGATTGGATCAATTTTTTTTTGAAATTAATAAAAAATGTTAAGGTCATAGAGAATTATTTGGCATTGTTATTAAACTCGGCAGCTCAATATGTCAATCTTAAAACCTCTTGACTCAACCTTTTGCTTAGCCCGAGTTTAAAATTAAACCAAGTGGGTGTTGTTTCAACATAACCCATTCAACTTAGCCAATTCAAAAACAACTTGGATGACCGATAAAAAAATATAAGGATGAAATTGAGAAAAAAAAGATAACAAAATTGAACGAAAAACTCTCAAATCGACTCCTTTTCTAGCCCAGGTTTAAAATTAAATTATATGAGAGTTGCCTTACAACGATTCAATTAATTTGTTTGATTCAAAAGCAACCTAGATAACTAGGAAAAGAAAATATAAGGATAAAATTAAGAAAAAAGACAAGATTGCAAGAAAAAAAAAAGAAAGAATAATAAATATTACATATTAGTTAGTAAAATGAGCAGAGTTACCAGTAATCTGAGTATGAATCATTGAAAAATAATAAATAGAGTACTTAAATAGTTAAGACACACCGTGGACTATGAGTTATACTATATTAGGTACCTGAAAGTACTAGAAGAGTATAATGATGCAAATTGAGTACCCAACATTAAGGATTTGAAATCCACTAGTGGATATATCTCATACTCGATAGAGTAACTATGTAATGAAAATCCTTTTTTAAAATGTTTATCGCAAGATGCACTATGAAATCAAATTTTATTGCTTTTAATAAAGTTATAGAGGAAGCTAAGTGACTTTAGAATTTTTTAAAGGATACTCCATATTAGCCAAAACTAGTATAAGCGATTTATGTCAAATGCGACGATCAATCATTAATAAAAAAAGGGGGCACAAAGTAGCATGTATAACAATAAGTCTAGACATATATGTCTTATACATAGTACTATTAAACACTTGCTTTCTAATGAGATTGTTTCCATTGTAAATTCAAATAAAAATATTGCAGAATTGAAGGGTTTTCGAGAGAGGGTTTATATAATTCATCAAGGAGAATATACTCAAAACATTTAAAGATAAAAGAGTGTAGTAATTCTAATCCTACCTAGTTGACTGAAGATCACAAGATCTAGGTTCAAAGAGAAAACTAAATCATGTAATATTTTTAATAGTCCTAAGAAATTATTATTTAATGTCCATTCCTATAATGAAAAAGAGTGCTAGCTACTGCATGATAAAATGTGAGTTGTGCTCTTATTGATTTTTATATCTTGGTATACCAAGTGGAATATAACAAAATATTTATAATGAAAGATCACCTATATAAGTGAGTAATATGACTATTTCTTTAAGAATTTATGAAAAGCTTAAATTATTTAAAGCACTTATGAATTCAAGAGTTGTTTAGGGTCAAAATGAAAACAATCATAAGAACTAGAGGAATTATCTAAGTAAATAACTATGTAAGTACTATTGTCTTGGTTTACATAAAAGGCTAAATAGTTCAAGACATCGTGTTTACTAATTAGTCGAGTACATCCGATAATATTTTATTAAGAAAGGTTCAAAGCTAAAAATTACCTATTTTGATGTAATGATCCCCTAACTCACTATCTCTCTATAAATCTTTGAGTATTATTTCCATTCATGTGAGGGATTGTTATAAATTTATTTTAAAAACATGGTTAATGGATATATTTGATGCCAAATTTAAAGTGGATTCCATTCATTTTTAGGGTTAAAAATTTATTGGAAATAATTCTCCAAGAAAATTACTTTAACATAAAATATTAACATTATTAAAATAAATTATTGGTAAATAAAAAATTGGTTTAAAAGAATCCTTAATTGACATATTTTGTGAAATCCGAGACTCTCTATCAGATATTGAAAGAATACAATATTTTCCTACAACTTATATATATTATGAAAAATTGAGAATTCAAAATGGGCTGATAGGATACCAAAAGTTATTAGAGGGGAGAGGACCTAAACAAACTTGACTTTGTACTTGAGCCATGCTCACACTCGTTTGGCTTAGCTAGGCACGGGCACATGTCTCTGACCTCAGGTCCTGGGTCCTAGATTTGAGTTAAACTTGTCTCTAGGTTTGAATTTGCTATAAAATAATATTTTAACACAAAAAATAATTTTTTTGCTAGTTTATTTTGTTTATCCAGTCTATGAATGAACAATGTAAATAGTTACCTTTTACTTGAACAAGTTTATTTTTTAAGTAAAAAGTTTGGTTTTAAGGACAAAAATTGTCATGTATTTTTTTATTTGATTATGATTAGTAATTAAGAAAAATGATGAGAATTAATTCTAGTAATTACTAAAAATAATTTTGCTTAAGTTTTTATTTTATTCCAAAAATTAGTATAAAAAGAGGTTGAATGAGAGATATTTTGCATACATTGTAGCAACTCATTATTCTTTTCTTCTATGTTATTATGACATCTTTTTTGCCTCAATATCTGCTTATTTCTTTCTTATTTTCGGATATGTTCTAGGGATTAGATTATTGTCCTTTAGAGATAGCTTTTAAGTCAATTTTTTTTTTTTTAAAGTTTGTATGCATACTGCTTTGTTTTAAAAAAAAAAGATAACTTTTATTCTACTTGCCTAAATTTTATTTAGTGATTATATCAATATAGTTCTCTCACATAGTTGAACAAAATTAAACCTAAACAATTTTAATTGATCTACTTCTCTTCATTTGATCTAAGTAATTATAGAAAAATCCATTTTATTAGCACAACACATTACATTTCAGGGAACGTTAGTGTACGCCTCATGAAACACTACAAGCCATACCAAGCACACGTAAATTCTTAATTTTTAGCTCATAATGCCCCCTCACTCTTAAGTTCGGAAGGGTAAAAAGGAAAGACGGCATCCACGAAGTGCCATACTTCAACCATGACAAAAACACAAAACTTTCGCATTATAGCTTGTTCAAGAGGCAGCTGATCTATGTGTGATGCCCCACGGAATCCTTGAGGTGCGATGGACTAATCTCTAAAAATGCGTTTGCGAATTCGGGGTCGTTGATATGACAAGGATACACCTTTACCTGTAATCATTAAAACTTGCAATTTATCAGAAAATTCCATTTCAAAGAATCCATGAGCAGTTAATTAGATGATTAATGCGTGGTTGATTATGTACTAGACTTAAGAACAGACAGGAGGTTGGAAAACTACGATACAAGATTTTACGAGGAATACTGTTACCTGCCGATCGTCTTTAGTCTGTACAAGCCTCTGAAATTCATTTATTAGTGTAGAAGTAGCCTCTGGATCATAACATGGCTTCCCAGGTGCATCATAAGCCCAGACACCCTTTTGTGGCAGGCAAACACGGAACTTTGATGATGGTGACCTGTTGAGTTTATCAGCTATAAATTCAGCAAACTTCTTATTCTCATCCACTGTGGTCCGGACGATTGAATTCTGAAAGCGACAAAATATGAGGAAATTACATCGGTGCTTCGCACAGAACGGGGGCAAAGACTTTAAGCGAGTTTACTGGGGAGTAATAACCTGTGCATTGTGGATATGAATCTTTCTATGCTGGAATCTCGAAGGTATGGTATCCTTAGTTCCGAAGGACACCATGTCCAAGGCTCCTACAGTCAATACAAAAGGAATGTTCTTCTCTATGATAGCATCAAAGCGGGAACTATCGCAGGGCATAATGCCTCCAACCAAAAAATCTGCAACCTCTGTCGTGGTAATATCCAGCACACCCTGAGAAAAACCAGAAGGTGAAAAATCGAGGATGAAACACTTCAGTTCTGCTTACAAGGATTCTATGTGGCCTTCGATCCTTCCAAACTCTTATTTAGCCTTTCAAGATTAGGAAATGCAGTATCTCAAGTAGAACTTGCAACGCAACATTGAACGCAAATGAATTATAAAGTAATATACCTGAATAAGACCCTCCCTAACTAGATTCTCCATTGCCCTGCCTCCTACCCCAGTTGCATGGAAAACCATGGTCTCATAGCCTTCTTTTGCCAATCTTTCTTTGACAGCATTTACACATGGAGTTGTAACTCCAAACATGGTTAAACCAACAGTAAACTTCTCATTATTGCTACAATCTTGTCTACAAATTGCAAGCCTTCCAACCACCATTCCGGAAAAAGCAGCTCCAGCATTTGATAACACAACCCTACTAACACCATTGATCCCACATATATCTACTATAGATGGAAACAGTATCATATCTGAGGTTCCAATGTAAGATTCAGTTCGACCACTAGCAACAGTAGATACAATGACCTTAGGCATTCCAAGTGGAAGGGACCTGAAAGCAGATGATATCAGAGATGTGCCTCCAGTGCCTCCAAGGCCAATTGCTCCAGCAAGGACCTGATCCTCCTGAGCTTTCTTCAAGAAATATTCAAGTGCTTTACTCATTGTTGCAACAGCTTTGCCTCTTTCATCTGTAAGAATCCTTGGGGATTTCTCAATGGATCCAAAATAGCAAGCTAGAACATCCTTTCTTGGCACAAAGATAAAATCTGCTAAATCCTTGGTCTCCTTCTCACCACAACTGACATCAACAACCACTACTTCTACCTGTCATTTTCATAAAAAAATCTGATCATATACAAGGGCAGCTCCAAATTGAACTACAACTTGAAAACATACAAGGTAACTTGTTAAAGTTTTCTTTATGGAAATTACTAATTGGAGCAGCTATGTAGACTACATGACCTTGCAGTTCCAATTTAGAAGATAAAATTAATGATTCTGTCAAAGTTGTTCCATGATTCTCATCGAGAGAAATTGAGTACATTTTAAAAAGAAAAAAAAAAGATTCAAATTCTTTGAAAAGACAACATGAAGGATAAACTAACAGTTTATATTGATGGCACTATAAAAATCTACATAGTGAGAGTGGATGCTATTGACTTCAACTTTAGAATCCATTTGTTATGACCTCTGCATGACTTCGAGAACAGTTTAACAGTAGAATGTACATTTCTAGTTTCAAATTATATAAACTCACAAAATTATTCGAATTTTCATGCAAAGAAGGTACCTTGAAGGAAGAGATGGCAGTGAAGGAGTTAATATTGGACCGGACACACTCAGAAAGGAACTTGAGCTCATCAAGCTTTGTATCAGCCGTTCCAATGCAGAAAACTCTTGGAGTTTTACATAAATTATCCATGTTTTTGGTCCAATCTTTGCAGAGTGGTTCTGGTTTTAGTAACCTGATGTTGTGAGTTGAAAGGTTGGTTCTGATTCTAGTTCATGACACTGCGGGGAGTGTTATATTTAACAACTCGTGGCTGGCAGCCTGATGCTCCTCAACCATCCGTAGCGGAAATCACTTCACTGTTTAATCGTTGACGTTCCAGAACAATGTTCATAGGAAGTCACTTCACTGTTTTATCGTTGATATTTTAGAACAACGTATGGAAAAAGACAATCTGAGTAGAGTATTTGATGTTTAAGAAGGATTTAGTATACTATTTTAACAACCTTTTTTTTGTCCTTTCTTTTAACATAGGATATTCTGGGATCAACATCCATTGAATAAGAAATTCTTACTACTCGGCCAAGCCTACACATGTTTGAAGAGTTTTCTGCATTGGACGGCTGATTTAAAGAATTCGATCAAAAATTGTAAGAAATAATACTATTTAAATGGCTGTTGTTGTTGCATCACGTCGTGTATACTTCTCTAAATTGAAATAGACAAAGAATTCGATTAAAGAATCGAAGAAATAATAAGGTTTGCATGTTGGCTTCTAGCAGTGACAGCAAATATTTCTCAATGAATTCAAATAAACCTTGTGTATAATTTTATCAAATAAAATGGAAGTTATGAGTTTTCAACTCAACCGCTTGATTAACAAAGTTTTCATATCATGTAAAAGAGTTATTTCAATTCAAAAACATAAACTTTTAAGTAAGTAATCAAAATATAATTTATATTATTTTTTACAATAACGAATCCAATGCATGACAATTTGCGCCCCACAGAACCCAGTTGATTCCACCTGCTTTAAGAAGTAATCCGTTCGGCGAAAAGGATCTGTTCCACATACTCCTGCAAGAACCGGTACCTGCTTGACAACCTATATCCCTTCAGTTAGCTTTAGAGCTGGCAATATTCCAATAACCTCGAACAAGAACAAAATCATAAAAACAGTGCATAGCAACTTAGATGACTGCTAAAACAGGGGACAATTTACAAAGAAAACAGGAGTAGCTCCACTTTCAGTGCAGAGAGGTCAGATTTATTAAATGCTCTGCAGTCCACCTTAATTTGTAAAGACAGATATAGTAGTAACTTCAATGGCCAGACGTCTAGTACGTAAAACTGGAGATTCTCTATATAGACTTAATCTCTTGTATGTTTCTGCTCATTCTCACACCATTTATAAACAGAAAATCCAGGTTCGTTGATATAAGATACGTGAAATAACGCAGAGATTGTTTGTCCCCATGACACCTAAAATTTTTCTTCCCAAGTGCCTTTTCCTACCAAGTTTCAAAATGAGTTCGCACTAGGTAGCCACTGACTGTTCTCTATACAAACAATGGTAGTCAACAAAGGGAGCACCCAGGGGCACGACTAAGAGAGGCGGGGGGGAGCCATGGCCCCTCAAAGTTCAAAATAATCCTTGAAGATTAATATTTATTTCATAGAAGTTGTACATTTCCCCCCTGTAAAATGGCTTCTCGTAGCTAAACAAAAAAAAAAGTTGGAATTTAGCCTATCCCAATATCTATTACTGTTCTATATATATTTTATTTATAAATAATTTTTGTATCTCAATATGATTTCCGTCTTCCCCAACCTCAAATTTCTAGCTACTCTTTGGCAGCACCTCTAATAATTCAGGAAAGCGAAACAAAAATTTGGTTTCACCTCTTTTTAAGAAAAAATTGGAAGCAAAACAAAAACCACTTATTGTAGTTTTGAAAGATAATGGTAGATGGCAATGTAAAAGCGACTGATGGATGCAGCTGATGACTGTCGGTCAATGTTTGATGGCTGCCTTATTTCTTGACCTTTTAGATTGAGTTTACTACGACAAATTCTCTCTTTAAACTCAATCGATAGATGTCATTCCTAGTATGAACTTTAATTTGATAAATGCCTCTCCTTTTAATGGCTTTGTAAAGATATATGTAATTTGATCATTTGTTTCGCAAGATATCAGTTCAAATTCTTTGTTCTTCATATGCTCTCGGATAAAATAATGACGTGTATTGATGTGTTTACTTCTTTCATGATATACTAGGTTCTTTGCTAATACAATCGCCGATTGATTCAATATAAATCTATGTAGAATTTTCTTGAGGAAACCCCAAATGCTTAAGCTTATTTCTTAACCATATTAAATGAAATATAGTCAAGTTGGCAGCAACATACTCGGCTTCATAGCTTGATAACGATATTATCAATTGCTTCTTTGATGACCATATGAAAGATGCATCTCCCATAATTAAAAAGACAACTCCTACTGTGCTTTTCCTTTCATATAGGTCTCTTCCCTTATCACCTATCTGAATATCCAACAAGATTGAAGTTTTTACTTGAAGTATAGAATATACCTTCATTCATTGTTTATTTGATGTAGCGGAGAATTCTCTTGGCTGTATTCAAGTGCGACTGATCTAGTGTCTCCATATATATGTTGATGAGTGCTACTCCATAAAGTATATCTGGTCTAATACATGTTAAGTATCACAAGCTTCCCACTAAGTTTTTAAAGTAGGTTGGATCAATATTTCCTACTTTACTCTTCTCAATTTCACTTCATTTTCAACTAGAGTTTATACCAGATTGTAAATTTTCATCTTGAACTTTTCAAGAATATCTTTGGCATAACCGTTTTGGGATACAAAAATCCCCTTTTTTTTTTTGTATCACTTCTAATCCAAAAAATATGTCATTAGACCAATGTCTATAATCTCAAACTCTTGCACCATACTTTTCTTAAAATCCTTAAACATAGTAGGATTGTTGCCAGTGAAAATTAGATCATCAACATATAAGCGTGTAAATAGTGTGCTTCCTCATCTTCTTTCTCTACATACACTTTATATTCATATGGGTATTTTTCAATACATTTTAATTGTCTATGTTATGCAAAGGGCGAAGCCATAATGTTTTAAATGAGGGGGCAAATTACTAATAAATACTTGATATTATGTATTATATAGACATGCGTTATATAAAGAAATCAATTTGAAACATATATACTAACTCATATTAAATGAAATTAATTTAAGAATACTTTTAAAATGAAAAAAAATTACATTATAATTATTCTCTTCAAGTTTTTATATTTTGAAACCGCTTTATAATGACTTCATTATCAATCTCATCAAAGATATTTTTCTCAAAATAGCCTAAACCATATATAAAAAAGGTTGCCAGAACAAAGATTTTGTAGTGATTTTAATAGAATGCATATAAAAAAAATAATCCAAAAATGGATGATTTTCCACGAAACATGCATTTGTTTTATTTGAACGTGAAGACACAAAGTATTCTTTTTCTCTTTTTTATTTCCCATATTTTTCTGTAACTCCCCTTCCATTTATGGGACTTTTCAACTCTTAATTTATGTTTCTGCACATAAACATGCTTATAAAAAGTTAAGGGGGCAATTGCCCCTTTATGCCCCAGTGTGGCTTTGCCCCTGATGTTATGCAACTAGTGAGATTATTAGTTTGATTGTCTCTAGTTGGGCTACAAGAGCAAATACTTCTCTATAGTCAATGCCTTCTCTCTAATTGTAGCCTTTTGCCACTAATCTTGTTTTGTATCTTTGTACTTCACCCTTTGTATTCTTGTTTGTCTTATAGACCTATTTGACACCAAATGCTTTCTTGCTTTTTGGTAGATTAGTCAGCTTCCAAGTATCATTCTTCTAAATGACATGTATTTCTTCATCCATTACTTTTATCAATTTCTCTTATGTGAAAAATTCATTGAAGCTAAGTAGGTCACTATCTGCAAAGAAATAAAATAGAGTTGTATCTTTTATGACTTAAGTGACATCATACAAATCTTCTATATTTCTTATCCTTCTTGGTTTTTTTGATGAGAATGCTGATAACGGTAATGATGAAGATCCTGATGTTGGTGTGTTTCTCCTGTTAAATATATGGAATTTATGTACCGGAGTTTGTGGCTCTTCTATTTATACTATTGGACCTTCTGTAAGTGCTACTGGTACTTCCACTTCATCTTTAAGGATTAGATCATTACTGATACATTTGACTTCTTCTTAATCCTTATTCCATTGCCAAGTTTTATATTCTTCAAAGATAACATCTTTACTTATAATCACCTTCTTTGTGATGAGATTATACAGTTCGTATCCCATCCTTCTATCACCATATCCAAAAAAGATGCATTTCTCATTTTTATCATCAAGTTTAGTCCTTCTTGTATCTGAGATCTTTGTATAGGTCACACTACCAAAAACTCAAAGATGGGTAACATTTGGTTTGTGACCATTCCATGCTTCTTTAGAAGTGATAGCTAGCAGACTTTTGGTTGGGCAGCAATTCGGTAGATACACTGCACATGACATCGCTTCGGCCCAGTATTGTTTGGGCAACTTATTTTCTTTAAGTAGACTTTTTGCCATATCAAGAATAGTTCGATTCTTTCTCTTAGCCACACCATTCAGATATGGTATATATGATGGTGTTGTTTGATGCCTAATGCCTTGTTGTTTACAAAAGGCTTCAAAGTAATTTGATGTATATTCTCCACTTTGATCAGATCTTAGAGTTCTAATGTTATAGTCACTTTGCTTTTTAATAGTTGTTACAAACTCTTTCAAACAATTAAATGCTTCTAACTTCCTCTTCATAAAATATACTTGTGTCTTTCTGCTATAATCATCAATGAAAGTAAGGAAATGCCTATTATATCCAGTTGACATTGGCTTTATGGACCACACATGTTAGTGTGCACTAACTCTAGTTGACCTAAAACTAGCTTTGAGGTGCTTGTTGAGGATATAACTCTTATAGACTTTATTTGAATGATCAATATAGGGCATACCTTTGACCATCTTTTTCCTTGCTAGCATTTTAAGACTTATAAAATTCAGATGTCCAAGCCTTAGGTGATAGGGCCACTTTTTATTATTGGTGATGACACTCAAACACTTTGTTGTATCATATTGGATGTTTAGAGGAAACATCTTATTCTTAGACGTCTTCATATATGCAATTAATCTCTTATTGTAATCCTTGATTGTAAGATGACAATCCTTCATGAAAAGAGTATAACATTTCTCTAAAAGTTGGCATACACTCAACATGTTGTGCTTTATGGCTGGAATATAATAAATATTTGTGATGTAGCTATAATCTCCACTCTTCAACCTGATTGGGATGTTGGTTTTGCCTTTTACTGGAACTTTTAAGGTATCTCCAAAAATGACTTGTCCTTATGCAGTCTCATCTATATCAACAAACAAATCCTATTGTCCATACTTATAATTTCTAGCTCTAGAATCTAGATACCAAACATTCTCTTGATTCTCACCTAGTCCTTGTTGGACAAATAAAGCAGCTTGATCTTCTTATAGTGGTATCTTCCTTTACATAGTTGGCTTGTTTATTTACCATTGATGGAGCTTTCTTTCGATATTTAATGTTATAATGCCCAAACTGATTACAATTATAACACTGGATATTCCTTTTGTCTTGGTTATTGTAAACTCCTCATCTTCCTCTAGGAGCAAATGTTTATTTTCCTCTTCCTCCTCTAGTATTTTTTTTTCTAACACCTCTGCCTCTGAATGCTAAATTCCAAGATCCTTTTCCTTGAAATCATTGAAATCTTCCTTATCCTTGTTGACCACTTCCTTAAGTGGTATATCCACTTGTTGAAGTCCTCCTTGTTCATATATGCCTTCTTTAAGGGACAATTTTGATTGCAAGGCATGCTTTATTACTTTATCTCCATTTCTTTTCACAATCTTTTGTTCAAGAGTTTGTAAAGAACCTATAAGCTCATCCACTATCAACTTGTCCATTTCTTTGGACTCTTCAATAATGACAACAACATAATCAAATCTTGGATATAGAGATCTCAAGATTTTCTCAGTAATCTGAGCATCTGTGAGGGCTTCTCCATTTCTTTTTATTTGATTAACTATCATCATAATTCTTGTGTGATAATAAAAAATAGATTCTAAGGACTTTATTTGCAATGATTTAAATTCACCTCACAAAAATTAAAGATGTGTTTTCTTGATTCTATCAGCACCTTTATATTTTTGTTAGAGAGCCTCCCATATTTCTTTTAAGGTTTCTATAGAAGCGATGATCTCAAATGTGGCTTCATTGAGACTTTGATAAATAATGGTCTTGGCTTTGTTGTCTTTTTTTCTTCTATTGGCTTTGAGGACTTGTTTATGTGACTCTTGTAGAGAATTTTCTGCTTTTTTAGAATCTGGTTCATCATTACCATATTCCATGATCTCTATGCACTATTGTGAGCTAAGAAATGCCTTCAGTTTGATACATCAATTATCATAATTGTCTTCGGTCAGCTTCAAAATGAGTGTTTGTGTATTTGCTTGTAGTTATTTTATTCTTTGAATGACTATATCACATTCTAGGAGTTGAATTTGACAAAACAAACATTGCAGATGGATCTAGAATGGTCAAAATAGTAGGGAATCAATTTGACTTGGTTGAAAATGAGTCAAAAATAGGCTGAACCGATCAAAAAACTGATTCTGAACGTTAGTCGGTTAGCTGGGGTTAAACTATGAATATTCTTTAGCCGACAGCTTGAAGGCTTGGCGCGGATCACGACTTGAATAAATGGCTTGGAGGCTCAGCTGATGGCTCGACTTAGGTAGTTGGCTTGGCTCAATATATGGTGTATGTGCACATCAGTTGTCTTCTTCCTCTTGGGCGCGTGGGCTGCGTAGCTTTAGGCGGGCCGTGTGGTTCACCCTTTGATCCGATGAGGCTAGTTTTTGCACCGTGCAGTTTGTATTGAAAACCCTACACTATGGAATGATCAAAATATGTTTTTGATAATTTTGAAAATTCAGATGAATCTCAAAAACTCCTTAGTTTTTAACGAACAAAGCTCTGATATCAATTGTTGGTGGGAAAAACCATTAGTAATGGTTTTGGAACACTCAGGAGAGATAAAACAATATGTTTTATTTCATAAACAATAAGCTTGCATAAATTGCAAACTCTCAAACTCTTATTCTTTTTTTTTTCCCTAGTGTTTCTCTTTTTTATTCTTCACATTTAATAATATAAACTTAATTGCTTATTTATACATAAAATAAAAGCATCAAAAATCAAAATTTTATATGTGAAAGATAATATTAGGTGGCAGTGTGAAAGCATATGGTGGTTGCGATTATTAAAAATCAAAATTATATATATAAAAAATAATGATGGTAGGCAGTGTGAAAGTAAACTTAGGGACTGCCAGTCAATAAGTTTACTAGAACAAATTGGTTATGTCAATTACTATAGCAGTTTGCATCAGCAAAAAGCAATAAACCAGCTAAAGAACCCCTTCCAGCCATGCGAAAGCGCCCAGAGTTGTCCACCACTATTAAATCAACGCCGCCAGCTTCTTCAAACTTCGTTGATATGCCAGTCCCTGCACCAGCTCCAATTATCGGCAATCCTTTACCTATTTGATCGTTTAGATGCTGCAATATTGCCCGAGTCTTTTGCAAAGTCTCTGCCACAGTATTAGTTGGTAACTGGTTAGATTTTTATACAAAATTTCCATTATTCATAACCTAAATGCATTTGTTAGATTCCATAACCATGTTTATTGCAGTTTTTTTGAGTCACGAGATGAACTTAACGGTTGCAAACTTGCAATTGATACTTTCCAGACAATTCAATAATACATTGTTGAGACTAGTCCTTGCATTTTGGAATATTTTTATAATGGAGAAATGTTTTTGACTATACCTGGTCTTGACCATCTGGGTAGTTGCTTGGGCTATAATAAACAGTCTCATGGCTTGACGGATTCAGAGTGAAAACGTCATGAAGGTCTAGACTGGGTTCAGAAACAGGATTTCGGAGATGAGTGGAATCCTTAAAACAGTTAAAACAGTTTTTTCAACTATTCACTAATAACTACTTTGTTTGTATATTTCAATTGACACTCAGTTTTTTTTATCAAAAGATATCAACATTGAATTAATAATAATAATAATAATAATAATAATAATAATAATAAAAAGAATTCTTCAATATCTTGGACTTATCTCATACAAAGATGAGAGAATATACTCTCTAAGGATTCATCCTTTGTATAATATATGAATACGATTGTCTTTGCTCGCTAGCATTTATGGAAGAACATGCTTAGTTTTTACTTGTTATTTTGAATGCATCCCCTTGTCTAGATGAAGGATAAAATGAAAAACCATTAGATACGTGGAACTCTCACATATTGATTGTCCAATTGGATGAATCATAATTTTTATTTTTATTTTATTTTTTTTATGAAATAGCATTACGTACTTCTTCTTCAACAAATGATCTTTCATGTCATGAAATGAGATAATGAAATCTTTGATTGTACTCACTTAACTAATTATTTATTTTTTTAAGAGAAAATTACCCTATCATTTAAATTGTACTTGTTATCAAGTTTTGAAAAATTATTATTTATATCCTAAACTTTACACACAAGTAAACACTTAATATTCTGATAAAAAAAAATCAGCAATAAATATTTGATTATTTACTGTATTTCCATTATATTTTATTTAATGATAAAAATTGTTTTAAACTGAAAAGTTTCAATGTAGAGTTTGTGTGAAGCTACCTTAGTTCCGTGAACTAGGTGCAATGTATATATATAAATATGTTGCGGAGACTCGCAATCGCTTACAAGTAGAGTTTAACTCTAATACAACGTTATCAATCTACAGCCTTATCATAATCCTTATCTCATAAGAATTCAAATTCAACTGTATATACATGGACACTTGCTTACATGCCCCCTCAAGATGGACGGGGATTAATGAGTCCAATCTTGTCTTTGAGCAGCCAGAACTGTGAGCGAGATAATGATTTTGTCAGCGCATCAGCTAATTGATCTTGTGAAGACACATGAGACACTCGTAGATTACCCGATTGAACTCTTTGACGAATGAAGTGAAAATCAATAGCAACGTGTTTCATTCTTGAATGAAACACATGATTTGAACTCAGCTGGGTGGCACCAATATTGTCACAATAGATTACTGGAGCATGATTTACTGGAAAATATAGCTCAGTCAGGAGAGAACAGATCCAGCTGATTTCTGCTGCTGTGTCAGCTACTGCTCGGTATTCAGCTTCAGTGGATGAGCGGGCGGTGGTGTGTTGCTTCTTGGACGACCAGGAGATGAGATTCCGACCAAGATAGATAATGTAGGCACTAGTGGATGATAAGTCTTCCTTGTTTCCCCCCCAGTCTGCATCAGAGAAGGCATGGACTGAAGAGGGGGAATGACGATGGAGAAGCAGACAGTCTTGTACAGTTCCCTGCAAATAGCGTAGGACACGTTTCACCATTTGCTAATGAATATCTGTTGGCTTATGCATGAATTGTGAAAGTTTGTTAACAGCGAAACAAATGTCTGGCCGAGTGAGAGATAGGTACTGAAGACTCCCAAGTGTTGCACGGTAAGTGGTTGGATCTGCCATAGGAACACCCATGTTTAATTGCAAGTGACAGCCAGGAGGTAGAGGAGTAGGTGTGGGTTTAGCATTAGCCATATTGTTGCGCTGAAGAAGGTCCAGAATATATCTTTTCTGGGATAGGAGTAGACCACCACCGGAATGAGTCTGAACTTCAATGCCTAAGAAGTGAGTTAGGGAACCCAAATCTTTTAATGAAAACCGAGCCGCTAAACACTGAATGAACTGGTTAACAACCTGCATTATCTCCAATAACAATGATGTCGTCAACATACACCAACATATAGATAATAGATGAGCCATGTTTGTAGATGAAGAGGGATGTGTCCGCTAGGGAGTTGGAAAAACTAGATGTAGTTAGAAAACCCTTTAACTCTTCATACCATGCACGAGGCGCCTGCTTTAGCCCATAAATAGCTTTTCGAAGCTTGCAAACAAAGCCAGGTTTGTCCTGATCAAGGAATCCTAGAGGTTGAGCCATGTAGACATCTTCAGTAAGGGTGCCTTGAAGAAAGGCGTTGTTAATGTCTAGTTGGCGAAGCTGCCAACCATTGCTAACAGCAATGCTCAAAACAAGTCGGATTGTAGTAGGTTTAACCACGAGACTAAAAGTCTCATGATAGTCAAGGCCTGGTCGTTGATTGAACCCCTTCGCCACGAGCCTGGCCTTGTAGCGAGCCACAGTGCCATCATAGTGTCTTTTGATCCTGAAAATCCATTTACATCCAACAACATTAGAAGCACAAGCAAGAGGGACCAAGGTCCAAGTTCCATTACTGATTAAGGCATTATATTCCTCAACCATGGCGAGCGCCAACTGGGGTCACGAGTTGCTTGGGCAAGGGTGGTGGGTTCTGTTATGTCACTGTTGAGTTGGGTGGTGAAGGTGAGTTTTTGGATGGGTTTGCGAATGTTGTTTTTGGACCGGGTAGTCATAGAATGACATGGTAGTGTATCGGTTTGTGAGGGTATTGGCAGTGCAGGACTGGATGTTGGTTGGGAAGGTATAGTAGGCGATGAAGTAGGCAGGGAAGACATGGTTGACTGTGATGCTGACACGGATGGTGGAGGAAGGATAATTGGCAGGGGAAATGTTGCACTGATAGTGCTGATATCAGGTTCAGCCGCGGAAGAGTGTGTAGAAGGCGCTGGAATGGATTTTGGAACTGAGAGTTCAGGAGGAATCCACATATCTATGGCAGTAGATTCCAATTGAATTTCTGCATGATGTAAAGAATGATATGGAAAAATATGTTCATGAAAGGAGACATGCCGAGACACAATAATTTTGGAGGATTTGGGTTCAAAACACAAATAAGCACTTTGCGACAAAGAATAACCAAGGAAAATGCATGGTTTGGACCGAGGGTTCTAACTTGTGTGCATTGTAAGGGCGAAGCCAGGGATAACATAAGCATCCAAAAACTCGAAGTTTTTCATAATGTGGTGAACGTTGAAAAATCATGTCATAAGGGGAATGATTTTTTAACGTGGGAGTGGGCATGCGATTAATGAGATAAACTGCAGTAGCAAAGGCATATGACCAAAACAGACGTGGTAATGATGCATGAGTTAAAAGCGCTAGACCTGTTTCGACAATATATCTATGACGTCGTTCAGCAAAACCATTGTGTTCAGGAGTGTGTGGGGGTGTTGTCAGATGAGAGATGCCATGTGTAGCAAAGAATTCTGTCAACGCAATGTATTCACCCCCATTGTCAGAATAGAGAGTCATAATTTTTTTCTTGAAATAATTTTCCACAATGGCTTTAAAGCGGATGAAGGTTGGTTTGACCTCAGATTTTTTTCGTAGTGGATAAAACCATATATATTTAGTGAAGTGATCCACAAAAATAACATAATATTTAAATCCATCGATAGACAAGAGAGGAGAGGTCCAGACATCAGAGAATATTAATTCAAGAGGATTATGAGACAGTAAACTGGAGACAGAAAATGATAACTTGTGACTTTTATTACAGTGACAGGCATTGCAAACAAAGTCTTTAGAAATTGAAGATGAATGTAAATTGTGCTTTGACAAAATAGTATTTAAAACAGAAAATGCAGGATGTCCTAATCGAAGATGCCAGTTTATTGGAGCGAGTTTGACACTCGGAAAAGCATGAGGAGCGACAACACACGACCATTCGTACACACCTTCGTTGGTTTTACCCTTTGCGCGAATTTCCCCAGTCAATAGATCCTTCACAAGAAAACACCAAGGTAAGAACTCAATAGAGACATTATTATCAACACAAAATTGATATATAGATATTAAATTCCGTTTAATGTCAGGAACACAAAGGATATTGTTAAGATTGAATGAGTGAGTGGATGAGTAAAGTTCATTGGACCCCAGGTGCGTGATTGTCAAACCTTTACCATCCCCTATCATAACATCATCAATGCCGGTGTAAGGGAGATGTTGAGCCAGGTTTTGAAGATCGGATGTAATATGGTGGGATGCCCCACTGTCCAGCATCCACGGTGATGTAAGTGGAGGAGTAGAGGTTGCTAGGTTTGCTTGTGGTTGCCATAGAGTGGTGTTGTTATGTTGACTGGTGGTAAGAGGGACAAGTCTGAAGGAAGGACATTTTTTTGCCGTGTGACCCTGAATGCCACAGATTTGGCAATAACCAAGGTATGGCCTTGGTGGTGGGCGACTGCTGTTGTTTGCTGTATAAGACTGAGTTGGACCTGAATGGCCTGGTTGTGGATAGGAACGCCAGTTTCCACCAGCACTAAAGTTGTTGGGTAGATTGCGATTGACATTATGGAAGGGAGAGCGCCTACTTGTGCGACCCGACTTGGTGTGCGGTAGGTGGAAAAAAGAGTGACAGCTTTTGGAGTTGCTCAGGGGAGGCTTCAAACATCAAGAGCTTTTCATGAAGCTCATCAAAACTAATGGCATTCTCCCTGGCTTGCACCACCCTTACTAGCTCTCGGTATTCATCACCAAGTTCTTCGAGAATTTTATCTGTCAAGTCTTCATTGTCAATTGGTGCCCCTAGCACTGCAAGTTCATCAGCTTTGGCTTTGACGGATTGCAAAAAATCTGTAATACTGAGAGTTCCTTTGGTTAGCAATCTAAGTTGTGATTTTACTTGTTTGATTCTGCCTCTGGATGGAGCAGCATATGTGGCAGCAAGAATGTTCCATGCTTCACGAGAAGTTTTTGCTCTAGTAATAAATGGGATAATTATGGGTGTAATGGATCCGATGATTGCATCGAGAATAAGCTGGTCTTGACGTATCCAGATGATATAGTCTGGATTCAAGTGTTCAAGTGTAATGTTGTTGGTGGTAGTGGTAAGCTGCTGTGTTGGGCATGGCTTGGTGCCATCTATGTAACCTTGCAAATCATAGCCAATAAAAAGTGTTTGAAACGTAAACGCCATGATGACAGGTAATTGTTGCTTGTTTAGTTTTAGAGGAGCTTGTCTTTGAACATTGATAGTCACAAGATTTGTGGTTAAGGAATCACCCATTGTGATTCAACAAGAACAGAGAAAAAAAAATAGAGAGAGAGATCAGTAAGAGAGCTCTGATACCATGAAAAGTTTCAATGTAGAGTTTGTGTGAAGCTACCTTAGTTCCGTGAACTAGGTGCAATGTATATATATAAATATGTTGCAGAGACTCTGCAATCAGTTACAAGTAGAGTTTAACTCTAATACAACGTTATCAATCTACAGTCTTATCATAATCCTTATCTCATAAGAATTCAAATTCAACTGTATATACATGGACACTTGCTTACATAAACTAAATATTACAACTTTATCATCATATTAAAAAACAAAATTAACCACCACCCTCATCCTTTTCTCATAGCCAGAAATTGGATGCCTATCTTATCCACTTGCAAGAAAACACCAACCAACTAACCCAGAAACATACACATATGCAAGATTCTAAGATGAGTCTGGAACGATTTGATCTCATATCTTGGTTAAATTCTTTGAGTAAGTTAGATGGCCATCACTTAAGAGTAATCGGCTTGAGCAACCTCTTTCACATGATTGCTTTAACATAAACACTCTTTAATGTTGGGTTGCTGAAAAAACAGTCACTTGTGCATTAAACATTACAATCTCATAATTAACATGTCCCAAGGTCTCAATCTTTGAGCAAGCAATTAGTAAAAGATTGAGATCCAATGTTGAGATACCGACATAACTTAAAGAAATAGATTCTAAACAAGGGAATTTCTAAAAATTGGGTTTCAGCTTTCATCTAATACATTTTAACAAGCCTTGTGCATGAGCCAAGCAATAATTATTAAAGCAAAGAACTCATCTACATCATCCATCAAAATTGACAAGTTTTGTAACATAGTAGTTTGAAATATTATTTGAGTTATTGGTATCTCTAGCCGACTAGTTTGAGATCATGATAAACATTTCAATAATTGGAATTGAATGAAAGAGTGAATGCGTTAGCGACAAGCTTCTCACCACTGCCAACTTGTTCCAGAGGCTATCAACATGTCCCAAGCACCTCCTAGCCGTGACAAAATATTCCCAATAACTTCAACTCGAAGATATTACATTACTTGAAAAACAAATCCCTAGAGTTTCAAATCCATATTTGTTAATAAACACCAACCAACTAACCCAAAAGAATACCCATACGAAAAAAAAACCTTGATATTCTCCTTTAATCCATATTTGTTAATAAAACGCCCTATGAAAATTATTGGGTCAAGCATCTTCTATTTAAAGATTAAATATTGATCCGATAACTTCATATTCTCAAAAAATTTTATGTTTGATTTGATGATTCATGTTTAGAAAGAGAAAGAAAATGGTGTGTAAAAGACAAATAAATGTCTCTTAAAAAGAGAGAAGATATGTGTTGTTTGATTGATTTTTTAATTTAATATATATGAGGGTAAATTGATTATTTTATTGGATTTAAAAAAAAACTAACATAGGATGTAAATTATAACTTTTCAAAACTTAGTAGGCAAGCGTAATTTTGACTAAACTATAGGATTCTAGGGGTTATTTGTTTTAATGGTAACAATAATTTGCATATTAATCCATATTTAATTTTTTATTCGAACAATCTTAAAGACACTTCCCTCGTATCGACCTAATATATTTAAATTTTTTTTAATAAACTTCTCTTAATAACAAGTGCAAGATTTGAATCAAATAAATTAAAAAATAAAACATAATATACTATCTTAATTATAAGGTAAATCTCTTAAAGTTATGTGGATTAAAATTGATGGGAAAAAAAAAAGACAACTTGGTTGTCCATTAAGACAACCCTCTTCGCTAACAGGCCTAGGTCCAAGCAAATAACCTACCCATTAAGCTTTAGAGGTCCACAATAAATTGTATTTGGGCATTGACTTAAGTCATAACCATTCTAGAATTGAATCCCAATCTCATGCAAAATTCTCAAAGAACCCAATATTGACACATATAACAATGTAGTGTTATGACCTTTAAAAAGTACAACCATGAAAGCTTACTTCTCCAGCTACACCTTATGGTGCCACAACCTTTTATGTTTACAAACACGTAAATTATTAGTGTGGCGCTTAGCTTTCCCGTCAATGCCTATAACACGTCCATATGTCTCACTAATAGCTTCAATCAATAGTTAACTCACGACAAAGGTAATTATTCTCCGTGATTAAGCTCACATTATATGTCTATAGCTCCACGCCTTACGAGGTAATTTCATATGACCAGGTGTATAAATACTTTAGGTCACTAAGTAACAACACACAAGGCCATATAAGACTGCATATCAAGATAACATATCACTATCTTAACATGCACTCTCCTATATTCTTGTTCTTATTATTATACATTATTGACTTAAGTATTGGAGGGCTATCTATTTTGATAAGGAACTTGTTTTAGTAGGATAACATGAAATGATCAAAGCCCTTGTCCTATAATTTGTTGAGTTAAGTATTGGAGGGTTATCTATCTTGATAGGGATCTTGTTTTAATAGGATAATGTGAAATGATCAAGGCCCAAACATGATGTAACCATATTATTTGATAGTTTCACCCATATTTAACTAGTGTTTAGCCTATGTTATATATATAAAATGCCTTGATATTCTTTGTTTTATGTTTTGAAGGCACCTTTAGATGAAGGATGCAAAAAGGAGTAAATTGGAGATAATTGGCAGATTTGATGTTCATCGATGTTTTGTGCAGAGCGTGAGTTCTAAAAGTCGAAACGAAGTGATTCCAGTGGCATTAGAAAGATAACATCCATACCTTTCTGGAAATCCAAGTGAAGAAAAATAAAATGACAAAGAGCATGGAAATAACATCCTTCAAAGTCAAAACTCGCATTCTGCCAGTGTTGACCTTTGTCCATTCAAAATTCAATATCTGGATCTGTAGATATCCAATTGATGCAAAATCAATTGTTTTGGATTCCTGACTCAATGGTATATAAACGCTCCAAATTTCAGCCAAAAACAATGTCATATGAGGGATATATGAGTTTTCAAAGATGACAACTGAATTCTGCCAGCAATCAGGTTTCGTGAAGAAACGAATCCAAATTACATCCCGAAGCATCAAAACCGACATCCAAGTTATAATTTCAGCAATTTAGCTCCTCAAGTAAATCAATCCAGAAGGTCAAGGAAGGCAGCCACCAACCTCAAACCACCAACCACAAACCAGCTACCAGCCACCAGCCGCCTTCACACTACCACCATCTCTTGATGTTCACACTTGAACTTTGATTTTTCTTACTTATAATTTGTGTATAAATAGGCAGCTAAGTTCATGATATTAAGAGAGCCAAGAGAGAGGGAGAGAGAGTGCAAGTAGAATCAAAGAAAGAAGGGTGGCAGCCATAAGAGAAGAAACACAAACTCTCCCCTCTACAAATCAGAAATCATGTATTCTTTCATCTTTAGGAGTAGTTGTTCAATAGATATGTAAGGCTAAGCTCGTTTTCTTGGTTGCAAGGACACAAACACCTTCAGATTTCAAGAACTGTGAGATTTATTCTTCCATTTATTTTCAGTTTGTATTATGAATGACTATGTTTGTTTTCCTATGCATATTTTCTATGATTGTTTATCTTAATTGCTAGAGCGGACTCTAAGTTATTATTGTGAACAATCTATTGCTAAGTTTGATATCAACACCGGAGTTGTGGTATATAAACTTGTGAAGCAACTAAGCTTGATAATTGTAGCGGAACTACGTTATTAAACTTAGGGAGAACATTCGATCAAAGCAACACAAGTCGATAACTTGGTTGTTAAGATTAATGAATTTATCTAGATCTTAAGGCTGCCATTGGATTAAATCATTAGTGCGGACACTATGATTGTTTGTTGGTTAGGGTTAGTTATACGGCGGATCCGTTAATTAACCAACATTAAGAAAAGATAAAAAATTCAGAATATAAACTGAAGTTTCGTTTCAAGGATCGGTTCCGATTTACGTAGGTGGATGTGTGCTTGCGACCAAGGTTTGTTTTCTTGATATATTTCAGTTTTAATTGATTTTGTTTGCTAGTTTAATTGCTGCCATAGTTTAGATAATCACAAACCAAATCCCCCCAATTACATAACGTACAACATAAAAATCTGACTTGAAACTTCCTCGTGGGATCGACCCCTTGCTTGCTCTATACTATTTTATGTGTTTTAAGCTAGGGTAATTAATTTGTGCGACCGCGACATCGCAACAAAACACCTCATCCCAGAGATAGCCATGGAAAGCCCAATTCCAATTTAAAGTTTTTATGACTTTATTATTGGCGTTGCTTATGAGAACTTAAATAAAAGCTAATTCATTTATATTTTAACCTCACCCAAAAGTTCTTTTCATGATAAATGACTTAGAACACACCAGGATATGAAGGATAATCGACCTCCCTACTATAAGTACATTTGCTCTTCGAAATCTCTAAACTTTCCATTAAATGAATGTTCTCTATGAAGTTGTTTTAACTACATAATAATAGTTTTGCACTCTTTCACTCCCTCAACAAGTGACACAATACCTAGTTCTATTACATACATCACTAAATGCATATAGACATCCCTAGTTCTCTAAAGGAATATAGCAGAATGACATACAAAAAAAATAAAATAAGCATGAGAATACTTATACTCTAACCGTCCAAAGAAATCTCTCCCACTATAAAGGGCGTTCTCAAACTTAATGCTCCAAATGTGAACTCTAATGGTAAGAAACTAGAGCCTCAACAAGTCTTGGTTGCAAGAGTAGCTATCATAATCTCACTTTTGTAATTATAATAAAAAAGACCTCAAAGCGATAATAGACCAATAAAAAAAGCTTCCAGGAAGGAATACCATCCCCTCCAAGTGGAAGATTTTCTAATTTATCATCAAGTAATGTACACTTGTCTCTCTAAGGATTACATATCTACCAATACTAATTTAAATAATTATGATGGGCTTACAAACTCAAGAGAGCATATATAGAACATATGAAATAGCTTGGAACTTGTAACACAAGATAATATTACTATGTGTAAAGTCGTTTCGACAACATTTTACATATCTTTTTAGGTGTGGTACCATAACCTAAAATCTAGCTATATCCTTGAATTTTATGATCTATGTGCTAAACTCATCTCTAATCTCAGTACAAGCATACCAATTAAAAATATTATAACTAAGATCTTTACCATCACACAATGAGAAGATGAGAGAACCAAAACATATCTCTAAAAGTTTAACAAGAAAATGCGTAACATAAAAAATATACTTCAACCTATTAGAACTAAAGCCCTAATTGTTAGAGTCTATAACTATTCTTTGTGGGAATGACTAATACTCTTCTTGACTAAAATCTTCTTAAAGAGAAATAAAAAACAAAAAATCATATTTAAGTAAAAGAAGTGAGAGTCACGAGGCAAGAAACACCCTCGATTCCAATAATATACAATAGAATCTCTTAAATGTCATTGATATCTTAACAATCTTAGGGCTTCCAAAAAGAACATAAAGGGATCCATTCACGATCGACTAACATTTCCAAAGCTAATGATTGCCACGCGTATTGAGGTATTAGCTTCCATAAAGGAAAAGGAATTCATGCAATATCATATTCTAATAAATAGTGGTGTGAAAACAAAAAACTCCTAATATTTTTTTTCATCATGACAACAAGCATGACACCAATAAATGTTAAGCTTTAAAATAAAATATAGAAAGATTAATCACTAGGGGTTACCTTTAATGGTTTATAAGGAAGAAAGTTCAACCCGGATAGCAATAGAAAAAGGTCATCGCATCCTATAATATGTTGCCTAAGATCAGATAGTTTGTTGTGATTGTATCTTCATTTACATAAAAGAATATTTTGAAATTTGTTTAATGATCAATATTATCTCCCCAAATAGTCTCTATACTTTTTTTTTTCTCTCAATGATATTGTTTATCTTCATATCTCTAAATAAAATCTTCAAACAAAATCTATATATCTTTAATAAAATCTCCATATCTTCAAAGAATGATCTCCCTAAACATTCATCATGGCAATTTCTTTGTCGATCCATCGTTGTCATTGACATAATTCTAGCTATGACAAAATTTTTATTTTTATAAAACATTTTCCATGTTATTCCCTACATCTTGATGAGAAGAAATTCATAAGTCTTTCAAATTACATATAATTTTAAAAACTGGTGGAGCAACTGATAGATTAAAAAAAAAAGATAACCAAGCTATTTGTTTAGGCTTAGTCCTTTATAGACAAATCTGTCAGCTAATAGGCCTTGTCCCAAGAAAAAACCGTTGTTTGTTGAGTTTTAAGAACCCACAACCAACCATATTAGGGCCTCGACCCAACCCATAACTATTCAAGGAATTGCAAGCTCACTTATCTATGAAGCCTAGGTTTAACATAAGAAACAATACAATGTTACGACCTCTAAGAAGTTAGTACGACTCTGCAAGCTCACTTCTCTAGCTAAGCCTTGTTAATATAATATTTTAACTTTATATACTAATAAATGCATAAATTGTTAGACTTGCTTGCTAATGGCTGTCACATGCCTACTTATATCGTCAATAGTTTTCACCAATGGTTACATAAGCTGTAAAAGTAATTATTCTCCATGATTATACCCACACAGTATGTCTGTAACCTTATACTCTACAAGGTAATTTCATATGACCTAGGTGTATAAATGCATCAGGCTACTAAGTAACAACACACAGGGCCACATAACAACACAATACACGACCATCAGAATATACACTCTTTTATATTCTTATTGTTGTTATATATTTTTTTTCCTCATAAAATTGACCAACTTAAGCATTTAAAGGGCCTTATCTTGATAAGCAACTTGTTTCTACAAAAGAGCATGAAATGGTTGTTGAAATCTCAAATTCAATTTGAAGTTTTAACGACTTGATTAAAAAAAACTCTATTAATTAATTAATTAATTAATAATGTAATATTATTAGCTATAGTTTATTTTAACATATAGGATTGACTTTGTTAGATAGACAAGATTGACGTAATAATTTCATGATGCATATCAATAACAAATCCTTTTTTGTTATATATTGAGATCTCGTCAAATCTACCTCATATAAAGGAAACTAACCTCTACATTATGGGTAAGGTTTCAAGTTAATTTTTAATGCATGTGTTATGGATGCATTTTTAGGTATAATGAATCTTAATTGGAAAAAAAGTTGCTTAATAAAATAAATTATGAAATAAATTAAATGATAAATAAAAAAAAAAGGTGTTGACGCTAAATACATAATAAAATTGGAAGCTAATCTTCCTAGTGAAAAGGAAAAGATAGATATAAATACATATGTTTTACATCAACTATCTATTTAATTTTATATAATTTTATTAATTTTTTGTTAGAGGTTAATTTGTGTTGCCAATAACAAACCTTTTTTGTTTTTATGAACACAACATTTAAATACAACTCATTTATGCAAAAAAAAAAAATTGAAGGAAAAAATTATAGATAAATTATAATAATCTCTTCAAAGCATTATAAAATTAAGAAAATATTTTAAAATATCAATTATCATTTAAAAAAATTAAACCAAACTGTTTAAAAATTAAGAGAGAGGGTATTAATCAAGTAGAAAAAACAATAAAAAAAAGCAATGAGAAAGACCAAAACTAAATGTATAGCTAGCCATCAAAGAGCAGGCTTAGAAGTGTATGCTCATGCCTAACTTTTTTTTTCTTAAGAATGTTTTTTTTTCAAAATATCTGGTGTAGGTCAACTGTAATGGCAAGTGACCTATCAATGTCTGGTCAATTTTCTAGTCACCTCTGGCAATTGAAAAATAGAGGTTCAAGTTCTTAAATCCCAAAAACATATTTTTCACTCATTTTCACCTAAAAATACTTCTAAATACCTTAGAAAGATCAATAAATCCATTTGCAATCTCAAAACACCCTAAAATCATATTAGAAAAATGAAAATCAACAAAATAAAAAAACTAAACAGACCCTAATCTACTTTTTATACTATGTTTATAGAAAAAAAATTACTTTCATGGAACCTTTTATGAGAAGATGGACTTATTGAAGCAAAAAAAATTAGCCATTTAGTGGCATGAATGTGACTATACAAGAGCTTTCTCTTTCCTCCAAATTGTTCATCAACTTCCTCTTTTCTCTCTTAACATATAGGGATTGAAACATGAAGAAATGAAGTTTTATACTTAAATGTTAATTACAAAAAAAAATAAGAATCAAATAATAGAAAGACTAAAACTTCAAGGATTCAAATGAAGTTTTCCATGACAAATAGTGATCGAGCTTTTTTTCTATTGAAACTGATCATTCTTCTTTTAATTGTAATTTTTAACTATGATTATAGTTTGATTTTGCCAAATCAATGTCTAATTAATTATAAATAGTGTTTACAATTATTTACATTCGAGATAATGCAAATTAGATGGAATATATTAAAAAAAAAACATAATGATAATGTAATATGAGATGATAAAATAAAAAAAAATATCAAAACTTTAAAGATAACTGAGTAATCAAAATGAATAGCCAAAAACCCATATGTTTTAGTTTTAGTTTAATACAATATTCACAATAATGCCACATCTATTATATCATATGGAAATTTGAGGGAAAAGAATAATATGCTTGACTACTTTCCATTAAAAAAATTCAATATGGCAATATGATGTTTGAAATGTCACATGACGGAGCATGATGGGTTGGGCTCATCACATGGGGCCATTGACATTGGCATTGGCATGAGATATATTTGCCGACACTGATGACAAGTGTGTGGATCATGGATTTGGGCCTTCTCTTCAGGCTTCTTCTCTTCCGGCTTCTTCTCCTCCGGCTTCTTCTCTTGTGGCTTCTTTTGCCCATCTTGTTTTGGTGGTGCCGGAGGTGGCCCTATGCTCACTACTTCTGCATGTTTCCCTGTTTTTCTTGTACGCATTATTATCTCATACGGGTCTGCATTTCCTGTTACCGTTAATGTTCCCTTCGCTTGATCAGCCTCAATCTTATCTACACCTGAATATAACATCAAATTTGAAGATGACATCAATACATATATGTAAAAGATGAGCATAGTATTAGAACTTCTATGATCATTGTAGTTTTGTGTGAACTTTTTTTTCTCTTTTACAATAGAAAAATTTGTAGAAAGAAATTAGTCAGAGCATATGGGATGTCAAGAAGTGACACTAGCTCCCACGGCCACGTTATGTGCGAAATTTTCCAGCCAGCTTAGCTCCTTAAAGACCCGAGGAATTAACTATGATCCAATCTCTTAGGAAACCATAAAACTATACTGTAGAACATGAGATTGAAGATTTTATCATCTTCAATCTTGTACCACTGTAATAATCGAACACTAACCATGATTTATTAGATGTTTCTAATCTTTGGACCAAACCATGGTAAAGTAAATGATTGAATATCACTCCAAGAAAGAGGGAAACATAAAACAAATGGTTAACAAAATGCTGGGCTTACCCTCAAGTGTAGACACAGCTTTGAGAAGCTTTTTCTTGCATTTCTCGCATGAAATATCAACCTTCAAGACTGTTCTTTGTGCCATGAGTGACACACTATTTCCTTTCCAAGCTCGGTCTCAAACTAGCTTTGAGCACCTTAGGATCACTCATGCATGGCATTTTAAAATCCGTAAGAACCTAATAAAGAAGAGAACCGTTGTAACGAATCATTGGGTTGTTCACCTTCCAAGACAAACTTCTACAACTTGTGCCTTCTTGCAATTGTCTTTTATCCCTGGTCTACGCTACTAACAACCTTGATTTTATGTTGGATTAAGCTAATAAACTTTGGAGATTCAACCCCATTTTCTTGACTTTTTCTTTATGTTCTGTTTTTTTATTCAGATGGATCTATTTTGCTGGTTTGATTCATTAATTCTGCAGGCGGTTGACACCAGATGCAACCTTGATTTACACATGTTGCAATCAGTGTTAACATGCTGACAACCAAATGACCTGCAAGTTGCATTGCCTGCACCCACCCTGGGCAGGGAAACAATTAATTATGATTAGATAATGATTGAAACAATAAAATTTATAAGTATTTGGAAAATTTAATTCGGAGGACGGAAATTAATTTGATTATTGAAAGTTGTGCTTATTGAAAACGTCACGAAAAATAAACAATCAATCAATGGGTCTTAATTAGTCTTTATTTCACTTAGTTGACCGAGTTTATATAATTTTTGTTTCAAAGTATTTATCAATATCATGCCTCTAAATTTGATGAAACTCATAAAGAATTCTCGATGCGTGATATGGGTTGTGCTTCCTTTGGGTAGCTAGCATACTATGTAGTTCTTAGCATGTCAATCAATATATCCATTAGCACTCTCAAAGCTGACTTGTTCCTGTCATGCATTGCATCTTTAAAGTTAGCATATTTACACCCCTAACATTGGTGGTGGTATGGTTTGGATGAAGGTCAGTGTTTATATTGTACGTGTTCACATTTTCCTTGAATAATATTCAATCATCTCTGATTAATGTACTGACATGTTTTTTTAAATGTTTTACATGATTCAATATTTTGTCAAATCACACCTAAATGATAATCATATTTTCCTTAGATTTATACGAGTGAAAGTAAGGTGGCTACAAAAGCTTATAAAGGATAGAGGCAACTTGACCTATTTTGATTAGGTGTTGAAATAGTTTTGTACATTTAATTGTAGGGACATTGTTAGTTTTGGTAAAATGGTTGAGTATTTTGGTAGTATAGGTATTGTTAGTTATGGTCAATAGGTTATGTATGTTGTGATTAGGTGTTTTGAGATATGTTTGAAGTTGGTATTATAGGAATTGAGATATGCCAGCCATAATAGCGGTTGGGATATTTGATGGTGTATGATAGACATGATAAAATGAAAAATATGATGGAGGAGTGACATTTATCATGTTATTTTGAGTGAAGTTGGGGAAAAAAACATTTCATGATGGTTTCTATAACCTTTTGGCTAATAAGTGTGACAAACAATGCACATGATGTACTTTTACTTCTTTTTGGTAAACATTTCTTTATTTTTTATGTTTAACTATCTTATTAATTCTTTTATCTTTAATGGCTTACTCCACTCGTTTAACTATGAGTAAAATATCCGTAAAACTAGTAGATCTATTTTCTAACACGTGCTCGTAGAATAGGATCTTAAAAATGTTGATGAATCGGGTGACTAACTCCTTCTCCAATAGATAAAGCTAGATTCGAGCTTTGATTTCTCGTTAACATGACATATTTCTTTATTGATTCTTCATCATTTTTCTTCACTAAATTTAATCTTGATTGATTAAATGTTATTTTCATGTTGAATTTATACTAAGGCATAAATGCGTAAGCCATATCCTTTCATTTTGTGATCTTATTCCCATCTAAGCTCATAAATAAAAAAAGATTAGCACCACTTAGACTTTCAGGGAAGAAATTAATAAGAGGCTTTTCATCCTTGATTACCTCTGTTAGTTTGCTACAATAAATCTTCAAGTGGGTTTTAAGGCATTCAACATTAGTATTCTTGGTGAATTCAAGCACTTTGAAATTTTATGAGATGACTACATCCGGTACCAAACACATTTTAGAATCCTTTACAAATTCATACAATCTCATGCCTTTAATCTCTCTTATATGTTCTTCAATTGCCAAGAATTTATCAACTTAACTCTTCTTTAGGCCTTACATTCAAAACGTTTTCCACTATAGGTTTTAGAAAAAGGTCAAACCTCACTTGGTAATAGGATAGAAACACCAAAAAAAAAGGATGGGGAGCTTTTGGAAAATGAGTATCAAGTGTCACTTTTAAGAATCCTTAGTTAAGCGATTCAATATGGATAATAATCTATTTCTAAATTATCCTTTTAAGGATGATTACTGAGCAATGAGAGACCTTAGAGACTAGGTAGTAACCTAATCTTTGTGCACATGATGACTAAAACTTACATTTAGGTTGTACCCTATGTAATCTCACAAGTCAAACCCAATATATGGCATTTTGATTTTAGAACCTTTGGGTGGAAAATGGATGCCACAAAGAAAGTATACAAGTGTTTGAGTTATTGTAGTTGACAAAAAAAAAATTATTCAGGACTAGATATCGATGGGCTATTAAAAGCTCAAAGTTAGACAAGACTGGATAAGGATCTCCTTGTTTTTATGATAATAACATTAGGTTCCTAAATCCATAAGTGGCGACCATTATCACTAGGTGAAATGAGAATCCGTTTTTTTTTCTTTACATGCATCATTATGCTTACAAACAAGATTTAGGAACCAATCCTTTAAAACCAATCCTATTTTTATTTTTTTTTTGTAAAAATTTCTTTCCTTTCATTTAATGGTGAAATATAGGCCTTCTTAAGAATCGATCCTTCAAAACCCATAACACTCAACTTCGAAAGAGAATTATAGATAATTAAGATAGGGCACAGTTGGAAACCTACCATTAAAGAGAGATGGATAATATCGAGAGAGAGCTTGCTATGTTTGCCAATATACTCGAACAAGCCTCACCATCCAAATCATCAGGAGATGGACCATCAACACAACCTATTGCTACTGCCTTACTTGCACCTATACAAGCAGCCTCCTTCACTTTCATTCCATGAAAGTTAAAGGAAAATGACACATCATCAAAATCCCATACTTGAATGCTAATAAAACATAGATGTTGCTCGGGAAGCTGACCCAAGAAAGAGTGTTGTATTCTTAACCATTATATGTCATTGAACTATGTTTTTTTTTTATACTTTGATGAGAAATATCACAATTATATATATTTTCACGTGTTTTAGGATTGCATCGTGTCTTTTAATGAAGTATATCTTTTTTTGTTTCTTATTGTTGTTTTGAAATTAAGAGATGCCTTTATTATAAAAGTGGTATTTGACATTTTGTTTTCGTCATTGCTTTAAAAAATATAATGGAAAAAAATTGTCAAACCCCAAGGCGCAACATGTATTTACTAAAGAGTAGCCTTGCCTTTTTCAAAAATCATAAAATATTAACCCTCATACTTTATATGATCTCATGGTTCTATTCAAAATATTATAACCATATCAGTTTTGTAAAAACTCTTTTCCAAGACAATTCCGAAAAAAATGAACTTACTTTTGATTTAGAAAATAATTCGATGTTTGCTTAAAATAACATTTATGCATCCTACTTATAGGATGGTGAATGAATTAATCAAGCAATTTTTTTATTGAGGTGATCAAAAAAACTTTGAACCAAATGGCATGGAATTGTTTTTAAAAAAAATACAGTTATCATCACACCATGTCTCTTGAGCCATGTTTTAGTTGTATGTATAACGGTATATAGTAGATTTGCTAGGTGTAGACTCGTGAAACACAGTTCTTTGCAAGTTCAAATCATTGCACTAGACAAGGTAAAAAATTATTGTTTCTAACCACTTGCAATTGAAATGAGAAAAATGTTATCTTTATTATCTTATTAAAAAAACAAAACATGTCCATTACAATCACTTTTTTAGCTTAAATAAGTTTTTCTTCATGACAACTCTCACTACGATCACACTTTGCACTAAGGGTAATTGGAAATTCAAATATCAAATATGGAGAAAAGCCATAAGAAATCCAATAGCAAAAGAGCAAGCCATGAGAAATCCAAAAGCGAAAGAGCCCAAAAATCCAAATGCTAAAGGGACATGACAGAATCAAGAATAAAAAAAACAATGAAAAAGTCAAAATGAAATGAGGATGACCCACCTAAAAAATAAAAAAGAGCAAATCAAAGAACTACAAAGAAATGAAAAAGCCAAGTCTGTAGAACCTTAAAACACTCTTTGAGCCTATGAATCTATTTTTTTCATAGCTAAAAGCCTCAACCTGCACTACATGCCTTTAAAAGTTTTTTCTAATCAAGCACACAAGCAAGCAATCTAGACTAATAAGTGGCATTCTCAAAATACAAAGAGCTTTTTCATAAGAATTGTTACATCACAAACCAGTTACTTGTTATTATTAATACTGATAAAACAAATGTTTAAGAAGAGGAAAATTTTTCTCAATAAAACCTCAAGCTTTTACTTGAGCTTTTTATTTTAAAATAAATAAAGATAGAAGGTCACCTCATCATATACCTTCACCAATTGCAAATCTCTCCTGCATAAGAGACCAAATCACTATATTCCTAAAATCTTTACCCTGGGAATTGTGAGAGATTTAAAATAAAATTGATTTAAGCTTGCATCGAGTAAATTTCTATTTTCAAAATGCAAGATAGTCAAGATTACGAGAAAAATCATTTGAGCTATGGATAACTCAGTTTTATACCGAAAAACACGTTTTAGGGTCTTGACCAAATAAATACTTTCCAATTTATATCTTAGTGATTTCATGTCAATCGTGAGACATATAAAGACGCAACCAGTAAAACTTTTAAAGCACTTTTCAAAAACAAAAATAATTCCTTGAAAAGTTTTCACTAACTGATTTTGCAAAGTTCTTGACAAAAAAAATAGCAAAGTTTTGACTTCAAGGACAAGATCCTTGTGAGGAATATATAGTCCCTAGGTCAGTTTTGTGATAAAAAAAACTTGAAAATGAAAAACAATAATAAAAAACTATTATTCGGCATGAATGTCATAACATTTACACATAAGAAATCAACTGCATATGAGTTATATACATCCACAGATAGATAATTAATCACATATGGTCACAATAAAAAATCAACCACATACGGGTAAATATACATTCACACAAAAAAACACACCATAAAAATGCTTCAAATCATTCAAAACAAATAAATTAGCATATTGAGGTTTAAAATTGATCTTTAAAAGTCGCTGGAGATGAATGGAAGTTGCTGGAACTTGGATTAGAAGTAATGGTGTGTCATTTGCACTCGCAGATAAGTAAGAATGGTTGTGGAGTGTGTAAGAGATTGTGTGAGGGGCACGTGAGCCTCACACATAATGTCTAGATTTTTCAAAAAAAAGAAAGAATAGAAGGCCTGATTTGAGTTAATTTCTAAGGTGAGTTTTTATTGGATTTTTGGGTGGCATTGATTCGAGTTAGAGGAGAAAGGTAGTGATTTTTAGAGCTATTATGAATTGTGGTGGTTATGTGTGGCATTGAAGAGAAAATGAGGGATTGTTATGTGGTGGTTTTATGTTAAAAATACAGGTGATGGTTCCAGAAGGGTTAGAGTTAGGTTTTGGTTAGGATAATTTTATAGTAGAGCCAAACTCATGATGTGTTGTGATTATGGATTGGACAATAGTGACGAGCTGGCTAGTTCATGACGATGGTAGGTAATTGATCAAAAATCATGATTGGAAAATTGAGAGTAGGGCAATAACATAGAGGCTAAAGAGATGGGACCAAGTGTAGGCTGACAATCAAGGGTAGTGTTTTTTGGTAGTAGGGATTTATCAAATTTTGTTTTGTGTATACAAGGCAAGTGTTTAGGCAAAAGAAAGAGTGTTCTGTTTTTTCTTTTAGTCTCCTCTTTTTTTTTATGTAATGTCTCCTATTTATATTATTAAACTTTATAAGGAAATAAATTTAAAATTGATTAAAGACTTTTATTTAGTTTTTTCTTTAATAAAAACCTTTTTTTTAATATGCAAGACTTTTTTCTTTTCCACAACTATTGATTCGTTTCAAATAACTATAATTTTTTTCTTTATGAGAATCTTGAAGTTTTGTTGATTTTTATTAAAAGGTCAAATATTATATTCCAAGATAGAGCAAAATAGGTTATGACAATTTGTTATGTGTTTTGGATTTGTTGATGTAGTTTTTGGTTTGTCATGTTGTGTGAAAACTTTTATGGTGTAATTTTTTCATGTATTAATGATTTATTTGTTCACTAAGTCTAAGTCTATGTATGTTAAATGTCCTGACACTGGGTAGTGTTGTATGGTATGATTAGTGAATAATAAAATAACTTAATATGTCAAATTGTTGTGTTTAAAATATTTTCAAGATTATTTCTTCTCGTAAATTTGTCACATATTAATGATCTTACTGTTTACCGATCCTAACTTTGCAAATGTACCATCACTGAACAATCTCATAAGGTGTGATCAATAAATAATAAAATCAATTAATACGTTACATTATTGCATTGAAAATATTTTCGAGAGTGTCTTCTTCACAAATTTAGTCACATATTAATAATTTCATTGTTCACTGATCCTACCCATCATAAATGTACTATCATTGGGTAGTGTCATATGGTATGGTTAGTAATAATAATATCATTTCATGTGTTATATTATTGGGTTTAAAATATTTTCAAGTTATCTTATTTTTCTCATAATTTTGTTAAAAATATAATAATAATAAAGTTTTTTGTTTTTTTTCTTCTTATGAATCTGGGCATATGGGTTAGAGGGTGCCCCTAATAATACCTTTCTGAGTTATCTTTCTATCTATCTAGTCAATTGTCTTCAAGAAGTGAAGTCACCTTTTGTGACAACATTGTTTTCATAAAATTGTAAATATAGATACTTGTAAAATTTTAATTTGAATGTTCAATTGTAAATATTCATTTGTTATCTAAATTGAATTTTTTTTAGGTCCATATTGATGGGTGTTAAATTCTTCTTTTATTCTTATACTCCTTTTTTTTTAAGATATGTTTCTTTGATATTGTGTGAACAAACTTCGGCTAGATCGATAAGATCTCGTATAAGCCTATTGAGTGTAAGTGGTGGCCTTTGGGTTCATTTTAATCAATATAATCTTGAACAAGTTAATGCCTTTTAATTTATCACCATTTATATTGATCCAACACTCACATTTTAAAAGTGGGGACTAGGCCTTGTTCTGAGGCTTGGGTTTCAAATTACTGTTTTATATAATAATTTTCATTAATCTTTAATAACAAGCATACATATACCGGTTTAGCAAACTCTTAGAATGTAAGCATAATAGGCTCTTTTATCTTTAAAAATAAATGTGAAGTAACTTACCTTAAATAGGATGTATAAAGTGATTGTTATCTTACCTATTACATAATTAATTCCTTACCTAGAGTCTTTGAAGACTAATTAAGGCTTTCTCATTACCAGAATTTTACAATTTACTAATAGAATATTCCATTGGTAATTAGAAATTGATTTCATCAGCACGATTTTTACCAACAGGCTCATAGACGGTTACTATTCATTGAAAAACTTATCGTCAATGATTTCTAGTCTGTCGATCATGTCGTTGGTAATTTAATCATCGATGGATTTACAAATAGAAAAGGCGCGCCAAAAAAAAATTACTTGCTTTCCATCGGTGAATATGACATATCACTGACAAAAAAGACTGTATGTAATTTCATCAATGAATTTTTTAATATTACTGACATAATTAAACCGTCAGTAATTAAATAGTGACAATAAAATTTTTAGTAATGCTTTTCTAACTCTCTAGAATATACTGACGGATTTAATCCGTCGGTAAGACCGTTAGTAATTTTATTAAAAACAATCTATTAAACATAGTAGAAAATAATTAAAAGATATTAAATTAAATTAAAAATCAAATATTTATTATGAATTTAAAAATTTATTAGTTCATCTAAAAGAGAGAGGTTAGAGGAGGAGAAGGAGGCAAGTCTTCTCTAGGACCAAGTGGCGATAAGGGGGGGAGTACATATACCACCCATATATGATTTCAACTCCATATACAATCGTCAGAGTTCGGTCATCGCAAAGACTAAGTCGTTATGTTTTAGTAGCAAGATGGGTTGTTCAAGCTTCAACCATAGTTATTAAACCCAGCCAGGGGTTAACTCGAGTCAACTCGAAAAAAAATAAAAATAAAAAATTTAGGTTTTAATATCCAACATGAAAAAGTTAAGAAATATTTAATGTGGATATAAGTTATATATAGTTATTCCACAAGGAAAATTTAAGAAACATTTTATGTGGATGTAGACTATAAATATAGATATCCTATAAGAAGAAATTAAGAAATAATCTAAGAAACATTCCATGTGAATGAAGGTTATATATATATATATATATAATTAAAAAACTTTTCATGTAAATAGAGGCTATATATATAGTTAATCCCCATGGAAAAGTTAAACAACATTCTATGTGGGTGTAGGTTATAAATATAATTATTCCACATGAAAAAGTTAAGAAACATTTCATGTAGATATAGGTTATAAATATAGTTATCTCATATGAAAAAATTAATAAATATTTCATAGGGATGTAGGCTATAAAAAAACAATGAGGCCATGTAATCAGAAATTAATTTTATATTCTTTGGATTTATTAAAATATATATAAAAAAAAGGTTAGGTCTCACTTGGGTTACATTGGGTTCGAGTTGACCTAGAGGCTCACTTAGGTTTGACCGAGTTAATTGCAAGCTCGGGTTTTGACAATTTGAAACCTGACCAAGGTCCAGGGTCGCCCGGGTCAATCCTCCAGGCCTAGCCGGGCCAGGTTTTATATATATGGCTTCAAGTTATTGGTTTAAAATCACCTGTAACTCTAAAGTTTGAGTGCTCGGAACTTATTGCGAGCATCCAATGGTTGAAACACTTCAGTTCATCTGCAAGTCCTAACATGTACAAATCATACAACAAATTTATATGAGAAAAAACTATAAAATAAGTAAACAGACAAACAAACTACTTAACTATGCAATAAAAATTAACATTTTAAAATTGAGTTTAAAACATGGGTAGTTTTTCTTACTTGATGTGGGGAATCCTAAAAAAATTGAATCAGAATATGGATACTGACAAACTGAATATTGGGTGGCTAGATTTGTGGTAGGAAGTCGATTTGTGATAAAATAAAGGGGGTTTTGTTGTTTGTTGTAGAGAACTGATGGAGGAAGAAGAAGAAATTGGGGGATGGGGAGAGAGGAGGTCATTCTTCGGGTCATAACTTAAATATTACCGATGAATTTACAGATGAATTTTACAAACGATTTTATTTTGTCAGTAATTTTGTCTGTATAAATGATACGTCATTATAACTTTTGGACTTTTATTATTCTATTTTTTCCACTGTAATTCTCTTGATATATACTGAGAGAATATTTCCGTTGATATTTATTGATGGACATAGTAAGGAACTATTCTCGGGTACAATTCACTACAATCTACTAATGAAAATCTTTGTAGGTATTTCCATTTGTATTTTATAATTTTCTAGTAGTGTCTAGATACTATAAGACTAGATGATGATTATTTTTTTATGTTTTTTACCTATAGTTCACCTCAACATTCCTTGTAATATATTTAATTTACTTTGTGTTCATATAAAAAAAAACATTTATTACCTAAAATGAAAATTGAATATGCACACTATAACTAAGATTTTTCAAACTTGTATTGTTATAGTATACTAAAATTCAATTTCCTTTATTAGTAGACCAGAATAATATGTTGTTTTTGTTTTTTTTTCCGGTTTATAATCTTAACATATCATACATAAATAAGAGATATCTATTTATTTGCAGTACCATACCAATAGCCCATCTTGCTACTTTATATCAGGATTATGTTTCATGCGACGCCAGCTCTTGACTTTTGTCTACAGGAGAGATTCTAAATAGTGCTAGGATTTAGTATTTTATAGAAAATGATATTTATTGAAAGAGTTCTTAACAATATTATTCTCGACAAAACATCCTCGTGGTTACTCTAGCTCAAATCCTGGAATGATAGGTGGCGATTCGAGAGAAGAGTTATCCATGTTGATAGCTCAAGTCTTTCAAAGAATCATATCAACTCAAAAGCTTAAGCTGTTAGGTAAGGTCTTAAGATATGATTTTTATTATTCTCTAACACACCCCCTCAAGTGAAAGTTCTTTAAGCTTGAAACTTGCACAGGCTCACTTATCTTGTGCTTAACTTTTATCAAATAAATAGGGATGGTGAGATTTGAACTCGTGACCGCTTGTTCATCAAGGCTCTGATACCATGTCAAAGAACTATATCAACCCAAAAGCTTAAGCTGTTAGGTGAGTTCCTAAGATATAATTTATATTATTCTCTAACAGAGTCCTGTAATGAAATTTCCGGCAGAAAAAAAAAATAACAAAAAAGTTAAAATTAAAGGTAAATTCGTTGCACTTGTAGACTGAATTTACTATTCACTATTATAGAATAATTATCATTTTACTCTTTCTAAAAAATAATTGGCTTTAATGTCGAGAATAATTTGATATTTTTTAATGATTCACTGGTCATTATACAAATCTATCTTTTAAATTTTTTAACACAATAAAATTACTAAAGTACCTTTAAAAAACAAAAATGATGAATTGTCATCCAGAAGTATTTTATTCTTTTTATTCTATTTAAAATAGTTAAATAATGCAAATACTCTTAAGAAAAAAAATAAAATTACAAGCTATTATTAAGGGTTAATTTCATCTTTTCACACTAGTTTTTTTTGTTATATTGATGTTGACATAGGGGTAATTTAGCCTTTAACAAATATAAAACATTAATAAGAAAGAAAAAGTGGTTGGCACATGCATAGTAAGCGTTAACAAGTCAGATGCACTACTATTTTCAGGTGACGCGTGTGGTGGCTTTCGACAGTTAAAGGCGGTCTTCCTTGATATGGTTGAATTCATCTCGACATCTCATCCCTCCTAAGACGACGCTTATGATGTTATAACCTTTGTTTTGGTGCCGATGAGTTTTTGTTTTCTCTCTCCACCTTGATTTATGAGTGTGATACTTCAAAATTTTAAGTTAGCTCTTCAATTTGTTTTTCCTCCATATTTCATCCCTATTCTTTTGATTTTTTTTTTCAAAATGGTTTATAAAATTTATTTTTTTTATTTCATCCTCCTTTGATTTTTTTCATCTCTCATATTTGATCTCCATTCTTTTTCAATTTCATCCCTTAGTATTTAATCTCAATTTATTTTTATGTGGTCTTTATTATTTTGATTGCTATTTATTTTACTTTTAACAAAGTTTCTAGATTTGATTATTTCTTCTGGTTTCATCATTCAACATTAAATTGGATTTTTTTCTCTAATTTCATCATTTAATATTTATTGGTTCAAAATTAGACTTCATGATTTTTCTAATTTGAGTTCTTTCGGTCTAATGACTCAGGTCACGAGTTTGAAAAGTTAATATGAGTTGATATTATTTTTCTTTTCTTATTTTCTTTTTCAATTTCATCATTCAACATTTGTTTTTAAGATATGGGCTTTATGGTTTTTTTCAGGTTTTTTTATTACATTATCCCGATCTTATGACTTGGATCATGAGTTTGGTGAGTTAAGCCGGGTTTGCTTATTTTTTTTTGTTTTTTATTCAATTTTGTCCTTTAGTGTTTAATTATATGAGAATTTAGCTGCATCATTTTTCCCATTTGATAAAATTTTTTTTTCCTAGGTTATTATGATCGCTTTTTTTTACTTGGTCCATTTGTTTTCATTGTCTATTTTATTTATTAATCAATTAAAATAATATTATTTTATTTGATTTAATCAGGTCTATAACTCAAGTCATAAATTTATTTTCCTCATTAAAATATACTAGCAACATCAGAGAATATTTTTTATGAAAAACAAATATAATTCATTCTCACGACGCACACATGTAGTGAGTTTCTATAACTCGTTTGAAAGGGAAGTTTTTTTAAAATAAATTAAAATAACTCTTTTAAAATATTATGAAATTTCAAAGACCATCCAAAGTTTCTAGATTTGACAAAAACTTCCTTCCATGCTTTAAAAAATATTACAAAAGTTTCTTTTGAACCCAAAAACACCTTTAATTAATCTTTTAGAGATAGTCAAATTAAAATTAAAAAAAAAAACAGAGAAAGAATATATATATATATATATATAAAAGTATGGTTTTTTTGAGTTGATGAACAATATTATTTCAGCTGTTTAATTTCAATTAAATTTGGTTTCGAATATTCTCTCTCTAATTTTTAAATTTTTTATCTATTTATCTTAATACCAATCAAGCACAATTTTGGTATATAAGGAGATTTCTGTCGAATATTGAAAGTTTTGAATGATATTTATAATTTTATTTTATTTTAAGAGGATTATTGTAATTTACTGAAAAGAAAACAGGGAGGAAAAAAAGGGGTTTATCCAGACTTCGTCTAAATGTTAATCTATAACCACAAGATCATCCATTTTGTGAAAAATCTCCTGCATATGGATAGAAGTATAAGCATATATTCTTGTGTTTAAAAAAATCAGAAAGCACAAATTCTTCAGTGACAATTTTCACTTTTCTGCTTAAGAACTAGTGGCACGTTCAAATCGAATCTACTTCATTCAGAACCAAGAAAAACTACAAGTCACATTACATGATGTTGACCTACTTCAAAGTTGCCCAAACAAGATGAAACTCAAAGGGAAGATTTGTCCGAATCGAATCTTTGTAGTGTTTGGAAAACTTGGTTATAATTATATTTTTTAAAATTTTGAATATTTTTTAATTTAAAATTTTTATTTTTTATATATTTTCAGATCGTTTTGATGTGCTGATATTAAAAATAAAATTTTAAAAATAAAAAATATTATTTTAATATATTTTCAAATAAAAAACATTTTAAACTATAACCATTACCACACTTTCAAATACCCCGATAATCAAAGTATTCTGTAGACATGTCACTAATCTAAAGCTATAAAGTAGATGTAATTTAAGCCCCGAAAACAAAAGAGGATCTGTGCTTCTTGCTAGTTCAAGATAATCGATAACTGAGCTGACTCAAAGGAATCGATGCCTTTAATTATTGTGATATGCATTGTCATGACGAGCAAATTACAATGTGAGGTGCCACAAATCACACCACCTTTAGATGCAAGAAGAAATATTATTATTTTTTTAAAAAAAAAAAAGAAAAAAAGAAGAAGAAATATTATTACCAAAGTATCTCAAGTTCGAACCTAAATTTGTCTTCGTCTTCTACATGGAATATGATGCCATTACATTAAAGTGGGTTTTTAAGAACTTAACTTTCGTAGGAATTGGGTCTTTATTGATTAAGCATATTGAAGTCATTAGCAGCAGAAAGAAAAATTCTCTGAAAAGCTAAGACCACGCCTGGTCCCTCTAGTTTATGTGATGAATAACAAGGTTATGAACCTTTTTTTTTTTTTTTTACCTTTGAACATGTACAGCATTATGAACTTTTTCCATGAGAACATATAATAATAATAATAATAATAATAATAATAATAATAATAATTTTGCAGGAGGGCTACATTATATACATGATTGCATATTTGCTATTTTCTTTCCTTTTCTTTTCTCCCCAATTTTCAGCGATAAATCCAGGCCATTTATGATAATGAGAATGCAATATGAATGGATTGAGGAACATGGTTACCATTATAGCATAATGATTGGAAGGTTTATCCAACAGAAGTTTTAATTTTGGGAAACTTCTCTATTGATCGATGATAGCATGCAGTTTACTGGTAAAAAAGTTGGTCGGTAAACAATACTTTCTTGAAAAAAAAAAATTCTTTTTTTAAGAAAGTATTTTTTTTTTAATTTTAAGCAGAATTCTGTTTCCGAAGTTATAAAAAAAATAAAAATATCTTGTTATTTATTGATTATATCAAATTTAATTCTCAATCTTTTGATTACTATTTATTTTATTTTAAATTCTTTATTTATTTATCAATTTTGTCATTTAGAATCTGATTTAATTTAATTTTAATGTAAACTCTAATCCCTATTCTTTTGATAGTTATATTGTTATTTTTTTCTTATCTTTTTATTAATTGAGATTTTTTTCAATCAGATTTGGTTTCTATTTTTTTATTTGTTTTATTTGAAATAATTTATTAAATTGGTATTTTTTTAATTTCATCCTCCTTTAACTTTTTCATATGTCAAATTTGATCCCTATTCTTTTCATTTCTATTTTTTTTTACTTGAAATGATTTATGTAGGAAATTGAGATTTTTTTAATTTAATCCTCCAACTTTTTTATTTGTCAAATTTGGTCCTCATTTTTTTATTGTTATTTGTTTATTTAAAATAATTTATTAAATTTGATTTTTTTTAATTTCATCCTCCAACTTTTTTATCTGTCAAATTCGGTCCTGTTCTTTTGATTTTTATTTGTTTTATTTGAAATAATTCATTAAATTGGTATTTTTTTTAATTTCATCTTTCTTTAACTTTTTCATATGTCGAATTTGATCCCTATTCTTTTCATTTCTATTTTTTTACTTGAAATAATTTATGTATGAAATTCAGATTTTTTTTAATTTCATTATCCTTCAACTTTTTTATTTGTCAGATTTGGTCCTTATTTTTTTATTACTATTTGTTTATTTAAAATAGTTTATGAAATTTGATTTTTTTTATTTCATCCTCCTTCAACTTTTTTATCTGTCAGATTCGGTCTCATTCTTTTGATTTTGATTTGTTTTATTTGAAATAATTTATTAAATTGGTATTTTTTTTTAATTTCATCATCCTTCAACTTTTTCATATGTTAAATTTGATCCATATTCTTTTGATTTCTATTTTTTTACTTGAAATAATTTATTTATGAAATTCAGATTTTTTTAATTTCATCCTCTAACTTTTTTATTTGTCAGATTTGGTCCTCATTTTTTTATTACTATTTGTTTATTTAAAATAATTTATGATTTTTTTTTAATTTCATCCTCCTTCAACTTTTTTATATGTCAGATTCGGTCCCATTCTTTTTATTTTTATTTGTTTTATTTGAAATAATTTATGAAATTTGTATTTTTTTAATTTCATCCTCCTTCAACTTTTTCATATGTCAAATTTGATCCCTATTCTTTTCATTTCTATTTTTTTACTTGAAATAATTTATGTATGAAATTGAGATTTTTTTAATTTCATCTTCCTTCAACTTTTTTATTTGTCAGATTTGGCCCTTATTTTTTTTATTTCTATTTGTTTATTTAAAATAATTTATGAAATTTGATTTTTTTAATTTCATCCTCTTTCAACTTTTTTATCTGTGAGATTTAGTCCCGTTCTTTTGATTTTTATTTGTTTTATTTGAAATAATTTATTAAATTGACATTTTTTTAATTCCATCCTCCTTCAACTTTTTTATATGTCAAATTTGATCCCTATTCCTTTCATTTTTATTTTTTTACTTGAAATAATTTAGGTATGAAAATGGAATTTTTTTAATTTCATCCTTCTTCAATTTTTTTATTTGTTAGATTTGCTCCTTATTTTTTATTGCTATTTATTTATTTAAATAATTTATGAAATTTAATTTTTATAAATTTTCATCCTTCTTCAACTTTTTTATCTCAGGAGATTCGATCCTTATTTTTTTAATAAACTTGAAAAAAAAAATTAAAATATTATTAAGTTATTTTCTACCTCATTTTCTTTGGGATAACCAAACTCTAGAAAATAGTGTTCAATTTATTTTTTATAAAACTATTAAACATAAAAGAAAAAAACAAAATAAACTAAGGAATTTACTTTTCATAATAACTAATTTTCGTTTTCGGCAAAAAAAAGAGCATAAACAAACGAAATACATTTTTATACATTTATCCTTGAAAGGGCCTGTCTGCTGGCAACCATTCCTAAACACCACGTTAGGGCATGCCTAACCATCTTCATTTTAGGCAAAGGTGTTTGACATGCTCTTCGGTTGGAAAACATTAGTGAAAGCTAGGGTTATGTCTTAAGATGGGTAAAATCCCTTTTAAAAGTACAACGAGGACTAATTCAACCATCCCAACAGTCAGCCAGTGAAGGTGGAAGTAATCATGACTACCCCCATTGAAAAGAAAAGAAAAGAAGAGGAAAAGGGAAGACTGAAAGCAAGGTGGGAAAAATTGAAGATCATGATCAATTCATCAATTAAGTAATGTTTCTGATAAGAAAAACTAAAGTGACTTTTCCTTGAGAGATTATCACATAATTCTGTAATGATTGGTGGTAATATCCACTGGAAATCTTTAATTGCTTCACAGAGAGCATTATCATCGATGAGAGTGGGGAAAAGAGTTGATTGAACCTTCTCATTCCATAGCCTTCCTTTCAAGAATCATGTTCGTCATGTCTTAATTGATTGAAAAGAGTTGCCTAGCAACAACAGAAAGAGGCTTGGCAAGTCTAAATTGACAGTTTAACGGCCGCCTATGCTTCTTCTTGATCATAACAAACGTCTTTATAACAAAAGGGTATGCCCACATTTCATTTGGGGCTCTCAATAATTGCTCGATGAATTGCAAGGCTTTACCTAGAAAAGCCAAAATGAACGTGCCCTTTGCCGAAGATCAACCATTTATATGCTATGAACAGGGGTAGCTCGCTCATAATTGCATTAAGAATTTTTAATAGAAATAAACACCAAAATCTTTAGAATAAACTTGTTTTCTTCTGGGATATTAACACAATACAGCTCCGTCAAAACTACTAGAATTACAAAGAGGGAAAAGGAAAAGGAAAACCCAAAAATAAGAAATTCTTAGGATTTATTCCTCTCTCTAACATTGTTTCCCAATTTCTGCAGTACTGGAGCTCTGATTTTGAACAACAACTGACATGGACTCTTGTCGACGAAACCTTAAATGCCTTGCAATGAACTCATCAATGGCACGGTGAAATTCCTCATCGCTCAACCCATCCTCTCTGCAAAACAAATTCTCCTCTCTTGACCCCAACTTCTCTGTCTCCGATCTCCGCAGCTGCTTCTTCTCCTTCGCATAATTCGTCCTCCCCATCTCCCCCGACTTCGTCCTCCTAATTTTCAAATTTTCACGGTCAGAATCCGGGTCTGCATACATGTCCGCTTCAGGATCGTGATCTTCGTTCTCATTTTCACGCGTGCTAGTAAAAGCGTTCTCTTCGGAGATTATGATGTGTTTTTCTTGGAACACTACTTCCTCCACTTTCTTTGTTGTCCCAGTCCCTGTCGCAGCGTGAGACAACAATACGTTAGGATTCTGTGAGAGAAATGGCTTTGGACAGTTGCGATTGTTGCCAGTGTTTTTTATTAACTCCTCGTGCAGTTGAGTATCAGCATTGTCTGCGCCGTAATTCTCGCCGGAGAATCTGCCGGATTTTGCTATCAAAGTAGCAATTATCCCGTTAGAAAGCAAGAAAACGAAGAGGGGGCTAGCTACTATGCCGGCTAGTCGCCGGAAAAACTCCCCGGAAATCTTGACAGCAAATGGAAGCTTGTTAAAGATCCATGAGAGGAGGATTATAGCAAGACAGAATTCTAGTAAACGAAACAATTTTGTTAAGGTTTGTAAACGGTTGTATTTTAGTATCGCATTAGCTTTCTCGACTTTTACACTGTCAAAATTGGAGAAATCCATCTCTTGATATCACAAAGAGAGTGAAAGATTGGCCTCAAGAGAAGAACAAGAAAGATTGTACTAAAAACGGGTTTTCACGGAAAGGAAATTTTTTGTTGAAGAGGAGCCGCGAGTGAAATACAGAAGGGACAGAGGAGCCCGAAAGCGAGAGGATTTGTGTTTTTTTTTTTCTTCAATTACTTCAGTTTAGGAGAGAGCTGAACCTTCGTTGGAATGGACAGATGTTTGCCTTTTTATAATTGCATACAAGGGGAACAGGGGGTCGCACACAGATCATTAGCCTTTCCAAGGGAAAAAAAAATTAAATATATATATTTCATTCTTTATTAATAGGGATTTGTTTAAATCAAAGTGTTTCAGAGTCCTAATCAGAGGGTGACCCGATTTCAGACAGGCGTGGATTATTGCTGATAAGTGGTGTCCGAATGACATGCCACGTGGACTATTTTATATTTTTTTTCCTTTTCTTTAGCTGTGGAGTCTGTCTTTTTCGCTGATATATATACATACACACTTTTATTTTATTTATTTTATTGTTTTTGTTGCTAGGGTGAAGTTACTAGTAGCTGTGGCCTGTGGGATGCTGGAAAATTTCAAAGGTAAATAGTCCTTCGAGCATCTGAGTCTCATTCATGTGTATTTTGCATGAACAGTCCGAATTTAGACACTGAAGGTCGGAAGGAAATGAAGCACGACCCTTTTTGTTGTGTTATTAGAGCTTGATGCCCTTTTCATTAAACAAAATTAGAAGGCAAGGCATTAGTAACCAGTGATGTATCTTAAGCCTCTCACCAAGAACATTTAAACTCAAATCTTTTCACTTGCAACGTGCTAAAACAACTAAGTCCTGTGATTTGACATGAATAAACAAAGCATGTGTGGTCTATGTCACACAGCATCTACAAGGAACATATCCTCTTTTTTTCTTTTTCTGAAAAAAAAAGAAAGATTACCGAGAGTAAATAATGTGCGTCTGCATTTGATAAGATGCAGTTGAGGGTTTTCACGTGAGCTGTGTGCCTTTCGTATATTTTGCTTACCACATTGTTAGTGGTCCATCACTTTTTGATCGATTCAACATTATTTCCATACACACGGTTGTTCTTACTGTTGCCAATTCACACGGTTGTTCTTAGTTGGGGCAGTGAATAGTAGTGAACTAAGGATAATTCACTCCTTTGTTTTAGTCAAGAATAATAAGAAGCAGCCTTCAAAGCGAGCAAGCATGCAGGCAGGCAGGCACCTTGCGTGCCCAAAGACTTGGCATCACGTGGTTCTGAAACCCAGAGTACGGTGAAGTTTTGACAGGGTCAAAATAGTATCTTATAGTCCCTAGGCCTAGTTACCTGGTCAAGTAATCGTAAATAAATTAATGAAGTAGCAATTTTAAATTTTCCTTACTCAGAAACAGGACGTGTTTTTGCAGCAAGGGAGGGGAAGGAGAACTTGGGTTTGCCCAAATTTATTCACGAGGCTGTGATTGTGAACTGCTTCATAAATATTTATTGGCTTAAAAACTGGATTCAGAAATCATTCTACCGACAATCTTGATTGTGGCAGCTATGAATTTAGACCATTGTGATGTGTATTGCTATTGCACTACCTTTGCAATCTATTTGTTGCCAAGACTGTCAGCGGGTGAGAGAATTTTTTATATATTTATTTGCAACCCTTAGCAACCGCACTGGCGGTTGCAATTTTGCTTCGCTGCTAATATATTGATCATGTACAGGTTTTTGTTCTAAATCTGTTGGCAAACTGTTGGCAGGAGGGAGACAATTTTTTTATTTGCCACCCTTTAGCAACCGCTATAAGTGCATGGTTGCAAGTGGAGCTGCTGCAAACTTTCTGGTTGCAAGTTGCAACAGCTTAGCAGGAGGTCACGCGCGGATGGTAAATTTTTAAAAGTTACCAGCATCTGCCCGCACTCTCTCCTTCTTCTTCTTCCTTTTCTTTTCCTTCATCTAGTCCCCAACTGTGCTCTTGAAGTAATTGAAAATCAAAGGAGACTTTCCTTTTCATATTATTACATATCATACAAAAATACAAGTGTATATATAGAGGATTGCCTCCAGTTATTCATCCAATCTCTAGGACAAAATATTTTATAGGATATGTTTTCATGAGCTCCTAGAATTATGCTAATATCCTTTTCCACCACCACTAATCTAGACAACTAATACTGATAAAGAATATCTTCCAATACGGGCCCCTCAAGCTGCATCTAGAGGGTTAATGGATGCAAGCTTGCTCATTAGTCGATGAAACTTAGTAGATAACAGAACTTTAGTGAATAGATATGTTAGCTGGTCATTTATACACACATAATGAGTAGCAATAAGCTTAGACTAGACTTGCTGATGAATATAGTGACAATCGACTTCAATGTACTTCGTTCATTCATGAAATATGAGATTAGAAGCAATGTGCATGACGACTTGATTATCACAAAAAACTGTCATTGGAGTAATGCACGAACAACCTAGATTAGCAAGAAGACCTTTAAGCCATACAAGCTCACGTGTTGTTGAAGCTATAACTCGATATTCAACTTCGAAGCAAGAGCGAGTTACCACTTATTGTTTTTTACTTTTCTACAAAACTAGATTACTACCAGCAAATATATAATAATGAGTAGTTGATCGAAAATTAAGTGCATTTCCTGTCCAATTAGAATTGGAATACCCCCATAATGTTAGTATGACCATTATTATTCATAATTATGCCAAGACCAATAATGCCTTCAAATAACGCAAATTGTGTTTCACCATTCCTAGATGTTTAATGGTTGGAGCATGCATGTGTTGACTGACAAGACTAACTGCAAATGTAATGTCAGGACGCGTGATAATCAAATAGATAAGCTTTTTAACAATCTTTTGATAGTAACTAGGGGAATCAAGAGTTTCTTCCAAAGAATTCAGCTTCAATTTCCTATCTAATGGAGTAGCAACAAGTTTACTGTGTAGCACGTCAGCATCTTAAAGCAAATCCACAATGTATTTATGTTGATTTAGAAATAACTCTTTGCTGGAAATTGTCATTTCAATTCTAAGAAAGTATTTCAAATGACCGAGATCCTTGATTGGAAATAGATGTTGGAGATTCTACTTCAATTGAGAAATATAATCAATATTTTTACTAGAAACAATGAGATCATTAACGTAGATAAGCACCATCGATTTGTCAACTGCACCAAGTCAAACATACAATGAAGAATTAGCAGAGCTTTTCGAGAAAACAAAAGCTTCAAGAGCAGTGCTCAATTTTGCATGCCATGCATGAGGATTTTATGAAGTTTACAAACAAGGTTATGATCTCCATTTTGAGAATGTCTAGGAGGAAGCTTCATATAAACTTCTTCTTCAAGATCTCTATGAAGAATGTATTTTTAACATCCATTTGAGATAGAGACCACCCATTATTAATAACCACAAATAAAAGAACTCTGACAATGGTCATCTTGGCAACAAGGGTGAACATCTCCTTATAATCAACACCGAACTTCTAGGTAAAGCCTTGAGTAACAAAGCGTGCTTTGTGTAAATCAATAGAACCATCAAAATTGAATCTCGTTTTAAACACCTAGTGACTACTAATTGCATGCTTGTCATGTGAAAGAGGGATTATACTTCAAGTTTTATCCTCAACAAGAGCTGTTAACTCTTCATTCATAGTTTTCTGTCAGATAGCTTAAGATTGAGCTTCTTGAAAATTCTTGGGCTCATGAACATTTGAGATAGCTATAAGGAAGGCTATGTGCAAAGGTGATAATCTTTTATAAGTAAAAAAATTAGTAATTAGATATTTGATTGTATGGGCAACATAATCTTGTAATTTTACAGAAGAATGACAAGTTTGTGAAGGATAATGTCGAGGAGATACTGATTTGCCTTGTTCATAAGATGATTACTATTCATTTGAGTCAATAATAGCTCCTGATTATACAACACCAGTGAAATTCAAGTTGTCATTAAAGGAACTCAAGGAGGTAAAGTGTTTTCAGTCTAATCCTGAGTTGGTGCAGAGGCATTTATAAAAGGTGAAACACTTGCAGTGTGATTGTCATGACTAGAATCAATACTGGGTAAAATTAAAAAACTCAAGCAGTGTCTCCCCCCTGATTAATACCCTCAAAGTATGGATTGGTTTCAACAAAGCGTATATCTTTAGAGATATATAGTTTCTTGGAGATAGAATCATAATACTTGTATCCTTTCTTTGTCTGTGAATAGCCCAGGAAAATGCACTTAACTTCTTTAAGATCAAGCTTGTCACGTTGAGTAGCCGATAAATATACAAAGCAAGTGTAACAAAAAAAATTTATATGAGACACATTTGACTTTTGTCCTACAATACTTCAAGAGGACATTTAAAATTCAGCATGTGGTTAGGTAAGCGATTTACAAGATAAGTGACAGTAAGAACTCCATGAGACTAAAATGTTTTGGAACTTTCATTTGAAGCATTATAGATCAAGTTTTCTCTAGCAAATCATGATTTTTATGTTTGGCAATCTCATTTTATTGAGGTGTACTAATACAACTAGTTTGATGCAATATGCCATTAAAAATTAAATAGTTTGTCATGTTATGGGACATATATCTTATGACATTGTTAGATAAAAAAATTTTAATATGAGCTGAAAATTGAGTAATAACTAATATATGAAAATCTTTGAAATACTAAAAAAGTTTGCCTTTTTATTTTAATAAATATACCAAAGTAATCCTTAACAAGTCATCAATAAAGGTTACAAAATACTTAAAATCATCAAGAGAAGTGAAAAAAAGTCCCCAAACATTTAAATGTACAATTTCAATTGCCTGAGTAGTTCTAGACAATGATGAATTAAAGGCAAACCTTGAAGACTTAGAGAAATAAAAAATCTCACAATCAAAAGTTCCTCTAGGCAAAACAAAAGTTATTTTACAGAAAATGAAAGATGCTCACGGTTAGGAATGGAGGCAACTTGGAATCCTTTTTAAAACTCAAAAGTCAATAAAGAAGTAGTAGAGACCATTCAGACGAAAACCTTCACCAATCATCTTCTTGGTGATAAGGTCATAAAAGATAACCTCATAAGGAGTAAAGATAACCTTCAGAAGTGCGACATGTCATGAAATTTAAACCATTTTCAGATTAAAGAACACATCAGACACAACAATTCTCTTTCTCAAAATTGACGTTCCAATCCCTTGTCTTTCTAAAAAAACCCCACCAATTACTTGTTTTTTTCTCTTAAAACACCAAAAAATCGAGCCCATATTAGTCTTCAAACATCCTAGAACATTTTCCTCTTCAAAATCTATCGTTGTTGTCGCCGCCTCTGCCCCCTCTTTAAAATAATACGATATTCTCACTAGCTTTTGTAATTGTTGATGAAGAAAATAATTTTAATTAAAGATGGTTTTTGCTTTGCTTACAGAGATACGTTATCATTGATAGAACAAGTATATGTATAATATCATATAGACATGTAGACTGACACGACCAAAAGATTAATGTCTTCTCCCAAGTGCAGGAGTGTCGAAGTAATAAATAACCCGGTAAGACCGGGGTCGAACCACTGGGAGGTTAATTGTATAAATTATAGACAATAATACAACAACAACAATAACAACAATAATAATAATAGTGAAGAAGAAGAGGAAGAAGTTGATGAGAACTTTGAGATGGAAGATTAACGTAAGGATTAAACAATGATAACAACAAATGTCAAGGTTAGAGGATCCACTAATGGTATTTCAAACAAGTATAGTATAAACCCTTATTATTCAATTGGAAACCACACACAAGGAGGTTCCAATCAGATTATAAATTGTTAACATGATTACATTAGCTATCTTATTCGAATAATGCTAATACTTGTAAATGTTTTCGTGCATTCATGATTATAACTTATGTTAACAACAAATCAAGTTCCTTTCATAGCTCGGTGTCGGTTATACCATACAAGTATGGGCTATGAAAGTGCCAAGTATTTGTTGTACCAAGTGTTATACAACATAAATCTAGATTAACCATTTAACAAGCAAAGTATTAAAAGTGAACAAGATAACAAATATAAAGCATGTTAGTATCCAACATTAAGGTCCATGTTAAGTTTATATTATACTTATTCTTACACCATTAGTGTACCCTTTTCACCTTGACATAATTAACTTAGTTAAACATAATGAAAGAAAGAAACATAAAGAAACAAGGAAAGGAAATGAAAAGCATAAGCAAGAGATTAATATAAGCAAAACTTAAGCATTACAAAATATAAAGAGAGAAAGCAAGAGCATGATCTTGATCTGGAAACCAAGATGCCTAAATACATGGCAAATGCCTCCTTTTATAGGCCAAAATTCGGAACTATTGATTTGTTGACTAATTGATGAATAGGTGGCCACATCTTGACTTGATGACAATTCTTATCTTCTTGTCTGCTAAAAACGTCATTGATAACGTCATAATTTGAACAAACTTCAATCATGAAAGTTCTAGGCAATTGTCTCATCTTTCCAGGGTAAACATTTGAGATCATTTGGACTTCTAGAACTCGAGATATGGGCTAAACACTGAACAGTGTCTGAGCTGCAGGACAGATTCGGACTTCTTCGTTGTTGCTACAATTTGGACTTGAAAACGGCCTTCTTAAATCTTGGACTCCTCATGAAAGTTGTAGGCCTATATCTTAGCTTTCCATCCATATAAGGTAGACCTAAATCCGAGATCTACAGCTCCAGATATGACCCGATTACCAAACAGTGTTCCAGTTTGGATTGCACCAAGATCTCTTTTCTAAGTTTGGCCATCTCTTTGTCCTTTCAATTTCAGTACTTCAACTCATCAATCAATTCTTTCATTTATGTGATAGGCCTGCATTTAAGATGAACATTTACCATAAATTAAAGGTATCTTATATTATTAGATATGTTATTATAAAACATGCTTTAGTTAAGGAGTTATTGATACTTCAAGTGCAAAATGATGATATAAAACCTTGATAAAAATACACTTTTAAGTACTAATCATAGACATAAAAAGTAGAGTAGTAGAAATTTGGTGTGAACCTATAGGATACCATCGGTATTGTGCCCGATATTTTGTTAGCAACTTCAATCATAAATTCAAAAACCCATCTTAAACAAATTTGATGAAGATGTGTTATGAACTTTCAAGACGCAAATTTGATTTGTGATATGAAAGAATATGTAAGTTGGACTCAGCATATCAAGAATAATTTGAATGAAAAAAAATAGAATTATGTTATGATGGCATTCACTAGTATGGTAATATGACCTAACATATCAATAGTTTATTCAGATATTTTTTTTGAACCATTTATTAAAGAAAAAAACTTAACTTCACCAAAAATTCATTGATGTTGCATTTTAGAACCATGACATTAATTAAATATTGTGATTCAGAACCACGATATTAATTATATGTCGTGTTTCTGAACCATGATATTAATTAAATGCGCGGTTCTAAACTGCGACTTCAAAAGTGTGCTATTATGCCAAAACTTTGTGTTGTTGTGGTAATTCACCATTTCTTTATAATTTCCATGCTAATTGCTCAAATTTTCCACATAAATTGCTTCTTTATATGTTGCATATAGTAGGATTTAGTCATGTTAATGATTGAATTCCTTGGGCATAACATATGATTCGATGTTATTAGGCTTTCAGCCTTTCTACTAAGGTAGTCAATTTTATTTTTGTTGGCATTCTATTTTTTATATTGGAACAATAAATTTTGGTTTCATAGCACTTCATTCCTTTAGCTTTTATACTGTATTATATATATTTTTTATTATTATTATTTAACACCACTAAATTCCTTGTTTAATTAATGCTTCGTAAAATGGCTTAAATAGAAAGATATCCTGTCACAAAAGCTATGTAGCTTATTACACGGAATTGAAAAGCATGGTTATAGTGATAGCCAAATGCAAATTAAGCTACGTGGGTGACTAAAAAACCTAGCTAACCTAGCCACTAATTATCAGACATGTCTATTACTGAATCGTCTCCACTACGACGTCCTTCACTCCAATAAACTTGACAGATACATGGGCTCCATTTTGTTCCAAATAAGTTCTGCCAACTTGCTTTATTCTTTTTATTCCCTTGTTTTTTGGTATATTAAAATCTCAATTATAGAGGTGTTCACCATATAATTTACATTATCCCAAAAGCATGAAAAGGAAGAAATAATTACTTAAATTCAAAAGGTAAAAGAAAGGGTAGTGTAGTGGTGGAAAATTGCTTCCATGGAATCCGCAGTCAATTAAAGTTCCGTGCTTCTAGCATGGGAAATGATTTTCAACATCATGTCTTCGAAAGAGATTTTGATTTAAAGCAGGCAGTTCCTCCTCTTATTTTTAAAGAACATAATGATACTTTTCTTGCCTTTAAAGCCCATGGAGAATATGTGCAAGGGTTGTCAGACATATATAGTTTAACTTAGGGCTAGCTCTCATGAGTCATCATGATGCGTGATTTTGTTTTTGCTTGTCGGAGGATTAGATTATCCAAGTGAGCTCAACGTCAAGATGTCATTGCCCTCTTGCTGCTTCCGATAGAACTCCTTTTTTTTTTATATATGGGGTGACCTAAACTAATGCCATATTCATTTCTTCTTGAATATGGAGGAGTGTGTGTGTGTGTGTGTGTTTAGAACACACACACACACACACACACACTCACACTCACTCTCCATAATCAAGAAGAAAAAAGCATTATATGATTTGATTCGTTTGTATTTCAGTATTCACAGTTTTAAATTTTGGTAGTTTATATTTTACAAATATACTGCTTTGTGGTTTTTCTCTCGATTGCCTTGATTTTATCCATCAATTAAGCTAGTAAATTCGACCTCAAATTTCTTCAAATTTCTATCATTACGTCCTAATCCTTTGATTTTGAACAAACGAGTGTGAGGAGTACTCTCGATGCTCTAACATGAGATTATAAAGCAAGTACTTGTATATTTTCATAAGTCAATTTCTTAGTAGAATGAAAATTATGAAATAATAATAAGAACATGGAAATAGACTCCTGTTATGAAAAACAATCATCCATGCAAAATGTTAAAGCAAGAGATCCAACATGGGATCATCCATAAAACTTTGTGGAAAATTTTTGCCACCTCCTTTAGGCTTTTAGCTCTTGCCTATACCAAGATAATAAAAACCATGCAACTTTCTTTCGGTCATTTCATATGGTCTTCTCAGCCCATGTAAACTTTGGAACAAGAAAATGGTTTTGAAATACAAAGAGAGCCCATTATAAACCACGTTGAACCTCAATATGCCAGCTAACAGGATTCTGGACAAGATCAGACTAGTTAGCAATAATTTGTTATGCCAAAGAAGGAAGGCCTAATATATGGGCTGCTAAGACTGCATTGCCGAAGCTGCAAGTTGCTCTAGTTTTCCTCGGGAGTCGACATTTTAATCCTCCTCCTGGTGGATTGGCAACAACTATTGCATCTATGCTCCTCTCATAGTTTTGAAATCCGACCCGGTCATCAATTCGGTCAAGTGATCGGGTCACGGGTCAGATAAATTGACCTGGATCAACAAAAAAAAAACACCTATATAAAATACCTAACTAGTTACACTTACATAAACCAAATTCAAATTATAAACCAACAACATAAATTTAATTCAATATCCAAAACACAAATCAAATATAAATTCTAAAATATTTAAAACAAAACATCCAACAACATAAATTCTAAATCAATAATACATTCATTTTTGTTGAATGAATACATTAAGTTCTTCTGTGTTCATAGGAGCAAAATTTGGATCAAATGTCGATGGAATTGAGCCAATCTCGTCAACACCTAATAAATCATCAGCATGCTCACTTTGCATCATGTGAAGACATTGTAAGACCTGACATAATTTATAAGAGGGAATATAATTTCAAGCCAACTCACTTTGCAATTCATTCATTAGATTAACAATGACAAATTCCCATTGTTAATCACACATAACAGAAAAAGACTAATCAGTTGATGCTCTAGAAAATTAACAATGACAACCCCATGGTTTCTCAACACAATACATTAATATTTGGAAACTGTTTCTCAACACAATACATTAGTATTTGGAAACTGTGGAAACTGACCAATTAAACTAATGGGAAATAGTTATTAGCAGCTGAATTGGAGGCAAAACACAATACTCAAATGACCATCTAATCTAGACTTGGGCTTTATTTCATGATCAAGTCAGCTAGCAAAGCTAAAATATCATTAACACTAGCTAAACACAATACATAAACAAACATTTTGGATATTAACACTAGCAAAGCTAAAATTCAAATATCGAGGGTCAATCCCCCAGTAGCATTTCTTAACCAATACAGCAAGTTGCACGTGAGAATATGGTAATTTATTCGCAGTAACCTTTTCTTTTCGATAGATTTCAAACTTGGGTTTAGAATTTCCTTTTCTTCGGCATAACTTGGGTTTCTGCAATGTGTAGAAACTGCCGAATGCAATTGACATCAACAGATTCAACACAATACAATATGCACAGTTATTTGCAGAATAACTGTCGAATGCACTTGATAATGGTATTGGCAAAAGAATAATGGTAATAAGCATCAAATCATACACAAACAAAATCATGGTAACGGCATTCTAGAGTTCATCATGGTAATAAACAATGACAACCCCATCATCATCAAATCATACACAAACAGAATCGTTTTCTTTTTTTCGCAGAAATTGAAATCGGCTGCAGAAAAGAAAAGACAGAGAAACATACTTGAGGTGACTGAGCTGCGAATGAATCAAAGAATAACGAATCGATGCCAGCAATTGGGCTGCGAAGGAATCAGTGCCAGTAATTCAAGAAACAGCCAAGAATAAAGAAAACAGAGAGTGAAAGAAGGAGATTCAAACCTTTTTCGCAGAGAAACAACATCGATCAAGAGTCAAGATGTCTTTTGCTCCTCTGCTCCTCAGCTGGGTTTCAAAGAGTTGATTTCCTCTTTCACTAATTAGGTTTGCAACTGTCCTCAATTCTGCTTCGTTCTTCTTCAGCGTTTTTGGCCTTCTAAAAGGCCAAAACGACGTCGTTTAATGGCTGCGAATATTAAAAAAAATAGGTCGGGTCTCACCTGGGTTTGACCGGGTGGACCGGGTCCCGGGTCGACCGGGTTTCACCGAGCCAACTCCCAAGCAGGTTTTTACCTCCACCCGAACCGGTCCCAGGCCCGGGTCGGTCCGGGTTTTAAAACTCTGCTCCTGCCTAGTGGCATGAGCTTCAGTAGTTTTTACAAGTTTATTATCGTCGGCTATGCCGTGGGTTAGAAAAAAAAAGATAGGTATTAGTGATATCTCTTTTAAAAAAATGATTTTAACCATGAATTGAGTAATATTTTAATTTAATATTGAGATAGAAAAATATTTAATCCACTTGGATTAACATGGGCTGACCCATGCAACTCGTAGGGATAATCTTGAAAAAAAAAATTAGAAAAATCAATCCCTAATCAACTTCAGGGCTTACTAGAAGTGTGGTTGCGATTGTTTTTCAAAATGTTTTTTCATGCCAAAATGCATCAAAATAATATTTTTTTCATTTTTAAAAAATTATTTTTGAGATCAGCGCATCAAAACGATCCAAAATATACAAAAAAATTAATTTTTAGCAAAACAAAATTGAATTTTTTGGAAACGTGGGTTGGCCCGCGTTTCCAAACGGGCTCTGAATATTGAAAGACAAGATCGGTAAAAAATAAAATTTAATTAAAAAAACAAAGTGAACTCAAGTCTACCAAGCCAACCAAGCCAACTCGAGTCGCAAGTCATGCACGTCATCATATTCAATAAAAAAATTTATTTCAAAGATTATTTTTTTTAATTATATGACAATAAAGCGCATGATATTTTTTTTTGTATAAAACAACATATTTCTTAAACATTAAAAAAAACGGTGATAGACACATCAGGCCGAGATAGCAAAGGTAGATTATGAACAACAAAGGGTTAAATTCTATTCTTTTAGGTTTGAGTTAAATAAAAAAAATAGATCATCGATAACAAATGGTGAAATTATATTTTTTTTTAATTGAGGGTCAAAAAAAGCATTAAATAAAAAAAACATATAGTAGCCGAGATGTTGTGGATTAACTCATCAAACCCGCTACTCGGATAAAGGACTCAATTGAGTTCATTGATTTATTTTTTCATTTTTTTATAACCAAACATTAAAAAATAGAGTCTAGTCCCATAGACCTGGACATTAAAAAGCAAACAACCCAGGCAAGTGGGCCTTCCAACCCAAACACCTAGGCCTATTGTTTTTTCTTAAAGGGGCGGACCATCCCATTTCATTTTTTTTTCAAAAAAAAAAGATAGTAGATGATACATCTTCTTTCTGCTATTTTTTTACCCAAAACACTCAGAAAACACCATAGACACCTTAATAAATCTATCTATAGCCACAAAAAACAAAAAAACATAGCTTGAAAAAATCAAAATCAACCCAAAGCTAAAATTATTCCCGTGATTAGATCTTCCATATCGGGCAAGGAGAAGAAATAAAAACACCTAAGTCAAACTCCCCTCATGAAATAAAACTCATTAATACAAAAATTGACCTTTTTTCTTCTAGAATTGTCGACAACAATGAATTTCTCTCTTTATGCTAGAATCTGGTGACCCCTCTCTCTACTCTAACAAAAAATAATTGAAAAATAAGAGATATGAAGTTTGACACCAAAATTGAATTTAAAAAAACTAGAGGGACGGTCTACCAAATAGGTCAAAAAGATGAGGGACTTAAATTAACTTTTCAATTGAAATTTTAAAACGCCATCTATTTTACATGCGCTTTGCACCTTAGTCTTCTATCTTTCAATTCAACTTTTTCTTCTAAAAAAATTTAGAGAAAAAGTTTGAGGACTAAATTGGAAATTTAGAGAAAAAATAATTGTTCCAATCCATAGTAATTTGTGAGAAAGTGAATAATAAATGTTGCTACAGTGAAAATAGCACAAGGCATGGTGTTTGTTAATAATTTTGAACAAAGTCTCATATTCTAAAAAAGAAAATATATGAGAAGGATTATAAGGGCGTAATTGAAAGACCTCTAAAGCAAAGGAGTTCGCCGTCCAATTGGTCATGATCAAAGGCCTGCTAGACCATGTCCATATGGTTTGGTTAGATTGCCATAACTTGGAGAAATTATTAGAAGCATATTAGATAGGTGACTTGTGTTGTGTTGTGGTTAGGTTAATTTTTTTCTAATGTGAAAAAAGAATATCCAAGTGATAATAACTCAGTCAACCCTAATCAACTTGACTAACTCATTACCTGCGATATAAGACTGAGATTAAAAAAAATAAATTTTTTAAAAAAGACCTAGAAAAAGACCAAAGTTAAATCTATATAAAAAAAATGAAAAACAAAGTCAAGTCACCACATGTTAAATTGACTAACTTGTGATGCGGAATAACCCCATATAAAAAAAAGCAGAAAAAATCACAAAGTTCAAGGCTCAATAACCTAATATCAAAGAATGAGATTAAAAAAAAATCAATTTAAAAAAAAACAAAATAAAATTTGAGTTAACTTGACTAACCCATGACATGTAATATGAGATCAGGATAAGAAAATTAAATTTAAAGAAAAAAGGTCTGGAAAAAAAATACCAAAGCTAGATCAATAAAAAGAGCATTGAAGAAAAACTCGGGTTAACCCAAGTTAACTTAGCTAACCTGCAACCCATGATAACCCAAAAAAAAATCACAAAACTCAAAGCTTAATAATTAAATGTCAAAGGATGAAAAATAAAAAAAAATCAATTTCAAAAAATGTAAAAAAAAAACTTAAGTAAATTCGGGCTACCTCGACTAACTCGCAACATATAGTATGAGATTGGGATAAAAAAAATTAATGTTTAATAAAAGAACTTGAAAAAAATACCAAAGTTAAATCAATAAAAAACATTAAAAAAAAATTGTGTCAACCTGAATTAACTTAACTAACTCTTGACTCGGGATAATCCCATTGAAAACAAGCAAAAACAATTACATAGCTAAAGGTCCAATAACTTAATCTCAAATGATGAAATTTAAAAAAGAAGAAACATAAAAAAAAAAAAAAACTTGATTTCAACCAAAGTTAACCTAACTAACCCATGATCCGGGATATAACGATCAAATTTGGTATAAAAATAGCACAGAAAAAATCATAATCATCAAAAATAAATAAATAAATAGCAATCAAATAATGAGGATCAAATTTGGTATAAAAAATAAATGAAAAAAAGATAATTAGGATTAAACTAAAAAATAAAATAAATTAAGAATATGAAAAAAAAAATAGCAATCAAAAGAATGAAAACCAAACTTTAATACAAAAATTAAATCAAATAAGGCACAAAATTGAAAAACATAAAAATGGATAAAGAAATATCAATTAAAAGAATGAGGGTCAAATTAGATACAAAAATTAAATTAAATTAAATTTTTAGGGATGAAATTGAAAAACAAAACTTTAATAAGCTTCAAAAGCAAAACAAATAATAATCAAAAGAATGGGGACCGAATTGGATAAAAAAATCAAGTGAAAAGAAACTTGTGTATTTTTCCGAGGAGAAGAGAGAGAAAAGAGGGAGGAGAAGAAAAAAATCCATCAAAGCCACATCAGTAGTTCGTCGCCACCATGCATCCATTCATAAAAAATATCTTGGTGAGCCACTCTAAACACTATAACAGAAGGCAGTATTTGGCTACCAGAGGAGCTCACACACGCCTTTAGGAGAGCACGAGCTCTTTCCATTCACTAGCGTGTGCGTTGCTTGCACCATCATTTTTTATTTTTTTTTCATTTATTGAAAGATCAAATTGACCTTACCCAATTTGATAATAATTAAAAATCCAAGAGAAAAGACAAAAAAAAAACCCCAAGACAACATCTATAAGATTTTTGCATTGAAGGGTAATGTAGATATTTTAATGTGTTTTTGAAATAAAAAATTCAAAAAATCCCCTACACAAAAGTTATTTGATTTTTGCTTTTGATGGTATTTGAATCATTACACCATGCAAAAAAAAGTAAAAATATCAATCGACCCTTAAACTCAATGTTCAACAAAATAAAAATACCGATCTCTAAATTTGCTTTATAATTAAAATCTTAAAATTTATTTTGTATCTTTGTACTTAAAAAAAAAAAAAAAAAACTAGGCATGCAAGTATAGCCTACCAAGCCCAAGTGTGGCTAGGCCCAAGCGCACAGTTTGGCCTACTAGCCCAATCATGACTATCTTTTTGTTTTTAAAGGCCAAGTACATATGTCCTTGGCTTTGCTGACTATTTTTTTTTTTAATATTCTAAAATAAAATATTTTTATAAAAAATTACATTGGTATTTTAAAAAGCATATGATGATATCATTATTTTCAAATAAGATTAGAGATTTTTAATAGTTATATTAGTAATCATTTTATGAATAATTATATATGAATATGATATGAAAAACAGAAAAAAAATGAAAATTGCACATGTATATTTAATGACAATACAATATATTTTGTTATAGTTAATTGTTTATATTTTCATGAATTAATTATTTCTTTTATTTTTTATTTCGTATAAAAATTAAGAAGATGTATTTTTGTTTTTTATTTAAAACTTTCCTTTTAGATTAAAGATTATGATAAGTTTTTATCTAAAAACAATATTTCTAATAAAAAAAAGATTTTTGTCGAAATAAAAAAAAATTAAGTGAATAAGGAAAATGGGATTGTCTTAAAAATATACTTTTCCTTCCAAATCTAAATTATTGAGATTCTTGTAAATATTTATTTTTACTTTTTATTGAAAAACCAAAGTTGTTAATAAAAAAAATGTTATGTAAAAGAGATGTATAAACAGAAAAAAAAAATTAAAAAAATACATTTTCCTTGAATTCTTTTAAATAAAAAATTATTTTAAGAAAATCCGTGGCATCTCGGGTCAGAAACTAATTTAGAATTTAGGACCGAGGAAGTATTAACTATCATGAAACTGGGTGTAGGAAAATTGCTGGGATGATACTCTCATAATTTAAATATAAAAAAGAAAAAAAAAATGGGACCCTATGCAATGACAGAGTCCAGAGATGACAGAATCAAATTAGCACAAGGTTCCTCCATGTGAGCAGGTAGTAGAAGTCGTCATCGTCAATAAAAATACAAATGGAAGTCCAGGCTCTTCCATGGCTTACCAATCCTTTCAAGATACCCCATTTATACCTTCCACCATCATAGATAATTATTTCCCACTTGTAATAAAATCTCCAAGAAATGCTCCTCTCCATTATACTTCCTACCAAACTTTGGCTGCCATTGCTTCTCACAAAAAATGACGCCAACAACTACTACTCTCCCCAAACCCACTTCCAAATCCTTGCTTCGTGGCCCTTCTATGCTTAATCAAGCAAAACCCATTTCGTTCCTCCGGTTTCCAGCTTCGAAATCTGATTTTTTTGGATCAAAGAATAAAGCTCTGTCAAAGACCATGACTGAATTGGTCAGAATATCTGTTTTTAGAGCTAGTTATGGTGGTAACAGTGAAGAAAGTACAGGATCTTTTCAGCAAGGAGATGTTATTCATGGGCCTAATAAGTTTCAAAGTGTGCTCTTGGCTGGTGGACTGGAAGCCACTCTCAATTGCCTGGTTTGTGTTTTTCTCTGTTCGTTTGTTACCTCTTTCAAGAGATTTTAATCTTTGTAATCTGAGTTGTGTTTTTTTTTCCTTCATGATTTTATGAGTCTTTTTAATAATCACTATGATTTAATGTGTTGATTAATTGGAGCTGAAAGTCTTCAAATTTAGTAACGCGGGAATAAAGAGATTTAAAGCTAAATAAAAGAGAAAAATTAAAGAAGCTAAGAAGAAGCAGCTAAAAAAAAGAAAAGAAAAGGCTAAAAAAGATGAGAAGGGGGTTCGAAAAATTTGTAACTTCATAATTTTTATTCAATTCATTAATATATATATATATATATATATATAATATTTTAAAAAATAAGATATAAATACTAAAACTCGACTATAACAAATAATTAGATTTATAGCCCATTAAATAAAATACATAATAATAATTAAATCAAATCCAACAAATAAAATTTAATTAATAAAAATTCAAATAAATTAAACCAAAACATTAATTAAAGTTTAACCTCTCAACTGTTTAAGCTACTCTTCATCGTTTATAATCATACGAATGTGTAAACAGTGTATCAAGTTCGATGTCCCCACCAACTCTTCTAGGATTGGAGAAACTTAACCCCGTCGAGTGTAATTCAAGGAGGCTCCAATAATGCTCTTAAAAATTATGATCAAACTGATGTGATATCTCACTGATAATCCAAGTATAGTCTGTATCTAGTTGTCTATCTCATATATTGAGATTCGTTGAAGTTTACTATCCCTGGTAAAAACAACTTGTGCATCTAAAGTAGCATTAATATGTTCTTTTTGTGTAAAACATAACGATAATGGGGCATGGATTTCAAAATGAGCTTTAGAGATAATTTGTATTTTATATATAAAGAAGTCATTCATGTAAAAAATAGAGCTAATATCAAAGTTTGATGATAGTTTAATGACATAACTATTTGATCCAATCATTTGCAACATTTTGAATGGTTTAGCACTACTCACTTAAAAATTGTAATTGGTTTTCAAATGACACCGTTCAAAGCTAATTTGTATCACGAAATAATATCCAACATTAAGTACAAAATGATACTTATGTAAATTAGCTTGAAATTTGTATTGTTCATTATTTTCTTGAATTTGATTTTTGATATTAACATGCAACTTATAAACTCTACATGCAAAACACTCAGTTGAATTAAATAATTTAAAGTAAGGAGACATGGAAAGAAAATCTACAAGCTTTCTAGGTTTGTAACTATGAACAATATATGATTGAGGGTGTGAAGTGGGACAAACATTATTTGAAACTTAGTATATATAGTTTGGACACAACCTAGTAAATTAAGATTATCTTCATCTTCCTCATCACGTGTTAGGGGTAAGGGATCAGGAAACTCAATATGTTGCTTTAAACCTATGATGTGTTGGACATCAAGCATAAAGGGGTGAGGAGCATGTTTCTCTAACTTGTTGGATGTCAATCATGGTGAGTGGGGAATCAAATGGTTTAAGAGAACTAATATCATGAGACTTTTCTAAGACTATATTTATCTCTTTGGGAAGTTCTACTAAAGTGTTTCCTAAAACTTATCTCTCTACCACTAAAGAAGAATTATTATTTTCTTTATTAACCTTATTTTCATACTCATTTAAACTTATAGTGTTAATTTCCTTTTCTTACACATCCTCTTTATCTAGGTCACTAAAGTTCTTAGGATTAGGTTCATACACTTGTACATAATATTTTTTCTTTTAACCTATATCCTTGTGTTCTTGGATGACTAAAGGATTAGAGGTGCAGTTGAAGAAGATATGTTCAAAACCTTGACAGTTAGCACACTGAACCTCTAAACTCATCTTAAATTTTTTATTAATGACTCTTTTTCCTTTATTTTCTTTATAAATTTGGGCATTACTAGGACTAGGTCTATATGACGAAGAACCTAACAAAGAACTATCATTTCTAAATTGAGATCTAAAAGGGGTATTATGAGGGTTTTTGATATTTTATTAATTAACTCTTTATAATTAACTCATAATCTTGCATTACAATATAAGCTTGGTTAAGAGTGAAAGCACATATGAGTCTGATCTCTTTTCTAAAATTATCATTTAAACCTTTACAAAATCTATGCAAATTCATCGTTTCATTCTCTCTTATAGTACATCTCATCATGTAATAATTAAATTGTGTTATATATTTATTGACAGACTTGGTCCCTTGCCTTGTATTGTTCCATTGGTCTAAGAGTTTATAAGACTGGGGTAGGTATTTCTCCAGTAGTTTTTATTTTATTTTGATCCAATTAGTTATGGAAGGTTTACCTCTCCTCTCTAAACAATCCCCAACATCTCCGCAATAAAGTTGGGCTTCACCAATGTGCATCATCTTAGTAATTCTAACTCTCTTATTATCAAACAAGTTGTGTCACTCAAAGAATTAATCTATGTCATGAATCCACATATCAAATATCTAAAAGTCATGACAACCATCAAAAGTGGGGGCTTCTATTTTGTTAGGGCTCATGACTCGCTCATCAAGGTTATCATGTTTAGAGTAACCTAAATGATAGGCATACTAATGGCGCTCAAGATGAACTTGCCTACAATGGTTGTTCCTATGATATTTCTTAGGGTTCACTTCTTTTACATGTTGGTCATCTGGGTTTGCAACTCCCCTCAAATAGCCCTACAAGTATTACTAAGGGTCGGGTCCATGGTAAGTGTGGACTTAAGCTTGGACATTAAATGATCATGACACAAATACTTGCAACACTAGCTTAAAATGCATTGAGATCACTTACGATTTTTACATGTGAAATCACAATATAAAAACAAAGTTAATTCTATTTTTTTAATGTAGAGATTAATCAGAAACAGAAAACACCAGAAAAATTTTAAGCATGCATTATTAGACCTTTAAATGTAAATGATTAATCAAATAAAATCATAATGTTCCACCATTTTCGATAAGCTCTATCATTGATTAAATTGTTTGGTGGGAAGATGCTGAAAGTTATTGTTGCTGACGTGACAAAGAATGCTAATATGGTGTTGACATGGTGTTGTCAATGATGTGCTAGCTTACACAAAGTTGACGTGTCAGTGCTGGTTGGCATGATACTAACATGGCAATATGATGACATGGTAGTGTGATGAAGTGGCGCTGATGTGGTTGCGTGAGAGTATTTGTTTTTCAGATCTGGATTGTAAAACAGAAAGATGAATTATTCAATTCATCAATAATGGCTAACTTTTAGAAAATAAGATATAAATACTAAAACTTTTACTAAAACAAATAATTGGGCTTATAATCTACTAAATAAAATACCCAATAATAATTAATTCAAGTATAATAAATAAAACCTAATTAATAAATCTCAACTAAAAGTTCAAATAAATTAAAGCAAAACATAAGTTAAATTAAACTCAATCTCTCAACGATTTGGGTTACCTTCTATCATTTATGATTATATAAATGCATAATAGTATCTCGGGTTCGATATCCCACTATTTAATTGTTTTTTATTGCATTTCATATCTCGCTAGTCAAAGACCAATGTGCTTGTTTTTTAATTTCACTGACTATCTATATTTCTTTTTATATTGGTTAAAACTTCTGAAAGTGAACACAAGTTGGATTTCCTTTTTCTTTCCTTTTATTTTTTCTGTTTGAAAGTGAAACTTATGCCCAAAACAACTGAAATTGTGGAGTGAATTGATGCTGCAATTGAGAGATAAAACTAATTCCCTAGTGAAGCACTTGCATTGAGAATGCCTTTGGCAATTATGACATTAAAATCTTCTTTGCAGGATAGCATTTAGCACTAGGAATCCTCTATAGCTGCTTTATAGCAGATTTATGTTGGCTTCATATCTTTGATATATTTGAGCACCATTGCCCTTCAATTTGTTTTGGTGCTTCCACATTCTGCAATTTACTTCTTTCAGAATTTCAATTTCGGCATTTAGATGAAATAAACGCGCATGGTTTAGTCGTTCTATTGTTGTTGGAACAGAGCAAATGGCTCGTAGTTACTTTTTTTGGTGCTGTCATTCTTGGGAGGCATGATGCAAAAGCCATGTGGGCTGCTTTGGGGTTAGTTGTGAATTCAATCCTCTCTGTAATCCTTAAGAGAACATTCAACCAAGAGAGACCCGATTCCACATTGAGGTCTGACCCTGGGATGCCATCTTCACATGGACAATCCATCTTCTTCACTTTGGTGTTCGCTATTCTGTCAGGTAACGTCCCTCTTTATTTGACTTGTTAGCTATTTATCAGTCTATTTTATGTCAGCATTTGCAAAATCTAAGTAAAGAAGGTTCATGATAGCTCCATCAACTGATGAGGGATGCAGTATCATGCTTAGGTTTTTGCAAATGAACCATGAAAGTTTCTATAATCTGCATATTTTCTCTTCCTACCCTGAAAATGGCTGCTTGCTGTTACAAATGTTCTTTCCATGTGTACAAGTTTTGGTCTTTTAATAAATGCTTGTGTGAGCTTCTTCTTGGTAAATTCCTACAGAGTGCTTGTTCTGTGTGCTTTTGCAGTTGGGGAATGGCTAGGAGTAAATGAATTCACATTGATCCTCAGTGCATTTATGCTAGCATTTGGCACATATCTTGTAAGTATCATTTTGCCCCTTATATTATAGTCAAATGCAGCATGCTATTAACGCTTGAGCTCACTTTCGAGTTTATAAAAACAGTCAAAAATGTAGAAACCTAGGGGCTTGCAAATTATGGATATTATGGAGAATATGTGAAGCTTATAGAATATGTTCATTCTATGGTGTGTTTTTTTATCCTCAAACATCTTTTTTTGCTATTTCATCCTTGCACTTGATGTGTGCATCAATTTATGTGTTATAATTCACTTTTACAAGTCTCTTGAACGGTGAAAATACTACAATTTGTTCTTTGAAGTTTTAAAATTTTACATATTTGATCCTATTATTTAAGGATTTTATGTTAAGGTTCTAAACTTTATTTTATTTGTGTTTTGGTCCTTTTATGTTGAGGGAGAAGATAGAATGTCATCTGAAAAAATATATATATATATTCAACTGCCACGTTTTGTCAATGAAAAAAATTGATGATAATATCAATGGGTTCGTCTCAGAGAGTCTAGTTTAATGGAGATAGTTTAAAACTTTTATTTTACTAGAAAAAATAGATCTATGCTCGGGAAGCTTTTTTGAATTGGTCTAATTCTTTGTTTTCAAACTAATTTTATGATGTTTTGGAGTTAAAAATAAGTTTATTTAGATTTCTATAATATTTTTAGGTATTGTCAAATAAAAATAAATTGAAAAATAATTTTTATAGATCCAAGAATCTAAAACCTAACTTTTAAGCTATTAGTGGTGGTTGAAAGCCTGAAACTTGAACTAGGTAACAAGAAGTCATTTGTATAATTTAAAAATAAAAACATTAAGTAATACTCTAAAAGGCGTGGGGAAAGCGTTGTAACTTTCTCTACGCCCGCCTGTACTTATATATTATAATTATAATTATAATTATAATAATATAACTTATATATTATAATTATAATTATAATAATATAATAATAATAACATATATTAAAATACTCTGAGCTGTCTTTTTTTTTTTTTTTTAATTTTTTTTTAATTTTTATTTAAAATTTGTTTTGCTTTTCTCTTTGTTTTTTTTCTTTTAATAATTTTTTTTAATTTAGTTCGTTAATGTTAAAAAAAATTTATTTAGTTATCAAATTTTTATGACATAGATCCTGAGTTTGACGGGTTAACCCGGAATTTTATTTTTTTTTGCTTTTTTTCTTTTTAATTAATTTTTTTCATTTAGTTTAGTTTGTTAATGTTAAATTTCTTTTTATTTAATTATTAGACTTTCATGACACGTATCTCGGGCTTGACGGGTTAACCTGGTTTGACGGTTTAACCTAGTTAACCTGTCAATTTTTTTTTCTATTTAGTTATCAAACTTTCATGACGCGAATCCCAAGTTTGAAGGTTTAACCTGGTTTGAAGGGTTAACCCAGTTAATTCAGATTATTTTTTTTCTTCATTAGTTTTTTTTCTTCATGTTGGATTTTTTTCTTTGTTTTTTTTTCATTAATCTATTTAATTATCACATTTTTATAACACAACCTTGCAACCAAACCCACATCCAAGGCTATTGGGTCTGGTGTTGCAGTCAAACTCACTTAAACTTAGGTCATGCAAATTTAATATTATAAATATTACTTTTGGGACAGGCGTTGCAGTCAAATCTAAGACTCTTGGATATAACTTTACAGAAAAATCTAATATTTTTATATCTTAATTTTTTTTTATTTATACAAAAACAAATTAACCCGCATCATCGCGCGGGTAATATAACTAATTAGTTTGATGACATGTTGTTCTCGCATTTAAAATAGGAAAGGAACTAAAGCTAGCCTAATACTCCTACGCCCATCACTTGCTTCTTTTTATATTACCTTTTAAGTTTTTTCTTTCTTTTTTTTTTTAATAAAATTCACTATTAATAAAACAATTAAAATTATATTTAAAATATTATTCAATTTTTCATAATTTTAAAACAAGATTATATTTTTTTTATAATGATATTAACAATTACTTTATGAATTATTATATATAAATCTAGAATGCAAAATTTATATAAAAATATGTTCGTGAATATTAATTAAAAATAAAATATCTATTTTTTATTTTTTATTTTAAATTTGTTACATGATTTTTTCCAATTAAATATTCTTTTATTTTTTCTTTTTTACTGTGTAAAAATTATTGAATTATGTTTTGTTTTCAGTTTTTTTATCAAACCTCGTATTTTAGATAATTATAAGTTTCCGTTTAAAAAAAACAACGATTCTCTTTCATTATATTAAAAAAAAAATTAACAAGGAAATAGAATTTTGATTAAAGAGATATATTTTTCCTCTTTAATTCAAATGATTGAGATTTTTATGAATATTTATTTTAATGACTTTAATTTTTATATTAAAAAACATGTTGCTAATATAAAATATATTATTTTGTAAAAACAAAAAACAATGTTTTAATGAAAATCCATCTACTAAAAAATATCTAGTTAAGGCAGTGTGGTTCGCACAAAAGCGAAAGAGAAGATTTGGTTACCTCACGAAACTCAGATAATTTATTGAATATTGCTCTTTTGTAATCAATCGGTCATGAAGCACTGATTCTATGAGATTTTCATTGCTTGCTAAAGTAGCTATGGTGTTGTTTTTTGAAGTTAAGAGTTTTTAACTGCTTTATGAATGAGAACATGAATCATGGTTAATGGACGTAAAATCTGCATCTTAAAATAAAGTTAAATCTTTTTTGTTTGAGTGTTAAAGTCCTTAGAATTAATTAATGAAAGTTTTGCTTCACAGATTCACTGTTTCTTAAACATTATCTTTCAGCTCCCCTAGGTGACTTTTTCCGGGTTATCTAGGTCAACTCTTTTAATTCATGACCCGATTATTTTACCCACAAATTTCTATCGGATTTAATAACTATGATTCGCATGTTTGTATCTCACCAACCGTTTTGAAGACATGGTTACGTGTCTCACAAGGACTTCATACAATCAACCAAGCTGTGGTCGGTGCTGCTGTTGGGTCCATTTTCTCCATTTTGTGGTTCTGGTCTTGGGATGCATTTGTGCTGAAAGCATTTATTTCCTCTCTCTGGGTTCGAGTGGTTGTTGTTATGGGAGCTGCTGTATTCTGCCTAGCTTTGCTTGTGTATGTTATTGGTCATTGGTTCAACGATGAATGATGAATTTTTTAAAAAATATTTGAATATGATTACACGATTTGCAATCAATTCTTTCAGAGCAAAGTAGAATATCGTGACCTGAAATAGATTTTTTAGTGAAGGAACTTTCATCCACCAAATTTGAAAGCAAAAGGGTTGCAAAAAAAAAATGTTTTTGGTTTTTTTTTCTGCCTATTTAATTAATTTTTTTAATTTGATTCTTTAAAATTTGATTGATTTAAGATTAGAGGGTTAATGATTTGACTTGGCTGAAAAAATTAACCAGTTTTGAAAAAAAAAAATTAGGAGCCATGTAATTCATTTATTAACTTATTAACGAAAGGAATACATAACTTGTTCATGATAGTTAAATTATTAAGCTCCTTATAATCCACATAAAATCTTCAAAGTATTGCCTTTTTTCTTCACCAACAAAACTAGGGAAGCAAAGGGTCTATAGTTGGGTTGAATAATACCATTATGTAGCATTTGTTTCACCATTTTTTTCAATTTCCTTCATATACATGATGAACTCATATAAAACCTTATGTTGATTAGTTTAGCCCTCAGAGTGAGAGGAATTCTATGTCTATTTGTTTTGTAGGTGGAAGGTGCCTTGATCTTTGAAACATTGTTTGATTTTCATCTAGTAAAGCCTTCACATCTGTAATTTATATATTTTGATTTCAATCCTTCATGAGTTTCTAAAGAGAAGAATTAATCAATGAAGCCATAAACTATCTCCTTTAGAATCTTATGTAACTTCATGGTTAAAACCATCTACAAACTAGCTTCTTCTATAATTTTTTTTAATTCAATCATACTCCCATCTTTTTAAAAAAATAGTTTCATCTTAATAAAATCAAACAGAATTGATGAGTATATAATTGCATATCCCAAGCTTTAACAACCTCAAATTAGCTTGGAACTCATACCAAGCTTTAAACTCCATATCACATATCTCAAGCTTTAACAACCTCAAATTAGCTTGGAACTCATACCATTACATGAACCATTTGAATTTTAGTCTATAAGCATCACATGTCATAACATTGTGATTAGCTATTGTTATTGCCAAAAAAATAATCTTCATAAAAAACAACCTTGATTTCTTTAATACATTCTCGTCACACAATTTTATTAGACCGTTATCGATTGAGATAATAAAATATTTCCCTAGACAACTTCCTCTAATTCCAATGGTGTTATATGCATGATTGTCTGTTAGAGTTTTTAATAACATCTTATGTTCATAAATTTTATCTTATTCTAGAATAACATCATGTCCATCACTTTTTTTTATATCTAAATATCTTCTTTGCTATTCTTTTTTTCTTTCTGCCATATGAATTCCCTTTATGCTACATTTATGTCTAGGTCAAATTTTTCTCCACACTTAAAACATTGTGCAATTGTTCTTCTTTGTTCATTAAGAGTTTCTGAAAGTAGTTTTGGACTTTATTGCACATCACTTCTAAGTTGATTCAGAGGTTTATAAAGTGAACTACCTGTTGGTCTTAAATGAGGGATTGATCTCAAGAGCAATTCTTTTTCTTCTAGCCATTACAAAAATGGATTTTTCTTGTCATTTTACTTGATTAAAAGCTTGCATTAAAATGGTTGGCTTAAGGATTTTCAACAATTATGGTAAATAAGGATTAAAAGTATTCATTAATTATTTGAACTCCTCAAATCTTTCAACATATTTCTCCACTCCCTTGTTCTAGTTTATTGAACTCCTCTCCAACATCCAAACCTCATACAAAGTGCCTTAAAGAACTCTTTCCAATTGATTAGGTCATTATCCCCTAACAAGAACCCCTCAAACCAAAACTCAGCCTTTTTTTAGGTGAAAAGAAGCAATCTTCACCTATTGATGCACAAGTGTAAAGTGCATCTTGATGAATTTTCTACATTTCATCCACCCCTTTGAATTTTGACCACAAGAAATGGGTAGTTCTACTCTTGTTAAGGCCACATTGTAGACTCCTCTCTCTTGATGCCCATATATCTCCCCATGATTGTGGCTTCGTTGTGGAAAGACTGATTCCATTAGAATTGGAATTATCCCTTTCGTCTTCTTTACTAGTCACGATAGTATTCAGGATGTTCTTCCAATGCCCTTAACTTGTTATTTTCCGTCATTGTTTATTATTGAATAATGAAAGGATGTACTGGTTGGCCAAGAACGAGGATTTGATATCAACTGTTAAGGAATGTCCTTAACAAGTGATCAATAATGAAGTTTCAGAAGAATTTAGAACGAAAGAAAAGAGAGAAACTGCATGCAATATGTTATTTCTTGTATTCCACGTTTCTCACAACTCTTTATTTATACACTTTCATTTCAACTAACTACCTATCTAACCAACAAAACTAACTGATAACTACTTTCCTAACTAACAATCACGTGTGGAAATCATAGTCTTTTGAGACTGCTTCTGCTGCTAGATCTTCTGCAGCGTGATGCATCAGTTGCTGCTGCTGGTGCTGACTTCCTGATTCTATAATATCATTGCTGTAAAAATCCAGCTAAGGGTAAGGGGATCCATGCGTTAAATGAAGCATTTTATGAAACATCTAACGTGCATGCGTTAAATGACCTGCAATGTCTGGGTCCTTTAATTCTGAGTAGATTTCTAGCATATCTATATGATATTCAATCGGGGTTTTCGGGGGTGAGGCTTTGGTTTCGGAGACGGGACCGTGAGGTCTCTTTCATCTGTGCAAGCCAGAGACTGTACATAATCTTCAAACATGTGGCCTGGCTGAGAGTAGCATGTCTCCGTCTAGGGAAGGGAAGTAGCCGTGCCAGTGCCAGGCTCTTGACCAGCCTTGAAAGAACATGAAACCAATACCAATTTCTTTCCTTCTCTAGTAGCTTTATCCTCCTTGTTGTTGGACATTCAATGATGTTTAGTAATTGACGCTGCTCGGAATTACAAGTGAAAAGATTGCGAACGTTAGGCAGGAGCATTGCATTGATCATCCAAAATGACACTTGACCAGGAGTGAAGAATCCATGCTTTTTCGGAACAAAATCCCCCATGCTCCATCTCAATATTTGGAATTGAAGTCATAGATCGAGATCATATTGGGTGGCGGCTCAGTTTAAGGTAGAAAGGCCTTTCTTACCAATTTATTTCTTTCCCTATGGAGAGTAAAAATAAGAATTATGATTCATTGATGATAATGTTGCTGGATTGGATTCAAATCAGGAGTTGAGAGCATCTAAAGAGATTTATCCGATCAGTGCTCCTGGGAAGGCCTCAAAGTTGTTCATGCCAAAAAAAAATAGCACGGCCGCAAATGTTGAAAACATGCCCGTGTATGCCATATCACAGTATAAACCGGAGAGATTACCATTGAATCAATTTAATATATTATTCTCTTAATTATTTTAAAAAAATATCAGCTTCAATCATTTATTAGGTTATTTTTAAATCCATGAATCTAATCTTTGTTTTCTTTATCATTTTTTAGTCCTTCAATTTTATTTTATTTTATCTTTGGAACCATCAAGTCAATGAAATCACATCAAGACAACTCTTATGATTTCATTTGAAACTTAGACCCCGTTTGTTTGCTGGAAAGTAGTTTTTTTTTAAAATGAATTCCAGGAAAGTGAATTATTTTCTAATGTTTGGCAGTGTAATGGAAAATAAATTGGAAAATATTTTCCAGTGTTTGATTATGTCATGGAAAATGAGTTGGAAAATAATTTATTAATGTTTTATTTTTCTCAAGTTTATTAAAATAATGAGGAACAAATCTTACAAATTAAAAAGTTGAATGAGAATGAAATTGAAAAAAAATATAATTTCATAAATTATCTTAAATAAAATAAATAATAATCAAAATAATAGAGATCAAATCTAAAAAATAAAAAAAATAAAAGATGAAGAAATTAAAATAATAATAATTAACATTTCATAAATTATTTCAAATAAAATAAGTAACAATCAAAAGAATGAGGACCAAATTTGATACATAAAAAATTCCAATAAAAAAATGATAAAGGAAAAGCAAATAACAATTATAAAAATGAGGACCAAAGTTAATATAAAAATTAAATTTTAAGAGATGAAATTGAAAAATAAATATTCAAAACAAAATATATATAGCAATCAAAAGTTTGAGGACCAAATTTGATATAATCAACAAATAATATGACATTTCTAAATTTTTCACAACTTCCGGAAAGTGTTTTCCGCCTAAATTTTTCAGGAAAACACTTTCCCGAAAACCAAGCCAAATTTTCCTTTGACTCGGAAAGTGTTTTCCGTTGACCAACTTTTCTAATGGCAAACAAACACAGGAAAGTTTGGAAAGTGAATTCCGGAAAACAAACATAGCCTTAGATACTTAGTAAGCAGTTTTGAGAGTTTTCAGGTTTGACTTATTGGACCAAGTTTAATAACAATATTAAAAAAAATTCAACATTTTGGATATTATTTTTCTACGTTTAAATTTTTTTAATCCAACTTGCAATATAGCACGAAAAGTAAAATAGTTACTGTACATTATTATATATAAAAAAAAACAAAAAACTAAAATAGCATCCCTTGTTCATAATTCAGTGTGCACACACTCAAAAAAACGTATTAATTTGTTTATGGCCAATTTTTTCTTTTTGGTCCCTATAGTTTGTAAAGTTTACAATTTGGTCATTAAACTTTATTTCATTTTAATTTCATCTTTCAAAGTTATGTTTTCATGGTTTCATGTGCTTAAATATGTTTTGATCAGTGTTCTCTCGACCTAATGTGTTTTAAATATTTCAAAGTTAAATTAACAATTAATTTTACAAAATAAAGTTTTAACTTCTTAAGAAACAAATTAAAAAATAAAGAAATAGAGGAAAAAAACAAAAGCCTTCTCCACAAAAGGTAGATAAAAGTTTCATTTGATGTCTCAATTTTTAAATTTCTTTTCTTTCATCTCTATTCTTTTAAAGTTGTTATGTTTTGATTTAAAATTTTAATTTTATCATGTTTCAATCTTTAAAAGTTAAGAAATAAGAGAAAAAATCATCGAAAAGGTTGAGCAGGGAAAAAGTTCTCAGGTGACCGGTTTTTTGCCACCAATAACTTTAATTTTGGTATTTATAGATTTGATTTTAATAAAAAAAAAAACATAATAAAAGTGATTTCTATCTTTAATGATTAAAAACAAAAGATATAAGCCAAGAAAGGTTTTTTTTTTCATTTTGATTTTGAATTTGAGGTATATTGGAGGGTGTTTAGGGATTTTTGAACTCTCTATTATGATTTTTAAGTGAAAAAAGATAAAATATTAAGTTTTTAGAATCCAAATATATTGAATTTTGATTTTTCAATTACCTCTAGTAAATAACATAGCAATGATACGTCGTCCACCTGCTTGAAATAAACAGGCCAGCGAATGTCGTATGCCTACTTTAAAAAAAAAAAAAAAAAAAAAAAACGCGCGAAGCCTTGTCTTCTATGCCTAGCCAGGCATGCGCGCAAGCCTGTATTCCAAGACCGCGTGCTCTACCTTTCACCTTTTCTTAATTTTTTATTTGTTTTTATAATAAAATGTTTTTTAATTGGTATATTATGAAGAGGTTTAAAAAATATCCAATTATGCTTTATTTTTTAAAAATAAGGTTGCATCTTTTATGGTATAATTTTTAAAATTATTTATATTAACCTAATAATGTAATTTAAAAAAATGTAAAAATAAACTTTTTTAATATTTTTTATGTTAAATTTTATATTATTTTTTTTAAATTAATTATTTTTTATTCTCTTATACTTTAGCATCATAATTATAGTGACATTATTTTTTTTAATAAAATTTGCTTTTCATATGAAAAGTTTTTATTTAAAAAATTATTTTTCTAATAAAAAAAGTTATGTTTTCAATAGAAAAAAAAATAAAGGAGGGTTCTGGATTGGAAAAGATTTTTTTTTCTTATTATTTAAATCATTTAATTTCTTGCTAATGTTAATTTTAATTGTCTTAGGTTTTTTTTATAAAAAAAAAAACATGCTACTTAAAAAAAATTTCATCATAACAAAAAATTACATTGATAAGAAAATAAAATTTTGATTAAAAAAATATGTTTTTCTTATTAATTTAAATCATTTAAATTATTAAAAATATTCATTTTAATTACAATAAAACTTGATAAAAATAATTTTCTTAGATCACCGCATAAGAGCGTAGCGGAGCATACTGTTAACCTGATCTATTACAAGGGTGTCAATTTTTTCTCTCTTACTCGTTTAATATTGTGGTAGAAGATTTTTTTTAAAGTGTTTTTTGCTTAGAAATATATTGAATATTTTTTTATTTTAAAAATTTATTTTTGATATCAGCACATTAAAACAGTCTAAAAACACTTAAAAAATTAAAACAAAGAAAAAAAATAAAAATATTTGAATTTTCTTCAAAAAAAAAAAAACAAAAAAGCTCTTAGAAAATATGCTACCAAGTGCTTAAGAATTAAGAACTCATGTGTCCTTCTAGATGCTTTTTATACTGTTGGTAAATCCTAAAACCGTCAGACATCCCATGCTACAATGTCTTCAGATAGGTAAGATCTCTCAAATCTCTTCAGATCCAAATTAATCTGTCGGTTCCCAACTGACAAAATTACACCACAAAAATAGAACGATGTCATTTGATAAACAATACAGTGATTGCCCTTCAATTGTCATCTGGTGCTCTCTCTCTTTATTTTATGCTGCAACTTTCTCTTGCCTGAGATTTGGTCCGATGGGTCTGTCTCATCATGACGATCCATATTCTTGAACTTAGATCATTGACAGATTTTGATATCTTGATGGGAGCCACAAACATGGAAGAAGAGTGTGAAGGAGAGAACAAGTAAATAGGAAGGAGAGCATCGGCACATGCAAATCACTATGCCATTTAATGAGTGATGACCCTTTATAGGTTAAAATGAAAAAAATAGTAGGACCATGTACATGGGCAAGCGATCCTGCAACTCACATGGGCAAGATGGAGACGTTAAAAGCACCAGATTTCTGAACAAGGACTTGCAGAAGCTACTCCATAAAGTCACATGCACGAGTTTCTGTCTTTGTTGGGCATGGTAGAAGGTAAATGATAGGCCTGCCATGCTCTTCAGGCAAAGATAAACCCCAGAGAAAATCCTGGCGAAAGGGTACTGGTGCGATCTTTTTTGCTGCTTAATGGCTATTAATTGTATCGCCAGCTTTTAGTTTTAGGAGATGGAAAACATTTATCTAGTAGTTGGTATTGGTAACTCTACCAAATATGCACGACCATGGACCAGCTTTGTTGGGTGCAAACCATCCCATAATAAAAGCAAACAGGTGACTGACTACCTAAGTGATGCAATAAAATGGGGATGAAAGGAGTAACCAGCAACACTTAAAGAAAGACATTAAATGCGGTATCAGATTTAAACCATGTGGTTACTAATATAATGATCACTAGAGATTTACATGGTCGTTAATTTCAAAACCCGTGAGGGTCAAGGTGCGGAAAAAAAAAAACACCGAATGCTTTTTAAAGGAAAGAAAAGATGAAAGCAGCAGGTGAGGAATTTAAACTAGTATGAAATTTGGGACTTTTTTTTGAAAGCAATGCATCAAGTGGCTGTGATAGACTAGAATTGATGTCATTTATGATGGTGTTATGAAATTAACAATTTAGCTGTTGGACAGAAATGGTCATTTATTGTATAGCGTTGCACCATTTCTTTCCACTTTACACGCTTTAAGGATGATCTCTTTTTCTTTTTCATGTTTTTCTTTCTCGTTCTTCGTAGGGAAACCCCACTTCAATATTAAATAAATAAATAATATAATATAATATAAACAAATTAAAATTATCATGTTAAAATTCTTCTATGCAACTCAAGTCTTCAATTTTCATATATATTTTTTGTTTGTAGAATTCAGTATTAATTTCAAATATATCTTTCTTGTTTGTTGTATAAATTACTGCATCTATTATATATAATTAAAATACTTAAGATATTTAGTTTTCAATTCAACTTTTATTCTATCAAAATTTCACATGTAACTCTAAATATATTTTAAATAGTAAATAAAGATAAATTTAACAAGATTTATTTAATAATTTTCACTATTTAAAATAATATATTCTTAAATTTTATTTGATTTAAAATTCTACCACAATATATTTTTTTATATTTTTATAAAATTTCAGCTCAATTTAATATACAATTTAAAAAATATATTGGATCACATAAAATTCATATATTTTAAAACAAATTCAGAATTTACTTGATTTGCATCTTATTTATTCTATTTTACATTGCTGAAAAAAAAAAAAAAAAAAAACCCTTGTCTGTTTCTCTATCGACAGTTGCTTGTCGTCTTTTGATGGTCTTGCAGTTTTTAAAGACAAAACTTCTCTGAACTTTTAAACGGCAAACCCTTAAAATTTCAGATGACGCATTTGGCTTTGGCTCTTTTACTAGTCGTCTTGATCCATCAAGGATGTTTTCATTTCCATGTTGAAGCAGGAGATGGTTTCATTAGAACTAGAGGAGTGCATTTCTTGTTGAATGGTAGCCCTTACTATGCAAATGGCTTCAATGCTTACTGGTTGATGTACACAGCTTCTGATCCATCTCAGAGACCAAAAGTTTCAGCTGCATTTCGTGAAGCAGCTAGCCATGGTCTCACTGTGGCCAGAACTTGGGCTTTTAGTGATGGTGGTTACAGACCTCTACAGTACTCCCCTGGATCCTACAATGAACAAATGTTTAAGGTCTCTTGAAAGTTAAATTCTTTTTAGCTATGCTTGCTCTTATAAATCTTCAAAAGTCGCAATCTTGCTTAATTATCTCGATTTTTATCTGTTTTTCCTTTTACAATTTGTAAAGGGGCTGGATTTTGTTGTAGCTGAGGCTAGAAGTTATGGGATCAAGCTCATTCTGAGCTTTGCTAACAACTATGATAGCTTTGGAGGGAAGAAGCAGTACGTAAACTGGGCAAGAAGTCGAGGGCAGTATCTGTCATCTGATGATGATTTCTTCAGGCACTCCGTTGTCAAGGGTTACTACAAGAACCATATAAAGGTCAGAGTCCTTTCTCCCTAAACTTACTTTTCTTTCTCAGATTTCAGATGCGATCTGTTTTTATGTTGATCGTGTATAGTATCTGTATGCATATGGATTCCTCTTTTTTCCCTCGTAGGCGTTCGTGGCATGAATTTCTTCAAATTTGTATAATAGATTGAAGAATCAGAAACTTGCCCTGTGTTTTTGTCTGATATGTTCTTAAACTTTGAATGGTGTTTCCAGAAAAGAATTAACTTGGTCATGAAGAAGCATTTCTGGACCTCTTCTGTTTATGAGACGTGATGCGTATAAAGTCAGTTATTAACTTATCTTAGATTACATTTTGTTTTGCAGACTGTTCTTTATAGATACAATAGCTTTACTGGAATTCGTTACAAAGATGATCCAACAATCATGGCATGGGAGCTTATGAATGAGCCTAGATGCACATCAGATCCTTCTGGAAGGACTATTCAGGTTCATTGACCTCCCCTCTTCTTGTTGCCTTTTCTTTTTTTCTTCGCTACCAGTAAACCTAGAGCCTTACCTTGTAGCTGTACGCTTCATTATTATAGTAACTAGGGCATTCTAGCTCTGGTTTACTTCCAACTGGCCTTGATGGATCCTTAGCATGCCCCCACCAAGTTTCATTGATTGCGTTTCTATTTGCACCTCAATTTTCTTGGTCCGCCTTGATTAGTGAACGTTTGGCAAAAAAAGGTTTAGGTATCACCAGTAAATGACCTTTTACTTTTAGCCCCACCTTAGTAAGGGTAAGCCTTAATGAATTCTAGAGTTGCCAGAGCATTTAAGGTAAGCCTTAATGAATTCACTGATCTCATTTAGAATGGTATACAATTGCACAAAATCCATGCTTACTGTTGGTCTCTGTGCTTGTTGATATAGGCTTGGATAGCAGAAATGGCTTCCTTTGTGAAGTCAATTGACAGAAATCACTTGCTGGAAGCTGGGTTAGAAGGATTTTACGGACCTTCAACACCACAGAGGAACAGTCTCAATCCTGGTTTGAAGATAGGAACAGACTTCATAGCAAATAACCGCATCCCTGGAATTGATTTTGCAACAGTCCATGCATATCCTGATCAATGGTAACTACGTACAACCTAATAAGAACTTAAGCGTTTGCTATACTCAAGAGAATCATATAGCGTTACGAAAGAGATCTATGACCTTTATATTGAGTCCTTGTGGAGCCAATACTGGTTAAAAACTCAGTAGCTGCACCAAAATGGCTAATTAAATAACCACACCTTAATTAGCCACACCGAATCGTTTTTTTATCTTACACCTTTTTTATGCTTGAGCAGGTTATCCAGCTCTAATGATCAAAACCAGCTTTCTTTCTTGAACAATTGGCTGGATACCCACATACAAGATGCACAAAGCATTCTTCGAAAACCAATTCTTATTGCAGAATTTGGAAAATCTTGGAAATACCCTGGTTTCAGCACATACCAGAGAGACCTATTGTTCAATACCGTGTACTATAAGATATACTCATCGGCTAAAAGAGGAGGTGCAGCTGCTGGAGGCCTGTTTTGGCAACTTTTAACTGAAGGAATGGACAATTTCCACGATGGTTATGAGATAATCTTGGGGCAACCTTCCTCAACTGCAAATGTGATAGCTCAACAGGCACACAAGCTTTATCAAATTCGAAAGATTTTTTTGAGGATGAGAAACGTGGAGAGGTGGAAGAGGGCAAGAGCCGCTAGGGCTAGGAGGGTTCATTGGCGGGGTGGAAATGGAGGCAAGCGAATAGGAAACTAAAAGGATCGTGCCTTTCATGTGTGAAAACGTTTTGTGCCGAAGTACAAGCTGTTGTGTTTTGAGTGTAATCACAGTAAGGTTCTGTGGAAATGGCTCCTCTCTTAGAGATGAGTGTTTTCGTCCAGGAGAGTAATCAAGTCAAACACAGTAGTATTATTATACGAGAGCAACTTCTCAGTGTCTGTATTTTGATTCTCAAGACTTTTTTTTCATGGAAGGTATTGCCAAGACAGGCCTGATCAGGTCCAGTTACATCGTTGATTGCCCATCTTTTATATGCATTCAATGTTAAGGATGTTTTTGGACCGAGTTCCCTCTAAAGAAAGGGGATCCTCTCCACGCTTAAAATGATGGTCAGACAACTCATAAAAGTGATCATTGAAATGGTAATAAAAACAAGCCCAACTCACTCTACTCTACTCCTTCAAGCTCTCGCTCTCCCAAGCACCATCGGTATCCTCCTCCTGCTTGAGAGCTTTTTTGTTCTCCGCCATGTTTTGCTACCCTTCACACGCTTCATGATAATCTGCTGCTTCAGCTGGTTAGGCCTCGGCAGTTAGCAGGAATTAAGAATGCATGCTCCCCTTGTTTAATTGTTGTTTCTTAATAGTTTAGATGACAAAAAAAACTGTATACAACCATAAAGCTTTGGAATTTTATTTGTCGGATCTTGTTTGGGCTCTAATATTGGGACATAAACTAGAGAGTTAATCAACTCTGCCCAAAAATGGGACATTAACTAGAGAGTTAATCTCTTCCTTCCTCCTCTCCTCCTCTCTCCTTAACTTGCCCCATGACACCCTAGGATGAATTTTTTATTTATTTATTTGTTTGAATGTTCTTGCTGTGTAAACAATGGGCTAAATTACCCAAAATTAACCATAGTTTTGGGTCAAACAAGATTTCGCCCTTCAGTTTCAATTTTATGAACTAAAATTGTGCTCCTGCAGAACAAGGCTAGGCCACACTAAACTAGAGAAAAATATCATTCTATGCAGGCAAGCATATCTAGTCATTCTATAGTAAGTAAAGTTTTATCAAAGAGAAATCAGATTAGGGCCTTTCAAAACACTAAAGTCAGATCAAATTATGTATAGCTTTGAACCATGTTCGGATTGCAGGAAAACTCTAAAAGAAAAAAAAATTATATCAACATATAAGTCCAAACTAGCCCAAATGCCCTAATAACACAAAAATCCGAAACAGTAAAATCGCTAGTAAGATGAAATTTGACAGTTTCTACAATCTATTTTACTAGGATCTCAACTAATTGTGGTTTTACACAAGTTTTGAATCTTTAAAGCGACAACCTTCTTTAATAACTACGTGACCCAACATATACCAGCACTCCCCACACATTGACAGGATCATCATGTGTCAATTTCATTTCACAATCTATGAATCCATGTTTTGTTTGGTCAATAGCTCGATAGCAACAAGCTTGTAAGGCAGTAACAACAAATACCTTTCTATCACCAGTTTAGTACATTGATGCATAATACAAATGAACATCGAAACTCACCCCGGGCTAATAACATTAATGTATAGATTAGCATCCAAAATAATTCTTCCTAGGTTGAGACCTTTCTGGCAGGGATCACCATGTTTCAACATATCAATTCCCTTGACCTTAGTTTCATAGCTGCGGAGACTTGCAAGGGATACAACTTAAATACAGAACAAACTAAAATCAATGAGACTATTGGCCCTCCCCGGATAGAAAGCTCTCTTTTTAAAATGTTGAAAATGTTAAGATGGACCTGATGGTGTTCGTGCAGGTATCAGCAAGGCCTTGAAAGCACAAAAAGACTAGAAATATGATTCCAGATGATCAATGACCCAAACCAAAATTAATCACCTCCCAGATCACCAGTAAGGCAGTAATGAATTATTATGATGGTAACCCTGCAATCTAAGCAGGCAGGAAAATTGCTAGGGACAAAAGCAAGAGGTTGATATTCACAAGATGGCATATAAAACCTTTTAATTCTCCTGTGAGATGACATCAGATTCTATTAATTGATCAGATGCTCATCAATTAGCTGTATCATCATGCTCTGGCGCATGAGAATCACTGGCAGAAGAAGATCCTCTCATTGCTGGGAGATACGACCATGCCAAGGCTGTTGTGCCCAGTGTAATTGCAGCAGCAATTGAGCCCCAAATCCACTTCTGCCTCCTTTTCCTTGCCTGCCTATTACGCCGTGCCATTTCTACAAAATAAGAAGCCATATATTACAAGACCAATAATCTAGCAATACATACAATGGGGAGCCAATTAAAGCTAGTACACCTTAAAAAGCTATGAGATGAGCATGCTTAAAACAGGAAATCTCAACAATTTTCTTAATTCGCTCTTGTTCAAAAGCTCCTCTCTGCACATTTAGAAGGAAAGTAAGGACCGATGTTTTCAAAACAAACCAGACTTGCCAACCAAATTGTACTACAGAAAACTGGTAAGGTCACTGAGTCCGATCAACAGTACATACAGATAATGGTGCAACCACTAGCCAGTCAATCTAGGACAGCAATTTATGAACTGCTTAAATGTTGACAACAATGTTTCAAGCTTTCTAGTTGACTAGATCAACAAATTGAGCAGGAATTTCATAACCAGTTTCATCAATCCCTAGCAGCTATAAGCCAATTACCACCAAACCAGTTCCATCCTTCTAGAAGTACACCTAATATCTTAGCTTTCTTTTCTTTGGGTCCAATAACTCACATGGTTTTAGAACATTGGCTTGAAGCAACACACTAAGGAAATTAGAAATGTAGCTATAGTTTTTCTTGATTCCACGACCACCCCCAGTTAAAAATAAATGAGAAAGCTGACAAAAGAAACCTTAAAACATTTAACAAAAATCTCACCTATGACTTCTTGGTTCCTATGAGACATTTCTCGATTCACAGCCTCATAATAATGAAGTCGATCACACAATCGAGCAATTTCAAAGTTCTTTTCTTCAACCTGAGCTTCCAACTCTATCTCCGCCTCAGCTTTTGCAATGCCCCTTCCTATAGATTCTGATACAAACCGAGCAAGATAGATTTGCTGGCAAATCTCCTCTGCAGGATTAGAATCTGATGGCTGGTCATTCTCTGGCACATCAACAGGAAAAGCAGGGAGGGATAACCCTACCAGAGCTAATTCTTGCCTGATTCTCTGCCACTGGTTTTGCATATTAGTCAAAGCCTCCTCTGCTTGCTTCCGCTTCTCTATCTCCATCAACAAACTCAATCTCATTTCACGCAATTCAGCTCCACTGAGATGAGGAGAAGGAGAAGGATGTGGCCCACTCTCAGAAGATAGTTCTAGCAATAGTAATAAACAAAAGTGAGCTTCTGCATTCTGTTATGACTAGTACACACAAATTTGTTACACTACTAATTTTGCTAAAAGAATACAGAGATAGTTTTGGGAAATGATAACGCTTGAATTCCTCATTTTAAACAGCCGCTTATATTGTATCCATAAGAGTAAACAGCCAAAAAAAAAGGCAGAACCAAAATATGTGTTCTTCAATAATAATAATATGCCAGAGTAAAGAGGAGACGACAAACAATACAAAGCATGCATATAGCAAAAGAAAAGACACAACAAAAAGTATAGAAGAGGTAAGAAGAGCAATGGCTCCCCCAGCACCATAGCTGCAGCATGCTATGAGATACTACTTAAATATGGCAGATTAAACGCAAGATGCCAAACAGTATGATGCATGAAAATAACAAAAGGACGGAAACGCACTATAACTTTTCCAATAACCAGATGATCTACCAAAGTAAAACAGACAGAAAGAATAGAGTAAGACATGAACACCCAAGTACCTTCCCAAGCATCATAAAACTCTCCCACTGGTATAGCTGCAGTAAGCTTCATAGAACACTCAGCTGCAGTGGTGTCCTCAACATCGGTGTTACTAGTATAACTCATTGAGTCCTGTGGATCAAAGAAATCATCAACGTCTCCATCTCGTTCCCCATTCTGCTCAGTTAGCTTCAACACATCCTTTTCCAAGGTAAAGTCCGTCCTTGTATTACTAGTCCCATGTTGCATAGTACCACTCGCTATTTCCCCATCAATCTTTCCATTAACATGCGCCGCGTTGATAGTATCATGATGGACACCATTTTCAACATCCTCGTTACTAGGACTCCCATTTACAACATCCTCTTTGCTAGGACTCCCATTGACAACATTCAAAAGCTCACCTTCAACAGAACCAGGGATGAAAAAAGTAACTGAATGGCCATAACTTGAATCAACAAGCTCATTTTTACCATTATCCACATTCCCATTCACCTCATCTTTCTCCAATTCCTTCTTCCTAGAAGCTACATCATCCTCTGAAAAGCTCTTCAAAAGGCGTGGCCCACGTCGCTTATGATTAATTATATAAGGCGAAGGAGGAAATGAAGATGGCGAATCAGGAAGTGGGGTCGATTCGGGAGTCGCATACAGCGAAGGCGATATTTGAGGACGATTACCTTTCCTCTCTACCACCGACGCACTATTCCTCCTCTCTAGGTTTGATTTGGGTAAAGGTGGCTTCGATTTTGGTGGAGGAGGCTTCGGTTTCGGAACTGGATAGTTGTCGTCCGAACTAGGAACTGACTTGTCGACAAATTTTGAAGCTCCAGGTTCTAACAGCCTATCCAAAGCTATTGCAGGAAAAGATGGCATCCTTCTACAACACCAAATCAAAAATCAAAGCCAGAAACTTGAAATCAGAGATTAGTTAATAAATTAACCCCAAATAAAATTCTAGAAGCTAAACAGCTAAATAGAAAAACAAATGATTTGTCAAGTAAATAAGGGAAAATTAGTGGAAATGAAACAAGTTTAAATTAGATTGATTATAGAATCACAAAATTCAAGCTTTAGATACAACTATTCAATGCAGTACATTAACAATAAAAAATCATTTCTAGACAAGACAAACTTCTAGATTACAAAAATAAACAATAATAATTTAAAAAAAAAATAAGAAGCAAATTTCCACCCAGCTTTTTAAATGGCTGCACAATCAAAGCAAGTGAACCCCAACAACGATTTTTAATAGAGACCAAAACGACACCGTTTTGGTAGCTGAAAAATGGTGTCAACATCAGGTGATGGTATTAAGAGAGGAAATGAAGCTAGAAAAAATTACCTGGATAACGAAGGAGCTGAGAGATAGAGAGAGAGAGAACAATAAACTGGGAGAAACCCTAAAAAGAAAAATCAGGTGATGGTATTAAGAGAGAAGAGAAGGATCAGGGAAGAGTCGATAAAGATTATTTCGTGCAGAAATAAAAGGAGAAGAAACGAAACGACATGATATTAGAAGGAGTGATAACATATGGTGGTGTCGTATCGTAGATTGAAATTCACGACTCTTCCCTGTCCATGAAGAAGGGAAGAGAGAGCAAAGGCCGCTTGCTGCCCAAGTTTCTTGGGGTTTTTCCCTTTTTCTTTGTTATTGCAAAGAGACAGATCGCCTATCTCGTTTTGTTTTCTTTTTGTTCTCCGCAAATATTTGAATTGGCCTTCGGGTTAGAAAATATCTCTCACACGTACTTCCCACTTTTTCTGTATTTTTATTTTCTATTTTCTCACGCAGCAGTTCAAATTAATTGCCACCTTATTACCTAATTTACTATAGTTATTTAAAAATCGTTTCTCTCCGTGGTAGGTTTGAAACCCGGCCTAGCCTTAGCAAGTCGATCTAGAATTTAAATCGAGTCAAATTAAAAAAAAATAAAAAAGAAAAAATTCAGTAGATTGACCCGAAGACCAGTTGATCTGACAAGACCCGATTAAAAACTCGGTTGTAACCTGTTGACTTTTGTTTCTTTTACTAAAACGATGTCATTTTGATTTAAAAAAATTGACTCGATGACCCAGTCGAAACCCAAAACCCGGGCCGGTTTAAAAACTAATGCTCTCAACTATATCCTACTCTGTTGCCACTCGCTTTATATGAGTTCATTTGAAACATGATTATTCGTGTTTTTTTATTTAAAATTAAAAAAATATTTTTTTTTAAATTAAAAAAATTGTTTTATAAAGTGTTTTTTATTTAAAAATATATTAAAATAATATTTTTTATTTTTAAAATTTATTTTTAATATTAATACATTAAAAAATCCAAAAATATTAATTTAAAAAAAAATAAAAAATTTAGAAAAACACTTCACAACCGCGGCAAAAAAACACACGCTTTAAATTGAAGTGAGCATTTTAATGTGCTCGCTGGCTTGTTAATGTCAGAATAAAAATTTAAATTTCCTTCTCTTTTTTGGGTAGTTACAGCTGGCCGTTAGGTTTCAAATAAGAGTGTTTGACCACGACAACGGGGCCCTTTTTGGTGTTTGGGATAAATGTTTGCTCAGTTGGTGTCTCCTGACTGTTTGGAGATGTCGTTTTGGGGTTCTGGATCAAGAAATTGATGTCGTTTTGGATCACGGGTTGCTTAAATTTCGCTGTGTTTTTATTTTACAATAGAGCCACACCACACTCGACTGTTCTATTGTTTTGTTAAGCTTAGCATATGAGGAGATTGGACAAGCGAGGCTTATCATTCGCTTCCTTAAGCTATTAGTTCTTAAATTTTTATATATATTTTTTTTTTAATGTGAGTGTCCGAGTCAGCTTGCACGAACCTCGATTAATCCCTTAGGCTCTAAAATTAACGACCATATAAATATAAAAATTAGAAATAAAGTCATTCTAACTCCTCAAATATGAGTGAAAATACTAAAACACTTAGGGTTTTTAATGTAGCAATTCACAGTGCCTAATTTTTATTTTTTTAATTTATTCCTCAAAAAAAATTTCATAGTTCAAGGCTTATGGAATATTTGCTGGCTATCATTTAAACTTTCACTATCAAGATCTACTGAAGAAAGGAAAATAGAATATCTTTGAACGCTCATTTTTAAAAGATGAGAAGACATTGTAGCAACTTGGTAGAGTGAATTGGGGGGTATGCAACAACTTTTCTACTTGTATATATGGAAAGTAGTGACATGTTAATTTTTTATTCTATAAATGGCCTTGTTACGAGGGGATTTCGAGACCCAAACTTCTTCATTGATAATTTTATGTTTTTTTAATTGAGAGTTTGAACTATTTGTTAAATATGTTGGATTATGAATGATGTTATTTTATAGCACTAATGGCCCTACACGGTGTTTCACAAAGGGGCAATGGACAACTCATGAGCTAATCAAGTATATTATACCATGTTGCACTTGAGGTCGTGGCCTAGCGGGGGAAGGGACTTGTTCCCTTCCTTTGCACCCGGGTTCGATCCTCTCTATGCATGCATGTCACCCCCGTGGTGCCTTACCTGTCCACTGAGCTTGCAAGGTGTTCAGTGGGCCTGGGGATTGATCGTGATGCGTGTAAGTTGGCCCGGACACCTCGGGTTATAAAAAAAGAGTATATTATACCATGTTTTGTAGATCTTGTGTTTACTCTTATATAAATGTAGGGTGGAGTAATTTCAGTTCTGGTGTTAGTTAATAAAACATAATCAAACCTTTTTTTTGTTAGATTTTAAACTGAACCAAACCGAAAATCATTTTAAATTAACAGGTTTTTGTTCGGCTCGGTTCAATTTATTTTGTATAAAACTTGACAATATCCATTTCATTTTTCGAGCTTTTTTTAGGTTTTCTAAATAAACTAATATAAAAAACCTATTCCATTGCTTAATTTTTTGTCTTTTAATTAGGCTTTTTAATTCTTTTAAAGGTGAATAATTGTAATGTAATGCTATCAAAATGCAATTTGTATCCATCAAGCTTTACATAGTTTTGTCCTATGAACAAACACAATAATGAAAGAAACTATATTCTCCTCATATCAAGTAGCCTTTAAAATGCCAGATTTTGACCCCCTTCTAAGTTTAGCAATTTTCAATTAATTGATCCAGCAAATTAAAAACCCAAATCCTAGAAATTTTGTTATTCTTCCCCATATATTTTTTAAAGAAAACCACCACAAGAAAAGCGGGACTATTAACAAAGAAAAAACAACACAGTCAATATTTATTGCAAGAGGCTTCCTCATCAACTTAACCACACAGTCTTCCCTCTATTACCACCATTTCTCGACCATAACTAACAGTATAGTAAAAAAAAACACTTAAATCCCATCTCGAGTTCAACAAAATCCCTATAAAAAAAACTATGAAACAAAAAATCCAAAAGAAAAATAGTTTCTCAGTATCTACAATATGGATTCTAAGCATAAAGATCAACAAAATGACCAAACTTGTTCAGAAGAGACAATAAAGAATTAAAAATCACTATAAACATAACCAAATTATGAGTAAACATGAAGTGAAATCTAACCTTGGTATACAACACACCATTAGACACCTAAATAAATCTATCAAATACTCAAGATTTTCCACTATCCATGTGAGATATTGTCCCTCTAACCCCTCCAACTATCTGTTTGAAAGGGAAAAGAAAACATGAATATTGAAACATTTAGAATTGACTCTGATTACTAACAAATTTATGTCTGTATTCAACAAATATAGATCAAACGCAAAAAACCAGTAACAAGTCAAAACAAAAGAAAAGTTCGGATGAGAAAATAAGGATACATTCAACAAAAAGATGGCAGTGTAGCCATGAGAGATTAAAGAAGCAAAGAAAGGGGTGGGCTACGATGGAGGAGATCGATCGAGAAGAGGAGAGGGGGAACTGTGTGCGGCTATACCTCGAATAATGTTTTTAATTTTAGAGTTTGCTTATAGTTGTTTATTTATACCCCCTATTAACTTTATAGTATTTTTTATTTTTTCATTGAACTGGTCTATTTCGGTTCGGTTCAATCGATTCTAAGATTCTTAAACCGAAACCAAATCAAATTGATCTTTTATTTTCTAATTATTTTTTTCAATTTTTTCTCGATTTAGTTTTTTCAATTAATTATTTCTTAGTTTTATCAGTTTTTTGATTTTTTTTTTTGCTTACTCCCAAGTAAAATAATGATTTGTGATTATAGGTGAAATTTCATAGATTGAAGTGTTTAATTATTTTCTTATTGTGAAATTTGCACTTTTATTTTATTAAAACTATATGATTATATGTGTTTTTTGTTTCTTTTTTATGGTTCAATGTTAATTTTTATCTATATCAAAGAGTCAATCCATTGGTAAGATCCTTAAATGGGTTCTATCCTCTAAATGTTGAGACTTTTTTATTTTTATAAATAATAATAAAAGTATTTCCCCGCTAATGTTTTACCAAAGAGTCAACATGTGGGCAATAAGATCCTCAAAAGGGACCAGCCTTCTGAAAGTCTTTGTAGTTTTCTTGTAAAATATACAAATCATGTAAATATATATTTCTAATACATGTATGTAAATATTACATGGTTATTGTTTGTAATGTGTGAATGTGTAGGTCTTGCGATATATTTTTTTCTAATTGTAGTGAATGAACTCGGGTTGGGTCAACAAGACCCAAAAAACAATGTTAGTGATGTTCTTCAAACCAATTTTTAATATAATTAAAGAGAAAAGGCTAAAGCCCAATCAACTATCATCATCCTCTAAGGTTTAATACTTATAATTTAAAGTAAAGATTAGGCCCTATAATCGAGCTTGGATTCCAAATCATTATTACAAGTCTTACAAGTCTTTTACCTTTAACAATAAATTCACGTATACCAATTTTGGCAAATTCTTAGCATATATACACAATACATACCTTTATCAAAAAAAAAAAAAAAAACTATGAAGTAACTTACTTTAGATAAGATGTATAGGTTGATTTTATCTTTCATATTACATAACTAACCCCTTACCTAGAACCTCTGAAGACCAGTTATGGTTTCTAATTATCATAAAAGTAGGTGATGATTTTTTTTATTTTTCTTACCTCATCAACCTTAATCAGGACACCGAGATATCCCCTCAACACTAGTCATTTTGGATGAATGAAAACTAATGACATTGTTATTGAGAGATATTATTAGCCTCATTTGAGATGAGATACTAGTAAGTTTGTGTAAAGATGTTATAATTGTCAAATTGCCAAAAGAAAAACATATAATACATGTTTATATATGCCTTTGACTATTCCTAAAAATATGTAGGAAGACTTGTCTATGGAATTTGTACTTAAGTTACCCCATACATAAAAGGGAATGGATTGTATAATTTTTATAGTTGATAAGTTTTTAAAGATGCTACATTTTATTCCTTGCAATAAGATGAATGATGCTTTAGTAATTACTCAACTATGTTTTTTCAAAAATTAGTGTGTTTGCATAAGGTACCAAAAACCATTACTTCTAATTGAGACAACAAGTTTCTTGGTCATTTTGGCGAACTCGATGGAAGTGTATGATTCATCTTTATAATTTAGTAGCACAACACATCCATAAAAAGAGTCGTCGAATCGAACACTTGGAAATTAATTTGAAACATTTGTGAAGACAAACTAAAGTAGTGGAATTGAGCACTTATACAAGCAAATTTTACATATAATATGTTAAATATAGTGCCACAAATAAATCACCATTCAAGATTTTGTATATGTAGTGTCTTAGGCATGTATTATATCATGTACTAGTTTCAAAAGTTCTTGGTATTACTATCAAGAGACATGATAACAAATACACAAGTTATACAAGCTTATGTGAGGCAAAAGTTGCAGTAAATCAACACCAAATTCAAGGAGGCTATTGTTAAACATTGTCATTCTAAAATGTTAAATGATACCAGATATTCAAAACCATATCGGATGGGTGGCCTAATAGTGTGTTTGGGTCTACTTAAAGCTATATTGTTATATTGTTGATCTTCTGAACTAGAACTCCTTGAATCCTCAATGGTTTTTTAATTTCATATGAGAATCTAGCTCCGTCTACACCTTATGGTCATTGTTCTTGTAATTTTCTAGCACTTGTTTCTTTTCTTCTTGAGTAGGTTGTAACATGGATTTTTCATAAAAAAAAAAAAAAATTATTGATCACCACTTTGTTTGATTTTATATCTCAGAGATTGAAACCTTCCACCCCTATTTGACACCCCAAAAAAATACATTAATGAATTTAGGTTTCACTGATTATGATATTGATGGGGTTTTGTTGATAAATTATGTAGCTTGATTAACTCCATATTATTGATAAATTAGACTTGGGTTTTTTTTGTGTTGTTTGACATAATATTTTGTAATATTGGAATATTATACTTCTATGATGGTGTCATTGTCAATACCGATAATGATATCACTTATAATGGAAGAAGTAATGTGTTCCTAACTTCTATATTAGATATGTCTTTTAATAGGTTGTCTAAAATATTATATGATCGACTTGGATGGAATATGTTTGAGATTGAAATTACTTAAAGGATGATGCAAATCGAGGTTAGTTCAACTCGTTATGTTGGTGTACCTATTTGTAGTGAAAAAAGTGTGAATTCAATGCTTGGGTTTGCCAACATTAATGGGATGAATATTCTAGAGATCTACTTGAATAGTAGACTTAGACAAGAAAACTTCTCTAGTACATAGTTCACTTTGGTGCCAAGTTACAATCAAAGGGGCATCACAGGCAATCTATCGGGATGAGTTAGACACACTGTCGCACGTCGGAAAACACCCGCGAGCGACGTCCCCGTCCTGGCGATGGCGGTTTTTGCTCTCTCGTTATTGGAATTGATTTTGGAGTCGTCACCTAGTATTTAATTGAGGGTTACTAGGAAACCCAAGTTGACTGGTCTTGTCGAGATTCGCGAGTAAGGGACTGATTGTGGTTAGGGAAGGTATTAGCACCCTAACACACCCTACCCGAGGTAAGCCGCTTCGTGACTGTGATGTGTTAAAGAAGTTTTAAAAATTTTGTCTTTTCATTGGAATTTAGAAATACAACTTCCGTACAAGTTTGTACTTCTACACCGCGATCCAATCAAAATATTAAATCCTTCTTTATTCTTTTGCCGTCTCATCATGAAAGGATCCCTGAAATAAATACATGCATTTTTTTTATCTTTTTGTTTTTTTTTATCTTTTTGCCTTTTTTTTATTTTTTTATAATTCAATAACATAAATAAAAAAACACAAGCACAAACACACATTTTTTATTTTATTATATTTTTTCTTCCTTTTCTTTTTCTTTTTTCTTTTTCTTCTTTTTTCTTTTTCTTCCCTTTTTTTACATCCACAATACAAATTACAATATTCAAAAATAAATAAAAATTACATAAAATAATTTCAAATTTACAAAATGGTCCTTAAAACTCCACAAAGTGCAAGGGAACCCTTCTGCAGCTGGAACAGTGCATAGGAACAGTGGCGGCGCGTGTTCCAACGCGCCACCGCCACTGGCGGCGCGTGGGTTCACGCGCCGCTGGGAAAACTCTTCTCCTTCTCTTCTCTGCCGATGGTGACCTGCAAAATCAACCAAAAACGCAACACAGGCAGTTGATTTTAGTTGTTTTTTTTTAGATCTGCTCTCGGGTTCTTCTTCCGGATCTGTCCCGTTCGGGTCTATCGCTATGGATTTCATCTCCTCCTCTCGCTCGGGCGGCGCCGGGGCTGATGGTGGATCTGTGGCCGGGCATGGAGATCGGAGGAGAAGCTGTCGTGGCCGGCTGTTGTGGGGAGGAGCGGCTGCTGTTGTGGTGCTCGCTGGAGGCCGGCGTTGAGCTGCTGCTATTGTGGTGCTCGCTGGAGGCCGGCGTTGAGCTGCTGCTATTGTGGTGCTCGCTGGAGCGTGGCTGAGGAAGAGAGTGGGGGTTGTCTTGTGTTCTTTGGCCGGCCAGAAGAAGGAAAAATCTGCCAAAAACCAAAGGGAAAGGGGGCGCCGGTCTGTTTGGTTTTCCTTGAGCGGCGGCTTGGTTTGAGAAGAAGATTGCAGTGGGTTTGAGGGAAGAAGAAGGTGGAAATAGCCGAGAGGGAGAGCTGGGAAGCAACCGAAAATCAACAAACGGGGGGGGCGGCGCGCGGGAAGAAGATTAAGTCTTTTAGGTTAGGTTTTTTTCTTCTTTTTTTGTTGTCAAAAATGCCCCCCTAGGTTTTGAGTTAAAGGCTGCTATTTATAGGCGAGTATTTTTTTCGGGTCTCAAAATTGGTCCCCGAAGTTTTGTGTTTGGCCCCGATTTCAATTGATTCACTTGGTAAAAATTAAATTGGGTCTCTTAAAATTCTGATTTTTTCAATTAAGTCCAAATTAAGCTCCCAAACTTAATTTTCACCAATTAAGCCCTAAAATTAATTTGACCCGCTTAAAGTATAATTAAGTCATTGCACTTAATTAAATCCTTCAATTGGACCCAAATTAATTCTTAAACATAATTAAAATTCAATTTGGCCCATGATTAAATCAAATTGACCCATTAAAATTTAATTATGTCATTGGACTTAATTTTTATGCAAATTCGTCCAATACTCATTTAATTTGACCTTTGAATTTGCATTTTTCTATCTTTGGGCATAACAGGGTACAATTAGGCCTCCGAAAATTGCAGCTTGATTTTTGCCTATTTTTGCAGCCTTTCTTGGTCGGCTTTCTCCGCATTGCCACCTTTTATTTTATTTTTTTGATTTTGATTTTTTTGATTTTTTTGATTTTTTTGGAAAAAAATGAATTTTGGGGAATCACCCAAAATTGGGTGATGACAGTTGCCCCCCTCTTTACAATGCTTACGGTAGAAAGTCTCGTAAGAGACTTTAGATAGTAAGCATTGTAAAGAAGAAAAACAAGGATGAGATATGATTGACTCATCTCGTTGAGGAATGAAGAATCCTCTTGAGGGTTAGAAAGCGCACTCGAAAGGAGGTAGGGTTAGAAAGACACACTACCTAAAAGGTTAGGACTCGAAGGAGCTCTTAAAAAGAGGCGGGGTTGGAAAACACACTACCTAAGGTGGTTGATGGCTTGGAGGCACACTAAAAAGGAGGTAAGGTTGGAAAACACACTACCTAAGGTGGTTGATGGCTCGAAGGCACATTAAAAAAGGAGGCATGGTTGGAAAACACACTACCTAAGGTGGTTGATGGCTCTAAGGCACATTAAAAAGGAGGTATGGTTGGAAAACACACTACCTAATGTGGTTGTTGGCTCTAAGGCGCACTTAAAAGAGGAGGTATGGTTAGAAAACTCACTACCTAAGATGGTTGATGGCTCGAAGGCACATTAAAAAGGAGGTATGGTTGGAAAACACACTACCTAAGGTGGTTGATGGCTCGAAGGCACATTAAAAAGGAGGTATGGTTGGAAAACACACTACCTAATGTGGTTGATGGCTCTAAGGCGCACTTAAAAGAGGAGGTATGGTTAGAAAACTCACTACCTAAGATGGTTGATGGCTCGAAGGCACATTAAAAAGGAGGTATGGTTGGAAAACACGCTACCTAAGGTGTGATGGCTCGAAGGCACATTAAAAAGGAGGTATGGTCGGAAAACACACTACCTAAGGTGGTTGATGGCTCGAAGGCACATTAAAAATAAGGTATGGTTGGAAAACACACTACCTAAGGTGATTGTTGGCTCTAAGGCGCACTTAAAAGAGGAGGTATGGTTAGAAAACTCACTACCTAAGATGGTTGATGGCTCGAAGGCACATTAAAAAGGAGGTATGGTTGGAAAACACACTACCTAAGGTGGTTGATGGCTCGAAGGCACATTAAAAAGGAGGTATGGTTGGAAAACACACTAACTAATGTGGTTGATGGCTCTAAGGCGCACTTAAAAGAGGAGGTATGGTTAGAAAACTCACTACCTAAGATGGTTGATGGCTCGAAGGCACATTAAAAAGGAGGTATGGTTGTAAAACACACTACCTAAGGTGCGAGGGCTCGAAGGCACATTAAAAAGGAGGTAGGGTTGGAAAACATGCTACCTAAGGTGTGATGGCTCGAAGGCACAATAAAAAGGAGGCATGGTTGGAAAACACACTACCTAAGAGGTGAGGGCTCAAAAGCCCACTCAAAAAAAGGAGGTAGGGTTAAAGAACACACTACCTAAAAGGTGAGGGCTTGAAAGCCCACTCGAAAAAGGAAGTAGGGTTAGAAAACACACTACCTAAGGTGTGAGGGCACGAAGGCACATTAAAAAGGAGGCATGGTTGGAAAACACACTACCTAAGAGGTGGGGGCTCAAAAGCCCACTCAAAAAAAGGAGATAGGGTTAAAGAACACACTACCTAAAAGGTGAGGGCTTGAAAGCCCACTCGAAAAAGGAAGTAGGGTTAGAAAACACACTACCTAAGGTGTGAGGGCACGAAGGCCCACTCGAAAAAGGAAGTAGGGTTAGAAAACACACTACCTAAGGTGTGAGGGCTCGAAAGCCCACTCGAAAAAGGAAGTAGGGTTGGAAAACACGCTACCTAAGGTGTGAGGGCTCAAAGGCCCACTCAAAAGGAGGCAAGATTGGAAAACGCACTACCTAAGATGTGAGGGCTCAAAGGCCCACTCAAAAGGAGGCAAGATTGGAAAACGCACTACCTAAGATGGTTGATGGCCCTAAGGCGCACTAAAAAGGAGGTATGGTTGGAAAACACACTACCTAAGATGGTTGTTGGCTCTAAGGCACACTAACAAGGAGGAAGATAGGGCTAGAAAGCATATTATCTGAATGATGGGGGCTCAATGCCCGCTCAAAAAGGAGGTGATGGTAAGACACAGATATGTCGAGGACGCATCGTGATCAATATGCATGTATACTTACCTGAGAAATATAGGTCCCCTCTTCTTCATGGTGCCTTTCTTTTCTCAAGAGTTGGAGTGTCGACAGGTAAGCTTTGATGTCTCTTTTCGCTCTTGCTTACTCGAGTCACATCTTGTGATCTTGACCCTCGGGCGGGATATGACATCAACATACATCTTATCCCTCAAACCTTTATCTCGAAGAGATTTCCAACTTAACCCAACATTTCCTATTTTCTTAGAAGGAGAATCATGGAGCCAACCCTATGTGTTTTGGTGAATTGCTTCTCCAGCTTGATCATGCCCCCAAGTATTCAAATCAGGTTTGAGGGTGAGGCTATATGAATAAGGTTTGGTCTTTGACAAGGAGTTATTTTCATGCAGAATTTTTGGAATTTCAAAGCTATTCCGCACACGTAAATCATTTTGATGTTTGTTCAAAGCAAACTCATTCTGAAGAAATTCAGTGATTCCTATGGAGAGGTTTTCAGAAGTGATGAAAACTTTTGGTTTTGATTTTGGTGAAAAATACGAAGTGACATTTGGATGGTCACAAAAGGTTGAAATTTCAATTTGGGGGTTATTGAGAACCGTCTTTCGACGAAAATGTGAAAAACACGAAGTGACATCTCGGTTGGTCACAAAAGGTTTGAATTTTCAATTTGAGGATTATTGAGAACCGTCTTTCGACGGAAATGGGAAGAAGTGACATTCGGTTGGTCACAAAAGGTTGAAATTTTCAATTTGAGGATTATTGAGAACCGTTTTTAAAGCATTCATTTTATTTGCATGAATAATGATTTTGCTTCGCATGAGAAAGCACTGCCTACCGATCCAAATTGCTTGCCTTTGATCAGAAAGGGCTTGATTAGGCACGTAACGTAGGCTTGGGCTCTTGGCTATGAAGAAAAGGATATTTGTAGGCTCAAAAGGTGTTTAAGGGATTTCAAGACTAAGGATCACTTGTGCTTGTTTCCTGACCTTTTTTGTTCATACATTTCTGGACCTTGGAATTGATTTGTAAAATGGTCCACGGTGCCCCCCAATGTTGGGCTTGGGCTCTTTCTCATTTTTTCTTCATTTGATTTTGAGCATCATTGCATTTGCCTTTTTTTTGCTCAAAATTTTTTTTGATCCTTTGGATTTTTCTTATGCCCCCCAGCTTTGTATAGGCACCTTTGGTGATTGAGAATTTTCTCTTATGCCCCCAAGTATTGTTTGGGCACTTTCATCGTTGAAGACTTTTTATGCCCCCCAGTATTGTTTGGGCATTTTTGGTCAATAAGGATTTTTTGCACTTGCCCCCCAGTGTGGGGTGTGATCCTAGCCAAGGTTATTTCAAGAAAAATGCATTAGGCTCAAAAGGGGACTTCAAAGGATATATTTCAGCCTTGTGAAAGGATTATCAAAGATGGCCTTTCTTCATCTCAAATGCATGCAATTAGGATCGATAAGCCTTGCGTTCATGCGAGTATGCGAGTGATTTCTCATTATTCATGCAATCAAAATTCAGCTTTAGAGTCACTTCATTGTGTTTTTGTTTTTTGGGTTTTCTAGGTGAATGGTTACCTCTCTAAGGAATCACCCGAATTTTCAAAACTTGTTTGTTTCAGACAAACATCAACATGATTTCTGTTTTTGTACTAAATTTTGATTTCCCAAAAATCCTTGTGAAAACATGGGGTCATGCTTGTTGTTTTGGGAAAAAGGAAAACACCAAAAAATTCTTGGTGCGGTTGTAAGTACAAAGGTGTGCTCGGTATGTTATTTGCATGAACACAAAAAAAAGAAAACACATGATTTTATTAACAGGAAAGGCTCATTGGACAAGGAAAAGTCTTGTGGCATTTTGATCCAAATTACCGACAAAAATTGGAATACGTTGAAAAAAATCAAGAAATTTTTGCAGGCATGATCAAGCAGGAGTAGCTTTTTTTTAGCAGAACAAGAACCGGCTCCATTCTGCGGTGCAATTCCCCTTCGGATTGTGTTGAGGCTTTTGATCATGTTTGCCCCCCAGTTTCTTTGGGTTGAGTTGTTGTTGGGGTTTGAACAAAGATGTCAGGCCAATTGGAAGGAATCAGTTTTTTTGCTCGAGTAAGCTAGAGGCGAGTCAAGCTTTTGTTCAGAGACTCCAACTCTTTTTGAAAATGGGTGCTAAGGCGAGCACGTTCTTTATCTCCAATGTTTTTTGCTGAAAATTGGGTGTTGCAGACTCGTAGGGGACCCACTTTTTATTCTGGTGCATGCATGAAAAAATGTATGAACATGCAATCTATATGATGAACTTGCCCTTCGAGGGGTGACATATGATCATCACTTTTGTATGATGAAACAAGAATCTTGATTCTTGCCCAAACTCTACAATGAAAATTTTCAGAGTGACGATCATTCTGTCACCCACAAGTCTTGAATTCAAGATGTTTCAAGAAGGGTTCGCCCCAATGCAAATAAATGATAGCACATACAATCTCGGGACGGGTTCTATTCATTATGTGAACATGGATAGGTTTTCTACCTGGTCTCAAAAGGGTCTATGAACTGCCCAGTGACCACCTTGCGTGAAGGCAATATAGGGGTTTACAAGGAATAGTTGGGCACGGTGTGACCGCCATTACCGAGTAAACACTCGGCTCATAGTTGGATGTTTCACAAATCTAAACCCCGACCGAAAGTCATGAGGCGTAGACCGCTACTCCCCTCCTAACTTAGAGGCTTGTGTGTGCTTTCAAAAATAAATACAAGTGATGCATGAACAATTCTAAAAATGCATGGATAAAATAAAACAAGACAAAAATGGCAAAATTAAAACACATCAATTACACAAAGCTTAGTCCAAAATTGTCAGAAACAATACCTCCCCAGGGGAGTCGCCATTCTGTCGCACGTCGGAAAACACCCGCGAGCGACGTCCCCGTCCTGGCGATGGCGGTTTTTGCTCTCTGTTATTGGAATTGATTTTGGAGTCGCCACCTAGTATTTAATTGAGGGTTACTAGGAAACCCAAGTTGACTGGTCTTGTCGAGATTCGCGAGTAAGGGACCGATTGTGGTTAGGGAAGGTATTAGCACCCCTAACACACCCTACCTGAAGTAAGCTGCTTCGTGGCTTGTGATGTGTTAAAGAAGTTTTAAAAATTTTGTCTTTTCATCGGAATTTAGAAATACAACTTCCGTACAAGTTTGTACTTCTACACCGCGATCCAATCAAAATATTAAATCCTTCTTTATTCTTTTGCCGTCTCATCATGAAAGGATCCCCTGAAATAAATACAAACATGCATTTTTTTTATCTTTTTGTTTTTTTTTATCTTTTTGCCTTTTTTTTATTTTTTTATAATTCAATAACATAAATAAAAAAACACAAGCACAAACACACATTTTTTATTTTATTATATTTTTTCTTCCTTTTCTTTTTCTTTTTTCTTTTTCTTCTTTTTTCTTTTTCTTCCCCTTTTTCACATCCACAATACAAATTACAATATTCAAAAATAAATAAAAATTACATAAAATAATTTCAAATTTACAAAATGGTCCTTAAAACTCCACAAAGTGCAAGGGAACCCTTCTCGCATATGGAACGGTGCATAGGAACAGTGGCGGCGCGTGTTCCAACGCGCCACCAGCCACGCGGGCGCGTGGGTTCACGCGCCGCCGGGAAAACTCTTCTCCTTCTCTTCTCTCGCCGATGGTGACTCGCAAAATCAACCAAAAACGCAACACAGGCAGTTGATTTTAGTTGTTTTTTTTTAGATCTGCTCTCGGGTTCTTCTCCCGGATCTGTCCCGTTCGGGTCTACTGCTATGGATTTCATCTCCTCCTCTGCTTCGGGCGGCGGCGTGCTGGTTGATGGTGGATCTCGTGGCCGGGCATGGAGATCGGAGGAGAAGCGCTGTCGTGGCCGGCTGTTGTGGGGAGGAGCGGGGCTTGTTGTGGTGCTCGCCGGAGGCCGGCGTTGAGCCGCTGCTATTGTGGTGCTCGGCGGAGGCCGGCGTTGAGCTGCTGCTATTGTGGTGCTCGGCGGAGCGTGGCTGAGGAAGAGAGTGGGGGTTGTCTTGTGTTCTTTGGCCGGCCAGAAGAAGGAAAAATCTGCCAAAAACCAAAGGGAAAGGGGGCGCCGGTCTGTTTGGTTTTCCTTGAGCGGCGGCTTGGTTTGAGAAGAAGATTGCAGTGGGTTTGAGGGAAGAAGAAGGTGGAAATAGCCGAGAGGGAGAGGCTGGGAAGCAACCGAAAATCAACAAACGGGGGGGCGGCGGCGGGGGGAAGAAGATTAAGTCTTTTAGGTTAGGTTTTTTTCTTCTTTTTTTGTTGTCAAAAATGCCCTCCCCGAGTTTTGAGTTAAAGGCTGCTATTTATAGGCGAGTATTTTTTTCGGGTCTCAAAATTGGTCCCCGAAGTTTTGTGTTTGGCCCCCGATTTCAATTGATTCACTTGGTAAAAATTAAATTGGGTCTCTTAAAATTCTGATTTTTTCAATTAAGTCCAAATTAAGCTCCCAAACTTAATTTTCACCAATTAAGCCCTAAAATTAATTTGACCCGCTTAAAGTATAATTAAGTCATTGCACTTAATTAAATCCTTCAATTGGACCCAAATTAATTCTTAAACATAATTAAAATTCAATTTGGCCCATGATTAAATCAAATTGACCCATTAAAATTTAATTATGTCATTGGACTTAATTTTTATGCAAATTCGTCCAGTACTCATTTAATTTGACCTTTGAATTTGCATTTTTCTATCTTTGGGCATAACAGGGTACAATTAGGCCTCCGAAAATTACAGCTTGATTTTTGCTTATTTTTGCAGCCTTTCTTGGTCGGCTTTCTCCGCATTGCCAGCCTTTTATTTTATTTTTTTGATTTTGATTTTTTTGATTTTTTTTATTTTTTTGGAAAAAAATGAATTTTGGGGAATCACCCAAAATTGGGTGATGACACACACAACAGGTCATCAAGTATGGTTTTTAATAATGTATTTTATTTTATTTTATTTGAGCATTAATTTTTTAGTTTTGACTTGTTTTGTAATATATGTATTTCATGTCTTAATGATTTACATTGATGCCATATATAAAGAAATTGATATTATCAACTTCACTTGTATGCTAGGAGGGGATGATTTGTGGTTGGCAGAGATCTCACTGTATTGTTTTGACATAGTTAATATCCATTGTCCTAATTGGATAATGCAACAATTTGATTTATATAAGGATTGCTAACTTCTGATCCCAACAACAACAACAACAGCGAGAAGCAGAATCAATGTAAATAGTTTTCCACAAAACCCTCAGCTATCAATCATCATTTTCCCCTTAAAAGAAGAATCATTTTGTTCATAAGGATAGGCATGCGTCTCTTTTTCTGTCATCCATCCTTCTTCAGCTTTGTCATCCAATAATAATTTTGATTATTTTCTTATGATCTAAAATATAAAAATAATTAGGACAAAAAAACTGAGCTCAAGTTGTGTGCCAGACATGGTAAATATTTATGTATTTTATTTGGTTGATAGGAGACAAGATAGTATATATATATATACACACACGATAATTTTTCTAGTCATCAAAATTATATTAAAAAAAAAACTTGTAAACATTGTAAAAAAATAATAATTTATTGCTAAGAAAATAATATAATAAAATTATAATTTACTCGGGTCATTAAATCATTTCTCCAAATATATTTAATAATAAAATAAATAATTACATTAATTATATGTTAAATAAAATATTTGCATCAATACAAAGTTAAAATATAACAAAATGCAAGATAATAATTTCTTCAAAAATGCATATTTTTTTGTCATTATTTAAACCCCACCTCTTCATATATATATATATATATATATATTCTGCTTTTCAGATCTAATGGTGAAAATTATGTCATGTTTAAAGGGATTTGTGAAAAGAAAAAAAATTGACTTCATTTTATATATCTTGTTACCTCTATCCCTCCTTTTTAGAAAAACCAAAAATTGGCCCTAACACCAAGACAAAAACCTACTTTTATCTACATCTTCACAGCTAAATGAGTTTCCATCCTTCATGTCTCCATCTACCTTGGTGATTGCATGAAATAAAACTCATTGAGTGCCTGAGATGAACATCTTGAAGCCTGTGAGATTTAGCTTTGGGGCTTTTACTAAATCTTGTAGTTGATGATAAAGGCTCACTCAAGATGAAATTGAACTTTATAAGAACCTAAATGTCTTTCCTAGACATATTAATAAGATTGAGAGATTAATACAAATAATTAGGGTTCAAGAACTCCCTGATCTGGCCAGAAAACAACCATGACAAACCTCTCTAAAAATTTGTCCAGCTTTGTTGACTCGTTACCCAATTCTTCCGCCTTTTTCCCTACAATTAAATGGGGCCAGGACTTGAAGGCTTTCTTCTTTGTATGCAAATTCTTACATAGAAACTTAATTGAATAGCAGATTAGGAACAGAAATGGCCACTTTTCATTGAATAATACTTGTTTCTTACCTATTTTCCTTTGAGCATAAATTACATCCTGAAACTCCAACAGGCAATGAAATATCAGATGGACTTGAAGATATTTTAGCCATGGGACGAATGTATTTACAGAATGAGTAGCTTGCTGTAAATAAGCAATCAGCACAGATAATAAGCTCGGGCTACCGCTCTTCTGAGTTGAACTTGTTCCAAGCTTCCTGGGAACAAACCACCAATAAAGCAATAAGAATACAGAAACTAGCAAGAATGTCCACGGTTTAGGTGTTTGATGCCTCGGCCTCATGGAACAACAAAACTATGCTCGGATAGAATGCATGCTGTATTTTTTTTACTCGTCAAAAATAAAAATAAAAAAACTAGATGCTTTTATAAGCACTACAGGCTACTTGATACTGATGACCATTTGGTGAGCAAGAGTTAAACGCTGCCCTTGAGAAGATGCTGCCTCTACCGATGGGGATTAGTGAGGCAGAGTAATTCTAACCCAATGAGAAGAATCTAGGCATAGAAAGCCAACATAGGGATTCACAACAAACAAGAGATCTTTCTGTGAAGGGTTTCCCCCCTGCCACATTTGGTGATCCCAACCAATAAATGTATGAAGGCTGTTTTCCAACAACAGAAGAACTGGTCTTATAAATGAATTTAAGAACTAGTCTACCATATTTACTAGAGTTTCAATCATCACTTGAAGCTGTTGAAAGTAACTTGCAAGCCAGTACCTTCAGAAGATCAAAGACCTTCTCGCATATGTACTTCTGCTGAAGACTTGCACCACGTTGTTGTAATTTGTCAGGATGAACACAAAGAGTGGCTTTCCTGTAAACTTTCTTTACAGCTGCTGAAGTTATAACTTCAGTCAACGGAATTGGCTGCCAGCCACTATCAGGTCCAAGGATCTGCCACAGAAATAGTTCAAGTACCATTGTACAGGCTAAATTTAGTGAAAACTGCAGAAAGGAGGCTGGAAATCTAAACATTTATCACCATTAGAAAAACCTAAAAAAGGAAATGAAGTAAACTAGTTGATGGAGAGTATTTAAACAAGTGAAACTCTACCATGACACCTTAACAACACAAAGGAGCTAGACACTCTCTACTTTTAATTTGGCCATATTAAATATTCATTCAAAATTTGTCTTCATATCTTATCCAAGAAAAAGGCCTTAGCAGAATAACTTCTGTTTATTTACATTTTAGCAGCATTAAAGGAAACCAGAAGACAACTTCATTCTTAAAATGATGCGAGGAGAATGAACCATACATATTGCAAAGTTGAAAGCAATGCACGCAAGTTTCCTTCTTTCCCGCTTGACCATCTCTTGACATCAGCATCCAGAGTTTCTGCTAATCTCTGCAAGAAAAATTTAATTGAGTTAAATACATTGAATATGCAAAGCAAGATAAAAGTTTGAGGAATAGCTTCCCAAAAAATTATTACATTTCTCTCTGCTTGTTCCCTCTGAGCAAGAAGATCTCGCATATTTTTCTCTGCTAGAGCTTTTGCCTGCCATGAAGCCAAAACATTACAGATGAACTCCTTTATATAAACAAATTGATTGATGTTTACTATGAAGGAAGAAAATCATACCGCACGTTCAGCTGTTCGCCTATGTCTCTCTAACCTTGCTTTACACCTCTGAGGTGACTCACCTTCCACCCCTTCAGATCTCTCCATATAGTAGGAACCTTTTTGTACAGGGATGCATGATTCAGAAGCAATAAAGGAGAACAAATATGTGCAAAGGTGTGTAAGAAATTCCAGTTTGTACAGAATACATACCATTATATACAGAGGATGAAGAGCTAGGTCCCATTCCACCATTCCTGGAAGAAGCAGAGAATTTATCTGAGACAGATCTTTCTACTCGTTCTCTTGTCTCAAAAGCAGTCCTTTCAGACATTACTTTTCCGAAAGCACGCTCTCGGACCTCTGCAGTAGCTCTCTCTACTGCAGCACGTTCCCTGAGCCTGGCCTCTAAATATGTTTTATTATCAGCCAATGACTTCTCCCTAGCCTCCACACAGGCCTTCTCTAGCCTTTCACGGGCCTCAGTTATTGCTCTTTCCACAGCAGCCCGTTCTGCCCTATCACGGGCTTCAGTATGTACCCTTTCACGAGCTTCGAGCGCTGCTCTGTCAACAGCCATTCTATCCTTTTCTCTTTCTCTTTCCCTCTCCCTCTCTTCTTCCATCTTTCTAAGACGTTCCATTTCCAACTCTTTTTCTCTTCTCATCCTTTCAGCTTCTTTTTCTTCAGGTGAAAGGGTCTTGTTGAGATTCTTCATTTTTCTTTCACTTACATTAAACTGCTGAGTTGATCCCAGGGTGCTTCCCTTTGCTTCTAAATCAGCTGGCTGAGCAGCTTCTATTTTCCTTCCTGTCACAACTGACTTTTTCTCTGCCCCGGTTGACATGAAATTGTCCTTTCTGTCTTCCTGATTCATAACAACTGCCTGAGGCATATTCTTTCTTCTCTCACCCCTATCCTGAGCAAATTCCTTGCCTTGATTTGCAGTATCAGATTCTATTTGGAAGGCTTTCTTAGTTTTCTCTATGCTCATTTGTCCAGTTCCATTTCCAGCTTCCCCTGCTTTTCTCATCCTTTCATCACCATAAACCAAAGCTGCTGCATCATCTTCCACTATAGATTGATTCTTTTCATGTTCTAAGTTGCCTTGATCCACGCCAGACACTTTTGTTTGTCCATCAACCTGCACATTCACAGTTTCAACTGTTGCTTCCTTGTTGCCAATTTTCAGCCCTGGACATACCTTGCTAATTTCTTCATGAGCTTTCTCCCCAGTCACTTCTTGTTTCCCGTTCTTCCCCTCATGTTTTCCAACTAATCTAGTTGACCCAAGGTTCCTATTTTCATCTGTCTCACATGCCTGCTTCGCTACCCTGCAGTTCCCACCCATCTCATTTAGCACCCCTAGCTCATCATTCTCAGAGACATCCTTAAGCGTCACCTCAATGTTTCCCAAGTTGCGAATCTCTTGGGATGCATCCCCAATTTCTTCTGGCTCACATGTTCCTAGTTCACTTGCTTCTCCCTCCAGAGCCTCTCTTAAGTTGCCACTTTCAACAAGCTCATTTGTCTCTTCTAGTCGCTTTTCATTTGCTTCTTGTTCTAGTGTCTCTTCAATCCCTTCGTTTTCAAAAACCTCTTTAGATTTCTTCTCAGTTCCTTCTCTTTCATTAGCCTCTTTCTGTTTTTTCTTATTTTCATGCTCAAGAGCTTCTTTTGGTCTTTTCTCATTCTCTTCACTTTGGCAAAACTCTCTCAGCCTCCCCTCATTCTCTTCCTTCTCAAGAGAATCTTTGAGTCTTTTCTCATTTTCTTCTCTTTCACGAACCTCTCTTTGTCTCCTTTCATTCTCCTCCCTATCAGTAGCCTCTCCTAGTCTCCTCTCATACTCCTCACAAATCTCTTTCAGTCTCCTCTCATTCTCCTCCTTCACAAAGGCTTCTTGGAGTTTCCTCTCATTTTCTTCCCATTCAAGAGCTGCTCTTAATCTCTTCTCCTTTTCTTCTTTTTCATAAGCCTCTCTCTGCTTCTTCTCAGTTTCTTCCCTCACGCAAGCCTCGTTTATCCTCTTCTCCTTTTCTCCCTGCTTCAGTGCCTCCTTCAGCCTTCTCTCATTTTCCATTTGTTCAAGAGGTGCTTTGAGCATCTTTTCATTTTCTTCCTGCTCAAAAGTGCTCCTTCCTCTCCTTTCACCACCATCCTTTTTACGAATGAGTTGTTTCTCATTCTCCACACTTCTAATAGCCTCTTTTGGCCAAGGCCCTTTCTCCTTGTCCTCTGCAGTCTGCCTAACTTCAATTTTACTTTGTTCTCGTGGAACCTCTACCACGTTCTCATGTTTTTGTGACCCATTAGCTCTAGTTTGTCTCTTTTCAGTTCCTATAGACTGCAAATTCATTCTAAATCTCTCCTCATCCTCCACTCTGAAAACCTCTTGAGCCACTTGTACCTTCATCGCAAGCCCTTTCTCTCCATGTGACACTTTAGCAGCTTCTGATCTCCCATTGCTTCCCCCATGGTCACGAGCTGGTTTTGATACTTTAGGGTTCTTTGCATATTCCTCCAGTTCATGATCTGCTGTAAATGCTTGTACTTTCTTCCCATTTTCTTGCTGCTGCTGCATTGCTTCCGTGGCTGCCATTTTCACCTTCTGCCCTTGTTCATGAATGTTTGTGTTCTGCAGCAAAATGTTATCATTATTTTCCGACTCAGTGACTTTTCTGGGCACATTTGTTCTTACCAGTTCAAAAAATTGAGTAGCTTCTTTCCATTCTCCAGCTTCATCAATTCTATCAGATCCTTGAGATGACAAGGATTCCCTTCCATGCTTCTCATCAGAAGATTTTTCTGCTGCATTTAGATGCCTTTTCCCTTCCACACAATCTGGAATCCTAATCTTTTTCCTTTCCTCCATGACAGAAAACTCAATTTTTTTTTCTCTTTCACAAGTGCCCTCTTCATATTTTTTACTACCAGACACATCATCATTCTTACTCACCCTACCTTCTCTATCCTTCCTATCATTCTTTGAACCTGATTTTGTACGGCTTTGAAAGCCATCCCTCTTCCTCTCCATCAATTCTTTTGCACTTTTAAGCTTGGCTTGAGCTTTCTCCATAGCTTCTTTTATAGCAGCGGCAGAGGCTGCAGCAGAGGAACTTGCATCTACCTCTACATCAAAGTAAGGTGGAGAACTATCACCAGCACTCCCTGAGGAAGCAACACCTTGACAGTTTGGAGTTGATTTACTAAAATCTCTCTTTTTGAAATCAAATGCAGGAGGTGGTCTAGAGGGTGGTGGCAATTGAGAGGGGTGAGTTTTAAGGTTGACATCAGAAATAGTAACAAATGTCTCGTTAGGAAGAGAGACATTTCTGACATATTCCTTATGAGGTCTAACTTCATTTCCAAAAACTAGCCCATCAGCACTGCCATTAGCCGGATGTGACATGGTCTTCCTAAGCTTCTTTTCCCCCATAAAATCAATATTGAGATGGCCATCATCACTCACATGCAGAGGTGGGTACTCATTATCTGTCTTTGGCAAAGACATTGATTTATCAACCATAAAAGCATATCCAGGAACATCAAATAGCTTAGTCACATGTGTGATCCCATTTGTCATATCTTTATTGCTGCTTTGACTAGCTTTATGATATGATATGTTAAATTCCATACTCCCATCAATGGACTCATGAGAGTCACCATTCGACAAGCATTGGTTCTTCGCAGAATTATCTGACTCTTCTGATAGATATTCAGGATCTTCCGGTGTCCTATGAATGAGTAAAAAGAAAAAACGCATTCCACTGTCAGATTCTATCTTGCTGGGTGTTACCAATTAAGGTGCTATTGATTTTTACTCAATGAACACAAACATACAGAACACACAAAACATTACAAGAAATTAAATAAAATAAACGGCCAGCAGTTCCCCATAGGGACAACCACATCAGCATGCAAGCAAAGCATCAATATTTTTATGACTAACTAATCACTTGCAAAATAAACATAAGAGATAAACTCTTTTATATACACATGCCATACACCTAATTTTTCAATGGGCACAACCTCCTTGCACCAGCATACACTAAAGGCCTTCGGGTCTACTTGAAAAGTCATGCTCAATTCAAAAAATAAAAAATTAACTTTATACTTTTAGAAATAACCCAAATTTCTCCTCGGAACATCAGATCATCCAGCCTTAAGCTTCGCAGAGCACCAATGCATGCGTGATCACACCACAATCTATGATCACTGGAGCTAAAATTTCACAATCTATGATCATCCAGCCTTAAGCTTCACAGAGCACCAATGTATGCGTGATCACACCACAATCTATGATCAGTGAAGCTAAAATTTCAAAATTATACCTCGTATAGTTTACCTCATGGTAACTTATCATATACCATAATGTACAATATTACACTTTAAATCGACAAACACACCACCAATGAAAAAGAAACAGAAAAGACCCACATATTAAACTTAGCTTTGAAAAAGCTAAAAAAAAAAAAAAAGCTAAAACAACAGAAATTACACTACGAACAAGACAACTAAAAAAAGAAGGAAAAGAAGACAACGACTACACACATTATTCACACACTGTAACCAGCCCCTTCACCCTCCCACCCCAAAAGAAAAATCCACAAACAAGACAAAAAAAAAAACCATAAACTCACACAAACACAGACATTATTTTTTACATTTTAGCTCGAAGAAAACCCACAGAAAAACTTGAAAAAGCTGTCAACTTGAAAAGCACAAAATGACCATACCAAGCTTCATCAGAGGAAAAATCACGGCCGTTAGAATGCTCCATCATCAACTCTTCGAAGGAAACATCAAAATCAGATGCATTAAACCCACCAAAAACCTCATTATAATCAAATCCAGAACAACTTCTAACATCAAAGAAAACATCTTCAGCTGCTTCATTATCTACCAATGGGAGATCAAGCACTGGAATCGACGAGGAAGCTCCACGTGGCGCGTGAAACGCGCCGAATATCTCGCCGTAGTCTTCCACTCGAGGAGACAATGTTGGGGCCGCTCCAAAACGAGGTGGGGCAGAAAATACGTCGTCGTAGACAGTTTTGCTGGGGTTGGTGAAGGGCTTCTCGGAGAGCATGTTTGGGTGTTGAGAATATGTGAGGTTTTCCATGAAAATGCAGAGAGATTTTGAAGAGTGTTTTTGGGTTTATTTTATTTTTCTGCGACTGTTTCTCATAGAAAGTGAAAGTGAAATCAAAATGAAAATAAACAGAGAGAGAGAGAGAGAGAGAGAAGGAAATGACAAAATCGGACACTGCATTATTATTCTCATTCCAAATTTTTGAAAAAGGAAGGGTAGGATTGTGTAGCTAGCAGTATCTTCTTGGTCCTAATTATTTGGAAAGACAGCTTAACTTTTTTCTTTTTTCGCATTGAGTGGTTTCATTTGCAAGGATAGAGATTAGGTTTATGTTTTTTTTTTTATAGTATTTAAACTTGATTTGACCCGGTGAGTTGATTCAGGATTCGGCTGATTTAGAGCTAGAATCGAGCCGAATTGAAAAAAAAAACACGGTATAACCCGATTGACCTGTTAATATTTTTTTCTTTTAACGTATATTTCAATGGTTTTATAAAATATAAACACTCTTACTTTAAATAAATATATAAGAAGAAATGAATTCAAGAGTGCTTGACAATGTGATAGCGGTTGCTTTTCAAATAACTTTTCGTGTTAAAATACATGTCAAAATATTTTTTTTATTTTTTAAAAATTATTTTTCACATAACACATCAAAATTATTCAAAACATATTAAATTTTAAAAAAAAATTGAATTTTTTCGAAAACAGTTCAAGGATAATCAAATTTGTTTTGAAAATTTTAAAGTGGCATGGACTAAAAAGTAATTTCCCAGACTGTCATGAAAGAAACGTCGGGTTGTAATAATCGGCGATCTTTAAAGGAGAAGATCGGAGGCGGTAGCCGGTAACAACGCGGGAAAAGGAAGGAAAGAAAGGAGTGGATATTTTAATAATGTGAGGCTAACAGGTTTTGGAGGCATCATAGGAATTTTAGGTTTGAATGTGCTGGCCACCAAACTGTCCTCGAACACTTTGGTACACTGAAATCTGGTGTTTGGGGAGGGGGTAGCTATGGAAATCGAAAGGCTCATAATATGTGTGGTGTGGAGAATCCTCCATGGCTGTCCTTGATGATGCTGGTTTTCTGAAGGAGCTTCCACAGTTTTTGCTTGGAAGTACTGTAGTTTATGTAGTTATTGGACAGTTGCATCATGTTTTTTTCTGAGTGGTCTCGTTCTCTGTCGTTGCATTATCACAATCTTTTTCTAAAATTATTAAATCTATTGCGACAAACATTAAACTGCTGAGACGTGTAATAGTGTCAAATGGAATGAAAATCTTCCTTTACAAGCAATACTAAAATTGAGTTTTCAGCACTTGGGGTTGCGCTATAGCGGTGTGGGGGCTTGTCCCCTTCCTTCGCGTTCAAGTTCGACTCTTATGTGCATGCCTGTCATCTCCGCGGTGTTTTATTTGCTCACTGGACTTGCAGGATGTTTAGTGGGCCGTTGGGACTAGTCGTGATACGCGCAAGCTGATCCGAACACCCCACGCTAATCAAAAAAAAAATTGAGTTTTCTAAATAGTATACTCTACAGAAGGAAAAAACTCAAATCACAATTTTCACATTTAACAAATTAAATCATAGCAATGTGTAGGATTTCGAAAGTCTCTTAAATTTTATTTTTAGTTGTTGTCATGGATGGTAGCCTTTTTTTATCCCATATAATCTCAAATTTAATATTCTTACTTTTATATCTAATGTTTTTTTTTGTGGTGTTTTGTTTAGTTTATATATGTGGTACCTTCCTTTGTTTAAATTTCTTATTTCTTGTTTTCGTTTACCTTTTAATGATTCTTTGTGCAACCATATAATATTATACAATTTTTTAATTAATTAGTTTTCGGATCTCTTATTCAAAAAAGAAATTTATATATATAGTTTTTTTTTCGATTTGGGTTCGGTTCGATTTTTTAAAATTTTAATCGGTTTTTTTCACAGTTCGATTTTTTTTATTATTTTTTTTCCAGTTTTCTCGGTATAATTTATTTTTTGATTGTTTTGCTCACTCCTAATTGATAAATTATTGAAAAAACAATATATGTACTAGTGTAAAATAGTGTTTGTATTTTAGATCTTTACTTTTTATATAAAATATTTATTATATATTTTTAGATGTTTTTAATGTGATATGTTACCCCATTTCATTTTCAATATTTAGAGAATCTTGGTTACCTTTAAATTTAGATAAAAAAATATTTATATATTTTTAGTTAAATGATATTTCTATCTTTATAAAAGAGAAAAACTCATATCTATAATTTCCCAGATAATTTATTGAAATTGAATTAGAAGCATAGTGTTCCCGCTGTACTCAAGATCGATGCCGCCAAATGGTGCTCATCTCTTCAAATTGGCAGGTGGAGCGTCCAACATTTAAATTTTTAAAGTTAAAAGAAAAACATCAAGGCTTTGAGCTACTTTTGTGTGTAATTTAATTGGACCCAGCTTGATAAATAATAAACATTTATATTTTTCGTATCAGATTCTAATATTTATTAATCATTAAGAAATTAACCATAAGATTTATTATTATTTTTTGCATGTTAATTTCAAGTAGATGCAAATTCTTTTAATTTATGACCCGTGATATGTTATATAATTAAATAGATAAATGCTCCTATGAGAAAGTAAAATAAGAGTGGTAGGGGTAATGACTAAGAGCTTGTTTGTTTTTATATTTTAAAAGTGTTTTAAAAAAATAAATTTTTTTAATTTTTTTTTATTTTAAATTAATTTTTTATATATATTTTCGGATTGATTTAATGTGCTGATGTCAAAAATAATTTTAAAAAATAAAAAAATATTATTTTAATATATTTCTAAACAAAAAACAACGATTACCATATTTTCAAGCACTCTCAGAATTTCCAACTGAATGGTCTAAATCATTAAAATCAATGTACAGTTAATAGAATAAAGAGAATGTGTGTTGTTGAATCAGCTGCATGTATAATTTTCTTTGCAATCAATTATTACATAAGTCCTTCCTTAACTTGAGAAAAAAGTTTGATAATTAGTTTTTCAAAGCATTGGATTACAACCCACATGCATATATATATATATATATATATATATATATATATATATATATATATATATATATATATATATATTTCCTCAACTTTTTGGATAATTTTGAAATAATAACTTTGAGGTCAGATCTCGAGTGTGCAATCCATTATTGAAATGATGAATTCACAATTATATACAGAGCAGAGCATTAACTTGGACAGAAATCTAAAAAGAAGATAGAGGAAACATATCCATTCACTGTACTCTATGGTAGGGTGTGATTGATTTTCGCCCAACAAACACCGGTTGTTAGGGCTAGCAAGAAAGATTAGGTGACGGCATTAAAAATTCAAGAACCTATGATGATCAGTTGTACAGTCCATGTCAACTACGTGGACTGGCTATCAAGAACATGCATGCCATCGCTGCATTCTTGTGAAGGTTTTGATGGTGACACTGACTGTCCCACTCCCGGTGGAGGCAGAAAAGGGTGGCCACAGCCGGCCGGCCACCATCATACTTCACTACTGATATGATTTGACTAAAAAATAAGCCCCATGGCCCTGCCCAGAATAAAAACAAAATTGAGCCCCATCATAGTCAGTGAAAACAACTACACCTAAGCCTTCGTCTTGCATGTGCTTGCAGACGATGGGTATGGCGTAAGTACAAGGAATAGGTATGTCAAGGAGTTATTATACTACCATGCAAGTACTAGTCATGTGTGGTGTTGAGAATTTTGATTTACTTATAGGGATTTCGAATTAATTTCTTGCTTATTGGCTTATGTAATTTATTTTTTAAGTTAGCTCGATATATATATATATATATAATCATTATACCTTTTTCATTTTCTCAATAAAACAATGAGAAGAATTTATTATTATTATTTATTTGAAAACATGGCTCTTTTGAAATCCTTGAATTCCTGATTTGTACACAATTGTTGTCTAATTTGTTTTTCCTTTTTTTTAAGTCTTTGAGTTCTCTAGAGGGGGGAAAACAAACACATTGAATCATTATCTATTTGGTATGTTAAGAGAAATGTATTATGTTTGCATGTGATTTTTTTGAAAGGAATAGAAAGATCTAAAACATTCACAACTTTTCCAAAATAGTGGTTCGGAGATATGTTCGATTGCAGTCATCCAGTCCGATTGAATTATAAATGCAATCTCAACTAGGCCTAACCAATCTAAATACAATAATGATAACAATAAATCTATTTATAAATACAATCATTATAATCAAATCGGTCTTGCCAAAAATTAGTGTTACGAGCTTATAGAAAATCTATAATTGTAGGATCATATTTGTGATTCATGAAAGATGAATTTCTATATGACATCCACTTTGATAGTTATTGAAACAGAGATAAAAGATGGTGTTGCTAAAAAAAACTTCAACATTAATAGTAGTTACAGATAATGATGGTAAAGTTTTAAATATTTCTACCCTTATTTCTAATAGTGCATTGATAATTAATTATGGTGTCACAAATCATATGACATTTGATTATAAACAAGTCTCACATCTTAATTCTTCCTCGTAAAAATTTATTTATACTAGTTATAGTTATTATGTAAGGTTCTTTGACCCTTACTAACACTTTGAATTCAAATTCTATTCTAGTTATTCCATCATTCGTTATAACTTGTTATCAGTTTCTTTAATAACCTTAGCTTTATCTTGAATGGTAATTTTCTAGTCTGAATATTATGTGCTTAAGAATGTTAGGACCAAGAAGACAATTGGTTATGATATTAAGCAAAGAAAGCTATATTACTTAGACTTAACATCAAATAGTTTTGACATGTTACCTCAAGCTTTAATAATGGATTGCTCTAAGGGAAAGAAGAAGAAGAAGACTAAAATTAGGTTATGGTATTGACATTTGGGGGATGTTTCTTTTGGTTATCTAAAAAAAATATTTTCAAGTTTATTTGAAAAAAGTTGATGTTTTTAGTTTTTGAAGTGATGTTTGTGAACTAGCAAAGATTCATCATGCTTCGTTTTTAGTAAGAGCTCGTATTCATTTATGATTATATAGTTTGATGTTTGGGATTGATTTGAAGTTGCTATTTTGGGTAGATCATGTTGTTTTGTTACCTTTATTGATGATTGTACCATGATAACCTAGGTTGACTTGATAAAAATCTAAAGGTAAAGTGAATTTTTTATTTCAGAAGTTTTATAAAAATATTGAATCTTGTACAAGGCATTAGCCCAGGCTCTCCGTATTGATAATAAGGGAGAATATCATAGTTCTAAACTTCAAAAATATTTGAAAGCATTTAAAACTATTTATCAAACTACTTGTTTCAATACACCCATAAAATAAGATTATTGAGCATAAAATTAACACTTGTTAGAGGTTATTTGTACTTCATTAATAGAAGTTCATATGTCATTATCTTATTAAGGAGAAACACTTGCCTTTAAAGCATATTATATCAATAAGCCCCAAGGGGCGTAGCGTGATGGCAAAGGGTTTGAAATCTGCACAGCAGGTCTCGAGTTCGAGTCAGGGCGTGCGCCTCTTGTAAGAGCCTGGGACAGCCGGGGTTTTACTTGCTCACCTGAGCCCACAAAGTACGCTTTCCTGGGGGTGGGGTTTTCCTCGAATACAAAAAAAAAATATTATATCAATAAGGTACCCCCAAATTCTATTGAATCTTGAACTCTATTTTAGGCTCTCACTCAAGCATTTTAGGCCTTATCAGTCCTAAATTTATCATCCATGTTTTAGTTGTGTTGTGTTTGTACACCTTTATGAATACCAATATAACAAGTTCAATCCTCAAATGTTATGATATATTTTTCTTGGATATTCTAATTAATGAAAATGATATTGATGTTATCATCCTCAAACTCGATAAATATTTATCATAGTGAATGTTGCTTTTCATGAAGATATCATGTATGTTTCCTCCGAAATTGAACTTTCAAGAGAGTATCAGAAGAAAATTTAGACTTTAGATTATGATTTTCTTGACATAAATTTGGATTATATGAGTGATGATTCTCAAGCTAGACCAAATAGTAATAATAAAAAAAGATGGATTTGGTTTGAATGGTATAATTTTGGACCAAAATGGTGATGAACAATTAAAAGCTAAAGATGTTACTCTAACAAATACTTTATTCGAGTTAGAATCTCTCATAAATAATATATCATAATAGTCAATTATTGAGGATGTTCCTAACTTAGTATATGAGTCAGTTAGAAAATTATCATATCATCATATAAATTTATTTTTCACATATGAACCCAAACTTTCTAGCAAAGTAAAATATCTTATGAGTCATTATATGTCTAATCATTATTTATCCTAATCAAATTTATCATTTGTAAATCAATTATCTTATGTACATGTTTCTAATAATGTGTTAGACGCCCACCTGAATCAGATGGAAAGCAATTATAAATGAAGAGATGGAATTCTTTTTAGAAATGGAACGTGTTGGATTTCCACTAATAAAGAAACTAGTTGGATACCGATGGATATATACAATAAAGTACAAGGCTGATGACACAATTTAATGTTTTAAAACAAGATTGATGGTGAAAGGTTAAACTCAAACCTATAGAATCAATTACACAGAGACATTTACACCTTTAGCCAAAATTTATACAGTTCGGGTCTTATTGTCATTACGTGTGAACTTGATTTGTCATTAAAATAATTTGATATGCATAATGCCTTTCAACATGGTGAATTAATAGAAAAGGTCTACATGGATCTTTTGTCAAAGTTAATTTTGGATGATATTTTCTTGAAGGGAAATGTTGATATTTCTTGATTTCCTGTATAGGGATTCAAAGTTAATTTTCTAATTTCTAGGTTCCTGATTTTTCTATATAATTATTTTCTAAATTAGTATTTTACTATATCATTGGCATACACTGCGCTGCGCTGCAGGTCAAATCATAATTTTATAAGTAAAAGAAAAATTTCTAAGCATTGATAACATGTTTTGTAATAAACTAAAATTTAATCATAAACTCAACATATTAGACGATAATTTTTTAAAATACTGATATATCGATAAATTTTATGACACTGTTTTTCAAATATTGAGACTACAATATATTGGATCGACCCGAGTTAACTTGTCAAATCTAGGATCTGAGTCTTAAGACTGTGATAACCATATAGAAAATAAATCAAAATAAATTATGAAGGTCAATTCATAATCAACCAAATTTTAAAAAACAAAACTGAAAAAAAAACATTAAATTTTTAAAAGGACAAACAAACTACCCTAATCAACCCGAGTTAACCTGCCAAACTTGCAACCCGGGTCATGGGATTAAAATAGCCCTATAGAAAGCGAATCAAAATAAATTATGAGGTTCAATTTTCAATCAACTCGATGTTGAATGATGAAATAAAAAAATCAATTGAAAAAGGAACAAAAAATAACCAAGTCAACTCAAGCTAACATATTAAATTTATGACTTAGTTCATGAGATCAAGATTACTTCATAAAAAACAAATGAAAAAATTACAAAACTCTATTTCCAATAGATACAATGGTAAATGGTAAAATCAAGAGAAAAAAATAAATCCATGAGACTATGATAACTCCACAAAACAATTATGAAAAAAAACTATGAAGCCCAATTAAAAAAAAAACTAATATTGAAAGATAAAATTAAAAAATAAAAACTAAATAAAAAAGATGGTATTGTTGGAGAATAAAATTGAAAAAAAATCAATTAAAAATGACCAAAAAAAACAAACAAGCTCAACTCGGTTCAACTTGTCAAATATATAATCGGGGTTATGAGATCAAGATAATTGCATGAAAAGCAAATAAAAATAATTACAAAGCCCAGTTTCCAACTAATCTTGTGTTGAATGATGAAATCGAAAAAAAATCAATTAGAAAAAAGCAGCAAGAAAAAAACAACTTGAGTCAACTCGGGTTAACTTATTAAACCTATGACGTGGGTTATGAGATCAGGATAAATTTATAGAAAACAAATCGGAAAAAAAAATTATGAAGCTCCACTTCCACCAAATCTAGTATTAAAGATTGAAATTTATTAAAAAAAACTTAAATCTATGAAATTGGTATATACCCTACTAGAAAGAAACTAAAAATAAAGTATTGCAATGCAAAATTCTTAAAACAATTAAAGAGTAAAGAGTAAATTTGAAAAACAAAATAAGAAAAAGAAAATTAGACTATTGAAGAGTTAAATTAAAAAAAAAAACACTACCATAAATAGTATTTTGTGGGCCCACAATGATTTAGCCCCACCCTTTAATATATATATATATATATATATATAGGTCTTTTAATCATATTTTTTTAAAAAAATGACCAAAGTGGCAAAGTATTAGAAACTAGCTGGGCTTCAGCTTTTTGCTTGAACCAAGCTCAAGGACAATAAGAACAAAGAGAATGACTTCCACTTTTTGAGAAATCAAGTAAGACAATGAATATATACTATGAATTGAATATATTTTAAAAAAAAGAATAATGTCTGCAAAACACATCCATGAATCAGAAACTCATGCTTGCCTTGTTTTCGAAGATTTACTCCTATCAGTCTCTCTCTCTCTCCCCCGTGAACAAGATAATAAAAAGGATAAAATTAAACAGATGGAATCAGAATGTAATTCTGGTAAACAATGTCAGTATCTTCTTTAGTTTCATTACTTTAGCATTTGTCCCCAGTCTTGCCCACAGTGGGTGTTTCTTTCTGTCCTGGAATAATTTTTTTATATATATAATAATATAAATTACATTTTAAAATTTTATTTAATTTCTTAATATTTTTTAGTTAAAATGATTCTTCAAAATGTACCCGTGGAAACTAAAAAATCATTCACGAGAGCAGTTCCTAGAGTTCAGAAGAAAGACTATTGTATATTTTTTAAAAAATTATTTTTGATATTAGTATATGAAAATAATTTGAAAATAATAAAAATAATAAAATAAAAATAAAGTTTTTAAAAAAATGTTTTTGCAATGAAAACAAGCAGTTATCAGAATGCCACCTGTTCCAAAGTACTTTTGGTTCTGTTGGCATCCGGTGACCAATCACAAGTCACAACGCCAGAGGCTTGCTGCTGCACATAGGAGGGGTGCGTCTGTAATTTGACCGTCAAAGCAAAGCAAAGCAAAGCAAAGCAAAGAAAAGGAACAAAATAAATATTGAAATCCTAAACGGGGCCCATTGTAATTAGCTAAAACCAATTACCAAAGCCGAAAGAAGATCAGAGACAGAGGACCCTTCTGGGCCCTTATGGGCCCCCCAATGTTCGCCACTTTATCAGAAAAGTCATCATTCATTGAATTAATTTTTCATAATCAATATGTTTGTTTAATAATTTAATACGATTTCTTTTGGTGTTGAGAATCAATGCATTACATTAACATTAATAATAAAAAAAAAAAGTGATGTTTTCGTTATACATCACATCACAAAATATAATTTATTATAATAATTGTTTTGCTTTAATTTTTTTAATTTATGTTTTTACTGTATATTACCTTACAAAACACTATTTATTACAATAATATTTTTTTACTTTAATTTTTTTAAATTCATATTATTTTTTCATTTTATCTTTTAATATTTAGTTTCTTGAAGATTATACTTCATAATTTGTTGTGTTTTCCAAGCTAAAAGAGTTGATATTTTCACTGTGCACCTCCTCGCAAAATATTATTCGTTACAATAGTTTTTTTTTTACTTTGCTTTTTTTTAAATTGGTATTTTTTTATTTTATCCTTTAATGTTTAGTTTATTGAATATTAGACTTTATAATTTGTTGTGTTTTGTAAGCTAAATTACAATAGTTTTTTTTTAATCGGTGTTTTCTTTTTATCTCATTTCATCATTTAACATTTCGTATATTAGATATTAGACTTTATAATTTATTGTGTTTTTCTTTCTATGTGGTTATCCCAGTATCATAACTTATGTTGCGGGTTTTATGAGTTGACTCGAGTTTTTTTATTTCCTTTTCAATTTTAGCCTTCAACATTGAGTTGATTAGGAATTAGGTTTCATGATTGTTTTGGTTTATTTTCTATGAATTTATCCTGATTTTATAACTTAAGTCATGAGTTTTGCGGATTAACTAAGATTATTTTATTGTGTCTTTTTAATATTGAATTTTTTTTTCTAATTTTATCCTTCAACAATGTATGTAATTGATAATTAAGCTTCATAATTTGTTTTGATTTGCTTTTTTATGAAGTTATCCTAATCCCTTGACCCGAATTACGGGTTTTGCAGGTTAGCTTATGTTAACTCGGGTTTATTTTTTATTTATTTTTTATGAGGTTATTTTAGTCTCTTGATCTAAGTTATGGATTTGACGAGTTAATTCTTGTTGACTTGGGTTAATTTTTTGTCTTTTTTTCATTGATTTTTTTTTCAACTTAATCCTTCAATATTTGGTTGATTGATGATTGATGATACGATCTAGGCAAGGTCAAATTCGAATTTTGATGTAAAATATGCAACTATCTAGTTTTACAGTAATAGTTATAATTCCCAATCCAACCGTTGGATCGGGCTGGAAGTTTATGTGGAGTCTCCTGATATGTTGTCCTATCTTAGGTTAAAATTGCAAGTCAATCGAAGTTTGGAAAGGCATGGAAATACAAGTCAATAGAGGCTGTATGAATTTTGTTATTTACTTCATTTTGACTTGTGGACTTCCTATTTGACAAGAATCATTTTCCTACAAGGATATGACAGCTTGTTTTGGGAATCTCCTAGCTCTACAAGGATCTTTAATGGACTGCAATATATATAGCTTCCAAGTGTGGCAAGGATTCATAAATGTTTCAAAATCTTTTTCTTACAAGGATTCCTTATTCATCCTAGCTACAACAAGGAAAAAAGACTTCAGAATTAAATTCTACCTTTAAATCAGATTTCCTAGTTTATTTGGGACTTCTTAAGGGTGACAAATCTGATTCTAATATATTTAAGATAGTAATTTTCAGATTTTTATTATTTTCTTCTTAGTCTTTGGGTTATTATTACTTATCTGAGTCAATTATAAGTGGGCCTCATATAAGTCCACCTAAAGGGGTCCATTATGATTTATTTAAGTCTAGAGTTAGTATAAATAAAGATATAACCAGACATGTAAGCTAGACAATTCAGATTAATAAAACTTCTTATTTGCCGCACTTTGTGTGTGTGTGTGTGTGTGTGTGTTGGTGGGATAATCTCCCTTCCATGGTTCTCTAAAGAATTGAAAATGACTTATCGAAGAACAACTAGCTTCGTGATGTTATCCTTATACCTCTCGTTCGTGAATCAATATTCGTTGGGTGGGGGTTTTCGGTTTCCAATAATGTTGGTGTCTAGGTACAAGTTATATTTGTATCACACTCCTATCAAACCTGATTTACTTGGCTTTTCGGGAATTGATGTCTTTACGTGTGGGTTGCGTGATCACGAGGTTCACATCAATTGGACTTCATAATTTTCTTCAATTAACTTTCTATAGGGTTATCATAGTCTCATGACCTAGGTAATGAGTTTAGCAAGCTAACCCGGGTTGACTCGGGTTATTTTTTTTGTTCTTTTTATAATTGATTTCGTTTTCAATTTCATCATTTAACATTGAGTTGATTGAGAATTTAACATCATAATTTATTTTAATTTACTTTATATGAGGTTATCATGGTTTAATGACCTGGGTCACGGATTCAACATGTTTACTTAGGTTAACCCAGATCAATCAAATATATTGTCATCTCAATATATTTTTTTAAATGGATGTTGTCTTGAGTTTTTTTTAAGTCAAACTATATTTTTACTAGTCGTCTGGGTTGTTTTTCGACTGCCAAATCGACTAGATCATATCAGGTCAGGTCCTACACAATTTAGTTTTTTTTACTAGAAAAAACATTAACAACACGTAAATATTTTTTACTTTTAAAAAAATTGACCTAACCTACAACATAGTATGGACCAACAATCTAGTACTATACTATTTTGGAATGTTGAAAAGTTTGTTAGTGTATTAGCAATATTAAGTTTTCAAGTATTGAAAATCTTCATAGAATGGGTTATGATACCACAGTGTAGTAGTTGCAATAGTATTATAACTAGGCAGTTGTCCCACGCTCTGCTAAGATGGATTATTTTTTTACGTGGCGTAAAAAAACAATGCAGTTATTGTTAGTGCTTGTTACAATATTAAAAACAAACTGAGACCATGTAATTGAGAAGAATATGCGTTAAAATATAATTTTTAAGCAATGTTCTTTATTTAATTAAGACTAAAGTCAATTTATTTTCAGGGTAACATCTTTTTTATATATATAATATTAAGTCGGTGATATATTAGACCAATTCAAGGCAACCTAAGCTAACCGTCAAATTTACAATCTAAGTCATGGGCTCAACCACAATATGTTAACCCGATTGGTAACTGTTTTTTTTTTTTTCCTTTATCTCTCCCATAACAATTTTTGTTGGTTTTAGGTTGGATGAAATTTGAAACTAAATTGAAGAGTTATTATAAAAATAAAAATTAAATTAGAAGAATAAGGTTTGGGTAGAATGAAGATTGAGACTCAATTGAAAAGTTATTATAAATTTAAGGACTAAATTGAATAAAAAAAAGAAGGTTTTGGTATGTGCATCCTACATGCTAGCATGTTGGAGGAGCCATTACCTTTAAGCGACTGCATATGGGCTCCTCCAACCTCACCAAGCCAGCTTCCTTGATGTTATTGAAATCGTGGTAAAATGAGTTTTTATAAAGGTGACGCGTGTAATTAAAGGCTTTGGTGTGTGCATCCCATGTGATCAAATTTTCTTTTTTATTTTCTTCTTTTTCCTTGTTGTTGCACTCGTTTACTCTTGGTTATAGAAAAGGGTTTTCTTTTTATCCCAAGTTCAATCTTAGTCCCTTTATTTCCAATTATATGTTAAATAAAAATTCAAATAATTTTCGCAAATAGAGCGTAAAGTCAATGTTGGATTGTTTCTCTGACAATAAAATAACATGATAATAAGCTATTGTGAAGCCAATTCTAAAACAAATAAATATGAAAAGACTGAATTGAAAATAAAAAAAAAGTATGAAAAAGAAGCAATGAATCCATATTAACTTGAACATATTAAAAAAATATTTTTTATATTTTTTAAAAATTATTTTTGACATCAGCACATCAAAATAAAATGAAAACATTAAAATCATATTAATTTAAAATAAAAAATAAAATAAAATTTTTTTAAATTTTTTCAAAAGCACTTTTGAAACACAGTGCCAAACACTGACACCAAAACGCCTAAGAAAATGAGTTTTTCTTTAGACTAGTCATTGTTGCGTGAATGGTTCAAGGTTTTTTTTTTCCCCATTAATTTAGAAAATTATGATTTTTTCAAATAAAAAAATAATCCTTTCTAACATGATATAATATTTACCCGAAAATAATATAAAAATATTTATTAAAATCTTAGTAATATTTTACTGTAGTGATCGTATAACACATTTTTTTTGCAATTAATATATATATTTTTTTATTTCTTGAATTTAGATTTATTATTTTATGTTCTTTAGTGCTTTTTTATGATGCTTTCATTTTTTTATACATAATTTGATTATGATGATCATGTACATCCTACTCATTATTTACTCCACATGCATTTTTTAAAAAAAAGATACAATTTTTTTTGACAATTAATATAATTCTTTTTTTTAGTTTGTTGAATTCAAACTTATTATTTTATGTTTTTGTGTGTTCCTAATGATGTTTTCATCTATTTAACACGGTTTGGTTTTTAAAATTAATACATTTGTTTCTCTTTTTTGATTTGTAGGATTTAAGTTTTTTATTATATATCTTTATATGTTCTTCATTTATGATATTTTTAGTTTTTTTTATAATATTTTATTATGCAAATGACACACACACACCTGCATGGACTTAAGTAGAATGGGACGCATTCTATTCAGCAATCCATATATCACTTTAATATTTTAATTGACTGTTTAGTTGATTTTAATTGAAATTGCTTCTATTTAACTATTATATGATATGATATAATGCTTATTTCTACGTGCAATGTACAATTAATCATTTATTTCATTCTTTGTCAACATGTTTATTGGTGATTTAGTTGATCAGATCAAAATCAAGTGAATATAACCAGATGAAATTCAATAAAAATTTTAAAATTATTGTTCATATAATATTATTTTATTTTTTTTATATATATAAAAAATAATATTATTATTTTAAAATAAATCCAAGTTAATTAACTCGGAGTGATCCCAGGCATAGCCCAGTCAGGTGTGATAAGAATGGGATTTAATTATAAAGAGTAAAGACACACGAGAGAGATTATACGAGTACAGTTTTGTTGGTGAAGAATCGGGAAATGAATAAAGAGGATGTATAAGTACAATTTGGTGAGTGGGAGAGCAGGTTCAGGTCGGATGTTTCGTAAATGAATTTCCATGGAGGACCGACAGACAGATCATTAAAGCTGAAAGGTTCCTTCCTTGAGACTTTTTTTCCAAGGCTTATATGGAATGGACCTCAAGCACCGAATCCAAATAGATATATATATATTCTTTTTCTTGACACCATTATTACACCACGAGTGACATATTATAGCCTGTTTGTTTTTAATGTTTTTAAAATATTTTTTTATTTTAAATTATTTTGATGTATTAATATTAAAAATTAAAAAAAAATTATTTTAAAACAAATTTGTACCATTTAAAACCAAAACCAGACAGGTGTGGCCACTGGCAACCATAAACTGAGAATAAGCGGGGCTTAAGTAGAAGTTAGATTCCAAGATCGAAGACACCGAGCCCAACGGCGTTACTGAACTGAACCCTGAGGGTGACCCAACAGGTAAGAACACCCTCAAACATATGCAAAGCAATTACGGTCTGCAAGTACAAATACACGAGGGCTTTCTTGATAAGGTCCGGAAGGTGTTCTGTTGATCTTTCTCTCTCTCTCTCTCAAGGATAAGAAACTCAAGTCTCAAAAACAAAGAGGATGAGCATGGCCAAACGCCTGAAATATGCAGTATAATTTGACCTTAGCACTTCAACCCCCAAAATTATTGGAATGAAAAGCAGCCTTCTCTTTAAACCCCCACATAACAAACTATCCGTTGACATGAATCTCAGGAGGACAAACCTTCAATGGAATAACCAAACTTCAAGCAGCTTTTGGCATTTTGTCTGGCATCATATTATTGGGAAGAATAAGCTCTGGAGGTGTTTCCCGAACAACTCCAAGCATTGAATCGTATTCTTCATCACGGCGGGCGAATTTCTTGTGGAGCACCTTCTCAAACTCAATTTCATCAAAGCCCTTGGCATTTTCTGCTGCGTGAACTTGTGCTAAATTGGCATAATTTAATGCTGATTGGGAGATGAAGGCCATCTCTTCTTCTGTGAGCTTCCTCAGGAACTTAGCTGGATTGCCTCCCCACACCTGACAGCAAAGAGATCACTTGACCAGTAATCAACATCTCATCTAAGCGATATAATGAAAAAAAGAGTACAATAAGAATCACGTATAATGAGGTATTTTTGGCTCTAATCCACAGGTAACCCTTCCACTTGACTAAACAACATGTGTACAATGGCCACATCAACATAATATCACAAGTAAAATAAAATACAGAAGTCCAAGCTGAAGTAGCTGCATGGAAGGTTCTTCAAAATATTTAAGTATTTTGAAACATTCAACTGAGAAGCATTTGCATATGTGACCCACGAGATACGCACAATTACTTCAGCAACAGAAATAGGGAGAAAACAAAGCTGATTACTCACCAGAGTAACCAAAAGATTAGAAATTTATCTTACTAGAAAAAACACGCTAGCTGTTTCTATCTCCCACTAGATACCATTTATGCCAAGAAATTAGAAAACTTCATAATCAATAAAACCAAAATAATGATTGCCATTGTCAACCCGATGGTTTCAAAGTGACAATTTACCATACAGACAATAAAATTAAACATCAAATGACAAGGAACTCAAATTTTGTATTGCTTAGCCATACTTTATGTCAAGCATAAATCCCATTGAAACAGGAATTGAAATTTGATTGGATAAGAGTTTGCAGGCTTTAGGGAAAAAAAAAATCAAGAAAATCAATGAGAATTTCACACACCTCTCCAGAGGGAATCCTAGTATTCTGCCTCACAAGAGCTCCAGCAGCAACCATGGCATGTTTCTCAACACATACCCCATCTAGCAGGGTTGCACCCGTACCAACAAATGCTTCGTCCTCAACAGTGCATCCATGTAAAACAGCACTATGACCTGTCCATTTGAAGTTTAAGTTTGTAATCATAAACCAAGATCCTTGATTGAGACGCCCTTAGCAGGACTATGATATTTATATTCAGAATGCGACCGAGCATGACTTACCAACAGAAACATTATCCCCAATGATGGTTGGCAAAACCTTTCCACTTAAGTTAGACTTTGCAACATGAACAAGAGAATTATCTTGTATATTGGTTCCAGACCCAACACTGATGCTGTTAACATCACCTGCACGGATGGAGCCACGGTTGGGCAAGAATCAGCAATATATGATACACACAAGCAGACCACGCTCTTCCGTGAACATGAGGTTATTCATCTATATCTCAAGACCTAAATATGCAATCATTTAAACTAGAGCATCTTGTTGAGTTAAGCCCCCATATCAAGCTTTAACTTTCACTAAATTCATGTGGTTAATACCCTACGGAACGAAGCTATCACTTCTAACTTGGAGTCATTATATCTAAAAATAACATAATCAAATATCAATGAGAAGTGAAATAAGGACGGAAAAGGAGGGGAATTTCTATTGTGATGGATAAAAAATGTTAGGAAAAAAATAAGTTGTCCATCTTACCTCTCAAAACACAGCCGTACCAAATGGAAGAACCTCTTCCCACATGAACATTGCCAGTTATAGATGCACTAGGGGCTACAAACGCATCCTTTTCAACAACAGGAGCTTTATCAAATACATTCATGAGCGTCCGATGCCTAGATACTATTTAATCAAAGAATAGAGATTACAAACCATATACCCATTTCTGAATCTACTATATGTAAAAATAATAAATAAATAAACAAATAAATCGCTCTAATATAGACTAAAAATATAAATGTAACAAACTGAATCATGCTCACGTTGTTCTTGGAAGTAGTAGTTGCCTTGAAGCCGGCAACCGAGGCGATCAAGTGCTTGACCGGTTTCACGGATCCAGAATCCTACGCTGTAGATTGCTCTCCCTAATGTCCCCATCTAATCTTCTGCCTGATCAGATTTTGATTTATTTTCTTCAATTGAAAGAAATATTGTTATTATTATTATTAAAATAGCATTGGAAGAAGAAGAAGAAGTGGAGAAAGAAATGAGAACAACTGTAGAGACCGAGAAATGCGAGGAGGCGGAGTAGTAGACACTGACCACCCTTCAAAACGCTGTGCAAAAGTCTCCCTGCGTGTGCACTACACGAGTGCCATCTTGTCTACCAATCACTTTCCAGCAGTGTTTTTTTTTTTTTTTACTTTTCGTGGTCTTGCCACGTGTTGCATTTTGCTGGGTAGTTAAGGCTTTTAGAATGCACACGACATCGTTTTTGTTTAATACGCCAATATTTTATTTGATTTTTATTTTTATCCTAAGATCTAAGTCTTACGTTGCAAGCACAAATCTTTATTTGCAAAGCTATTTAAAATTGGATATTGTTACTAATTACTTCCAAATAAAACAAATATATTTAAAAAAGTAAAAGTTGAATAAAAACATATTAAAAAAATATTTAAAAGTATAATAGCGGTTGTTTTATAAAGTGTTTTTCACTTGAAAATGTATTATAATAATTTTTTAAAAAAATTAATATTAATATATCAATCAATCTCAAAACAAAAAAAAATTAAAAAAAAAACTTATAACTTGATTTAACCTTTTTAATCTATAACTCAAGCATTCTTCTAAATGACTTCGGACAAGTTTTATAACTATACTTAAAACAAATAAATACTTCATAAGACTATATAAAACCAATATCCATCTCTCTTCCAAAGTATTGGTGGTTTATTAATTTATCTCTAATGTTTTGAAACATTCAATTCACCCCTAATTATGCTAGTTGTATGATATTTTATAGATTGCAATTGTTTCATTTAAATTTAATTTTCTAAGCTAAATATATATAGTACTAATTAAAACTATGATAGTTAAATTAAATTTCATTAAAATTTATAAAATCAAAGTAAAGTACTTAAATTTGCAATTAAATTAAAACAATTTTTTAGCATACATATTAAGCATATAGTAAAATATTCAAAATTATAATTTAGTCAAGCAAGATGATAATATGCCATACTAACACATACAAAACAAAGTATTATATTTAAAACATATATAACTTACAAGAAAATCTTGTAATCTTTTAATATAAAATTAAAGATTTTTAGGTTTTTTTATAAAACATGATAATCAAGAATTTATTGGGATTAATTATTATTTTTCTTTAATTTGTTTTTTAAAAGTTAATGTTTCATATTAAAATATTCTTGTTGAGTATAATTTTCAACAAAATCTCAATCCTAAAGGTGAGTGAATGGATACCAATTTTTATTTGGAATCAAAATGCACATTAACCATATTTTTGAAAACAAACTTGTAACAAGAGCAGTAGTGGCTTGCATGGGAGTGTGCCTTTCTTGTAAAGATATAGCCACTAAAAGCTGGCAAACCACCATAAATATGAAAGATAGGGACTGATTCAAATGACTCTTTAACTTTGAGAGGTTTCATTTGTTAACAGACAGCACTCCTTAATGCGCTACTGAAGTTCTTGGACCTTTTTTATGGAGATAAAGTGCCCATTTCTGGCCAGGGATTCTCAGGTAAAAGCTTAATAAAATGGCAATCCTTGGCTTCGTAAATGCTTATTTTTTTTATACCCTTACCTTTTTGAGGTACTTTACCACTGTCCAGGGATGATTGCTGCATGATTATCAAGCAGTTCTTCTGGATCATCTTTTATCAAACCAATACACACAACAGATATTGTGTACAGAAATTGGTGTTCTTTCATGTTATAATCAAGCAAAATAAAGCAATGTATTTGGAGGGGCTAATCCATCGGGGGCAGAAGATCTGAACTTCAAGTAGCATTAGCATCCATAACAGCGGCACCTTAATAGGGCACATGAGTATGTGGCTAAGGACTTTCAAAAACCAGCTTCACTGCACGTACTGACTATTGCCAGAGCTCTTCCTGTACATGCTAATGAATTTGGCCACAAATTCTGCAGAATAAGTGCATGATCAGGCTATGAACTATCCAAGTGCTTAGAACATATATTTTCATTTGGATATTGAGTTGAACATGATGCTAAGCATCACTGCTTCGATGACTCGCAGAATCTTTTTGCGTGTATAACTAGTAATGATTATTCTGTTAGATTGGTTTGTCCATTTTACCTTCCAGTTTGAGCAGAGCAGTTGTTCCTGTAGGGAGCCTCTTATCCTATAAACAATAGCTGCTTTTTGTTCAGTTTGCTGACAAGACCGTACTACAAAGTTGGACTTTGTCTTGGTGCACCAAAGCAAGCCTGAGGACACCACTCCACTTGGCTGGAAACTAAAAGATAAAGGACAAGAAAAGGGGTAAAAGAGAACTTACATAATAAGCATGCCAATAATAAAGCTCCCGTTTTGAATTAGCCTCCACTCCCTTCAAGAATAGCTCTACCAATTTCTGTCAGTTGGAAATGCAGCTCTATCGGAATCGTTTACTTGTTGTAAAAGAAAAGTATTGGTAGTAATCATGAAATGAAAGCTGAGAGATATCAAATGTATCACCAGGAGAATGAGTTTGGGGTGAACAAAATCCACGAGAAGCTTTTGAAACTTTCCCCGTACAGAAAATAGCCTGTGAAATCCATAAATGAAAGACATGATCATTAGTGTTTTATCAGGAAAAACCGAGTATGGTAATATCTGATTGCTACCCAGTTAGATTTTCATCCAAAACAATTCTTCCACACACCTACAGTGATTGTCCTCACCATTTTCAAATAAGAAAGGAAAATAGAACAAAAGAAAAGAAGACGTACTTATTAGGTGAGGGATCATTCAGGATTTCTGTTGCAAGTTCAACCAAAACCTCTTCCCATCCAAATGGAATTGGCTGATCATCAGAAAAAGGATAGCTGCAGAAGAAGATTGCCATAAAAAATTGTTTATTGGTAATTACTAATTATCACTGCCATCTTTTGATCCATATTTATTGGAAGTTGAGTATGTCCATTTGTTCAAATCCTTACTTGTGTGCTTTGCAGGCTTCAAGAGCCATGATTGCTTTTCTCAGGTTCTGCTTCGATTTGGCAGCGATCTTAGAAGCAAAGTTCATCGGTAGATCAAACTCTTCTTTCCTTGCAATTTGGATGAGAACTTCCATGATCTGGGAAAGAAGTTGAATCAAGAAATGAGAGTTAAGATAGATTTTTCATTAAGGTCTAATTTGAGCAAGACTAATTCAGTAGGACCAAGGTCACATTTCAAGTATTGATCAAGGCCATGACTAAGGGGGCTTAAAAATCTTAGTTTTAAACTTTGCACTGTATTTATATACCATTATTTCGTCCAAGCAGTGAATACACTGATTCTAATAGGAACATTCTTACCTCGTGGGTTACAGGAGCATCGACTTTTAAGACTTTGCAGCTATTTTTTACGGTTTCTAGGATGTCTGAATCATCTTCACAGCAGAGTATGAGCTTACAAGAATCTGTGTAACAGTCCATGATCCATTTTATCAAATGCTGTATGTTCTCTGGTGCTTTGTCAACCTCATAAAGAATTAATACTGAAATAAAGAACACATAAGTGTTAGATTCAAGTGAATGAGTGGAACGGTTCATCAGGAAGGCAATCATGCTCATGTTTAAAGAGTTCACCTTTATAGTCTGGCTTAAAATTGGCCTCGCTAACTTCAGGGTTAATAGCATAAGTGTTGCTTATTTCCTTCACTAAACCCATTAATGCGTATTTAGCATTTGGTTCCGAATTTACATTGATCTCTACATGGTGAGCACTGGATGCTATTGAAATTGCTACTTGTGCTGCTGCCCTTTGTTCCTGTTTCACAAGAAAGTGTAAAACATTGGATCCCAAAGTTCTCCAAAAGTTGAAAAGAAGTTACATATAACCGATGAATCTTCAATATTCCGCCAACGTTTTTTTTTTAAATTAAATAATAATAAAGAGATATTGAGCTTTTAAAAAATCTCAGTTCTGCTGATATCTCAAAGACTTCAAGAAGATGAGATGACAAATCTGTAAGAATACTCGTATACCTGAACCTGGAAATATCTTAAATCATGTGTTTTCTGCAAGAAAAAAGTGAATTAAGTTATCTTAAGCATCCAAAAGTACTGCTCAAGAGAGAAAGATCATTAATGTTATTGCATCTGATAACCAAGGACATACGTTCCAACATGCATCACCAAATATTTCGCCAATCAGAGCCAGTGCTAGCGCTTTTTTACCAGAACCGGGTGGTCCTTTCAACAAAATGTGAGGAATGCTGTCATGTGATACCTATGGTTATACATGGAGTGTGTTAATAAGGCCTGCTGGCAGAATAGACTAGGAACATTGAATGACATGAAATAGTTGATAAAGCAGTTTGCAGAAGCCTAAGTATTTATCTAGAGTTGAGCAGATAAGAGGAAAAAATTGGCACTCAATCTTGAAATAGCTTACTAGTTGACTGAGAATTTGAGCTTCATGTTTGTGGCATGTAAATCCGTTAAATGAATCAGGTTGATGCTTATCGGCCCAAAACTGTCTCAAGCTCTCAACCACAAACGCCTTCTCAATGAATGATGTTTCATCAAAACGTTTTTTTTTCAGGTGATTTTGAGGTCTTGCACGGCCCCTTCCTCACACATGAAAACCAAGCTTCTGATTGCTTCTTCTTTCTATTTGCTGTGAACTTTTTCAAGCTTCCACTTGTTCTACCTCTTGCATCACTCATCTTACTATCGTCACTGGTAAGCTTGCTACTACTCCGCCTACTTGCTGAAGAGGCGGAAGTCATAGTCATTCGTGAACCAGAAGTTGTTGTCGAAGTTCTGCGTGAGTTATGATTGATATTAGCATTTGCTTTATTACGCTGAAGAAGAGCAGAATCCATGTGGGGAAACATTGTGGGCCTTGGGTACAAATTGGTTACATTGTTGTCCTTTACTATGGCATTCTTCTGCATCGCCAAGGCTGTCTGGTCGACAGAAAAGAAGATATCACCAGGTGGAATAGATTCCGTGCTTTCAAAATTCGTAGCATTAAGCATAGAACCTTTAGAAAGCTTGATGTTAGCAACTATCTCATTCAGTTCACCAACAGAAGGTGCTTTTGTATGAGAAACTTCCCTTTCCCTTTGTCTACGGATCATACTCCTTGACAAAGGCGATGGGCTTCTTCCCCCTTTTTGCTCTTTATGACCATGGCTGTTTTCCTGTTCCTTGCCCCAGGTCCTTTGTCTTGGTGCAGTTGTCTTCCTACGACTAGCGTTTAGTCTCTCACTTAATCTACTGTCTTCGTCAAATTGCGAGTGAGTGCTCCTTTCTTCTCTAGTAGGCGTTCTTTGATTTTTCCTCCGGGGTTTATAAGGAGAAATTTGTCTTCCCTGTTCTGGTTTTGACAAGGGACTAACATTTCTCTTACTGAATTTGGGTGAAACAGCACCACGATCCTCTCTTTTCACCTTGTACGGAGAAGCTTGTCTTCTCTGGTCTGGTTTTGTCAAGGGACTAACATTTCTCTGGCTGGATTCTGGTGAAACAGCACCACCCTCATCTCTCTGTTCCTTAAAGGGGGAAACTTGTCTTCCGGAATCAGTTCTCAACATGGGATTGGCATTTCTCTGATTTGGCATAGGTTCAGCGCCATCATCGTCTCTTTGTGTCTTGTAGGGTGACTTGCTGCTGTGCCTCCTTCGAGGCGGACTGGAAACAGAGTCCTTTGTAGAATAATCATCATATCTTGAAGAATGTCTCCTGCTGCTCTTCAAAGGGCTGATGTTTCTTGGTAAATCCAACTGAATTGGACTCCCAGAACCAAAAGCTCCATTTTTGTTATTTCGTTCACGCATTGGACTGTCTTGCCAATCAGTTTCTGTATCTGATGGCTCGTAACCGCTTCGCCTTTGCTTCAGGACATTAACAAGTTGAGGATGAGGGGCTCTATATCGAGTCGAACCATTCTCCATTGAGCCCAGTATTCGAGTAAGAATTCAGGAGCTTTCAGATTGAAAAAAAAAAAAAAAAAAGAGGAGAAAATGTCTCTCTTCCAAATAGCCTTGGGAAAGTGTAGGAATCAAGAAAAGTGTGAGATTCCTAAGAACAAGAAGAATTTCGATGCTGAGGTAAATAAAAAGGTATGGAATCTAAGGAGGAGACTGAAACTAAGGAATGCAGAAAGATGCTTCAGTTTAAAATACGATGATTGCAAAGCTGAAACATCGGTAACGACAATGCTTGGTGGCGTTCTGTTTCAGGTTTTTTCCAGCAATTTACACCCTAGGATCTTTTGTTTTGCTTCCTGTAAAATCTAAGCTTGCCAACCAGCATGTTTTGCCCTTTTGTCCTCTTTGTCTTTTGTCATTTTAGTCTGTGGCTGGCTGCTGGACGAGAAGAATTATGGATCTCTGGAAGGAGCGTGGACTTGAGCTGGTGAAATAGCAGAATTTTCCTTGTTAAAATAGGAAACAAAACTCAAATCCATTTCAATTCTGCAACCTCCACCCTTCGCTTATTTCACTAACTCTTTTTGGATTCCTTAAGAATGCAACAACATTTTGCTAATTGAACTAGTTTGTACTTCGAAATACTTCAACTTAAAACACCATTCAAAAATAAAGAAAACATGAGGAAATGTTTCTAAACCTGGACGTTTTTGGATATAGGGTTGTGTCTCACAATGGAGAATCTGAATTATACTGATAATATGTCGAAACATATTCTCTATTTTCTGATGAATCTCCATCAGGTTAATTCTGCTTGGATTAATTGATGAAAGTTATCTTTGGTTTTACCTGCACAAACTTAACCCATTATTGTCAAATCAATTTGGATCATTCTCCTTATCCATAACTACCTGTCAGAATTCTGGCATTGGGAAACTGTACAATGCACTTCACTATCAGATGCAGTAACCAAATGGCTTTTTTTTTTGTGTCTCATCTTCACTCCTATCCCTAGAAACTAGGTAAAGCAAAGAGTGATTTTGTTTTATCCCTCGAGTTATCAGAGCACACACTGTGTTGTAGCTGGTGATAAATGGGAATCCAATGTTTCTGGTTTTTGCCACAACATATTATGATGTTTAAGCATGATTTGAATTATCAACGATTTTTTCTAGGCCATAGGATCCCACTCATTTACTTGCAGGAGAAAACAATTAAAGAGTAGCTTAAGTAACAGCTTGCTCGAACATGTTATGGTATTGACTCTGTTTGTTATCCAAACCAGCCTGTAAAAACCAAGTCCTATGAACTTCACACATAAAGTCAGCTTTAATCAGGAACTTTGATTAATGAAAGTATAATTACATTACAAGTACTAGCTTGAAGCAGATGTTAGAATTGGGGCTGCAAAATTTGTTACTTTTACAATGTCTGCAGGGAGGCTTCAGGTTTTAGAGATGACAACCAATCCATTAAGGATTTATTAACAAGCTCTGGAACTTCATCGTGCGGGCAGTGACCAGCCTTTAAGTTTACAAGAGTTGAATTTGGGTAGAACTCTTTGATTCGATTGGCCTTTGCAGGACCTACCCATGGGTCTAAGTCACCCCAGAGCAATAGCAGTGGGCATCTAAGTTCACTCAATGCACTGTTTAACGTGTACTTGCTTTGATTCAGCATGAATCGAGTCATCAATCTGAAGAAAGAAGAACGTTGATAGTAGTTGAGAAAATAGTCAAAGAGCAATTTTAAGTTAAAATTAAGCATTGGCTCCGGCATCTATAGGACTTGTCTTGCAAATGTAATTGCTAATAGTCAGCAAGGAAATGTTTTTAAAATATAATTTCGAAACCAAAGTGGATATTTTATTTAATAAAAGGATGTTAGACTCGTATACGCACCTATAATAAACTTCTCCAGCGTTTGGATCAGCTGCTGGCATGGTAATTGATTCCACAAGGTAGTCGTCTACATTAGAGGTATTTATATAAACCTGTGAAGCGACATAGAAGTTTCTGTTAGCTAAAGAAATCATAAAATTAGCAAGAATAGCATGCGCGTTAGAGAAT